>JAWNLL010000166.1:2302500-2902500 GCA_035042425.1 Drosophila flavopinicola
TGCTGCTGATGGTGCTGCTGCTGCTGTTGTTGTTGCTGTTGCTGCTGTTGTTGCTGTTGCTGCTGCTGCTGCTGTTGGTGCTGTTGTTGCAGATGTTGCTGCTGCAACGACGGCTGCTGCGCGGTGGCTATGATCTGACCCTGCGGTCCCTGAATGAACTGAAACACTTGCTGCGGCGCCTGCTGCTGCTGCGGCCCGCTAGTGATTGTGAACTGCTGCGGCAGCATCTGTACAGTTTGTGGCTGTGGCGTTGGCGGCTTTATTGCCGCAGCGGCAATCGCACTGCTGGGGCTGGGTATAGGACTGTCCGCTATCAGCGGACTACTACTCTGATACTGCTGGAACTGCGCCTGCTGTTGCTGTTGATGCTGCTGCTGTTGCTGCTGTTGACTCAGCAACGTGCTGGCGCCCTTTTTCGCTTGACCTTTTGGGCTACTAGCCACATTTGCTGTCGCAAACGAAATGGGCGTGCTGATTGCCGTTGCATTCGGTTGCCCATAGCCGCCGGCTACTGTCGAGCAGATCGATGTGGGCGCCGCTGCGCTGGTGCTAAAGATTTGTTGCTGCAATTGTTGCTGCTGGTGTTGCAGTTGTTGTTGCTGCTGCTGATGTAGCTGTTGTTGCTGCTGCAGCTGCTGCTGTTGTTGCTGTCCAGTGCGCTTGTTGCCCTTCTGCAAGCAGAAATTGAGAGTTAGTAGAGAAATACATTTCAAATAATTGCATCTAGGCTTATTAAAGGAATTCTTTAGATGTTAAGCAACAACTGTACTCAAGCAAGTATAACTGAACAATAAGAAACTCTACTCTTATTATTACCTAACTGTATAATATCAGTTATTATAATAATAGTACAGTCAACTATATATGAAAGTGAGTTCATTTGGCATCTGTCAATCTCAGTCACTTTAAAATGCGAAGGTTTACACCTTGTGTGCAGATTCTCACATATATAAATATGATATATTGGCCTAGAATATTCATTTATATATCTTTTAAGCTACTGCTGTCTTTGGTATATGTTTGGTATAGTTGTCCAAGTGCCCGAGACAACTGAGGAACGAGTTTGGCAATTCGAATGCCTCAGTCAGGCCATTTACAAATGCGTTTGTTAGTTATTAACTATAACCTACTCCTAATTATAATAATCATAAATTCTAGACTAACGACTAGTTGAGACGTACAATTTTGCATTGACCCTGCTTGCAGTCTAATAGATTGAGTTGACAAAGTAACCAGTTAAAAAGTAAGTGTCCTCTAATAACACAAATGAGAATGAATAATATTGCTTTGATTACTTCTATGCCGGATCAATTCACATATACCACATTTTCAAAACTATAACCACTACATTTTTTACTCATATCTAGCCATCTTTTGTATAATCCACAGGATTTTGTGTATATCTCAATATAGTAAGGTTGACTAGTATATTGTACACAATTGTTGAGAGTTTTACACAGGTAGGCACTCAAGAATATTTCACATCACGTTTGTAACAATGTAAACTGATCGTTATCAGTGTTCCAATTTGATAGGCTTGTTATCTTATCACAAGGCAGGCACTGAGTGAGCAGTGCAACACAAATAAATATAAATATTTGTACATATGCGTGTTTGTATACCTTGTTCAGTTGTATATTATTGGAGCCCACCAGCGTGGCGTTCAACTCGGTGCCGATTGCATTATTGTGACCACTGGCTGCAGCGGCAGCGGCGGCGGCGGCGGCGGCTATGAGACCGCCAGCTGTCACGCCAATGACCGTCGTGGCAGCGGCCGGCGACTGGGAGGGACTCGGCTGAAAGACGACGGTGCCGGCATTGGGACTGCCATTTGTGAACTGATGTATGGATTGTCGCCTGCCAGGCGTCGCCGCCTTGCGCTCCTGTAATTGCAAAAGTGTGCCATGATAAAAAGAGTAATGCTTAAAACAATCAATTGCATTGCGCAACAGCACTTACGTGTTCCTGTGGATTGCTGTTGGCGTTTAATGCGCTGCCACCGGCTACGAGCACCACATCCTGTGGGAATGGCGATAGCGATGGTGAAGGTTGCAGGCGTGGACTAGCTGAGATCGATGGTGATGGACTGGGCGTCAGAAACGGACCCGGAGGAGACAATATTCCTGCAATAAAACAAACACACACACAATTAAGAATTAGTACATTTGTATATATGTATATATGTATGTGTGTATATAAGAAAGAAGTGCACTTATTTATTGGGCCACCATTGACCCACTAATGTCACGGCCCGGGCGTGTTTATTGGCCGGTTTGGCTGAGTATCGGGTAACCAAAAAGGGGGAAGCGCACAAGATGTCCATAATGAACAGCAGCGCAGGCTTGGGCATAAACGTCGACGACCATTTAGGGGGCAGCAATCTTGTACGTGACCAAAGCACAACTGAATACATGCGATATGAAGCAAACCAGCAACAGAGTATCTCGCAGATACAAATACACTGTCGAGCGAGCACACGCACACAGATGCTGCTACTCGTCTAAAGTGAGTAAAATTGCGCGCCATTTCAAAGTTGTTTATTTTGAAGCTGGGAACACTTTACCAGCGGCTGCATCCTCCGCTCTTTGCCCCATCGTTCAACAGTTGCCGTTGCCGTTGCCGTTGCCGTTGGGCTGCCTTTGTGCATACAAAACGAGGCAACTTAACACATTTCGAGGCACCAACTAACCAACCCAGCTGAGGGAAGCGTCACGGAACTCACTCACATATTTTTGTGCAAACTTGGCCCAAGCGAATCAGCGAAACAAACAGAAACAGAAACCAAACCAGTTTCATTAGTGCTTGAAAAAGTTCTTTGCACTTCTTCATTTCCAAATTGTTGTGCACTCGTTTTTTTTTCTTCGTTGCCCTGTAACCATGAGAAGCGTCTAACTGGGATATTAACACCGGATATTTCCATCCCACAGGTTCGGCCAATTTGTCAAGAACAAAGGAGTGTATCAGAAACTATCAAAATCTGTGATATATATATGAGAGGAAACAAGAAATTGAGATAGAAGAGAGTGAATTGGAGACAAATACTGATACAAACTAAGGCCCCTAGTCAAAATAATAAAAAGTGAGAGAAATAGACCGATGGTTAGAAAATAAAAATGAAAAATGAGTATGATTTTAAGCTTATTACAGAGATTTTTTAACCTGCTCTATACCACTTTTTAAGAGTAATATTATTTTTTCGGTTTAGTTTTTCCGTTGGTCCTTTTCAGATTTTTTTTCAAAAATATTAGCCAACCAGAAGTCATTTGTTTTTGACAAATAACTTACAAAATCAGGGAAATTCTTGCTTATATATATATATATGTATACTCGACAAGAAATATTATTGTAGTATTCGGTATTAACTTTTTTGAAATATAGTTTCCATCATTAAGAAAAAAACTATGCTATAAAAACATAAACAGAAATATTACAACAACAAAAAAACCCATCTGGATTAGTTGATAGATTGCTGTCTCTTTTGATCTGTTGCTTATTGAAATCAGTTTTAAACTATACTTAAATATGTATATATAGCTAGGGGGCGTGCCTGAGGTAGTTTTTCAATTAAAAGTTCAACTGTGTTGTTACCGAACATATTGTTTGTGTTGATGTAGCTGCTGTTGGCAACAATTTGTGTGTATTGTTTAGAAAATGAAATGAAAAACCAACAAGAGTCGAAAAATTTGCATAATACAGAGATGGGTTCGTCCTGTTACAACTACTGCGAAGCGGCACTGAGCATTAATTTGCATACGTATAAAAAATGAAGCTAGTGAGCATAAGAGCGACTGGCCAGGCCCGGCCAGACTGGCAAGCAACGAACATAAGAGAATAATACAAAAAACAAGTGGAAAGGATTATCTTCGGCGTGCCGAAGATTTAATACCTTTTCGAACCTTTAGACAATTTTCACTCTGCCAACTGCAGCACTTTCATTAGCTGTAAAAACTGTAAAATTTTCTATTGAAATATTAAATTTATTTCCAGTTGTATGGCAGCTATAAGATATAGTGGTCCGATCCGGCCGGTTCCGATTAATGTGTTGTATGTTTGAATAATAAGTATCTGTGCAAAGTTTCATCGGGATAGCTCAAAAACTGAGGGACTAGTTTGCATACATACAGACAGACGGACATGGCTAGATCAATTTGTTTTGTCATTCTAAGCATACTGGCGGTAACTTTTGGGAGTCTCCGACGCTTCCTTCTATGCGTTACAAACTTCAGCACAAACTTAATATACTATTTTCTTCGAAAAGAGTATAAAAAACAAGTGGAGAAGGATTATCTTCGGCGTGCCGAAGATTAAATACTCTTTTCGAACCTTAAAGCAATTTTTACTATTTTTCCGTGACTGCTTATTTAATTCGCAGATATTAATGTCGCATACATATACCCCTACATATAAAATAAAATATATAAAGGTATTCATAGAAACAGGACGTTTCACTATCCGCAGCTCGTGGACGCGTCCCTTAGCATTCATAAGTGCTACCGAATTGAACAATATACAAGTTTCAGTTTTTCCAAAAAGTCAAAACTACATTACATATGTATACTACAATATACATACCAAATTTTGTGCCTGTTGCTCTTATACCTTTCAAGGCCGCTGTCGGAAATTGAATTGTCATAAAACTTAATCTGAACATACGAGAGCTTATATTCAGAATTTGAGATCCATATTTTTTTTCGCGTGTCATTGGTTTTGCCAATGAATTTAAATTTTTCTTTTGAATTATTCTATTAAAGCTACTTTATGTATGAAAAAAAAATTAGAAACAATTTAGGAAATTGAAAATAAATGAATTTGACTACAGCTATTATATATTTGAAAAGAAGAATAAGAAAAAATGAAAATAAATGACCAGTCGCCGCTGGTTTCGAACCCGGGTCCTCTCGCTCACCAGTTCGCAACTTTACCCACTACGCCACAAGCCGTTTTGATGATCGCTGACAAAATCCCTTGAAGAGCAGACTGTCAAAAGCTTTCTTGTTTTGCTTTGTACTGCTTACACCAAGCAGTTTTAAGAATCGCTAACAAACTCGATTTATACTGAGCTTTTGTTTTTTCGCGTGGCATTGTTTTTGTTCTAAGCCATTGAAAGCAAATGAATTTGATTACAGTTATTATATATTTGAAAAGAAGAATAAGAAAAAATGAAAATAAATGACCAGTCGCCGCTGGTTTCGAACCCGGGTCCTCTCGCTCACCAGTTCGCAACTTTACCCACTACGCCACAAGCCGTTTCGATGATCGCTGACAAAATTGCTTGAAGAGCCGACTGTTACAAATTTCCTTCTTTTGTTTTCCTGCAACCTGCAACTCGCGTTTGTCAGCATTTGTTTTTTCGCGTGGCATTGTTTTTGTTCTAAGCTATTGGAAGCAAATTAATTTGATTACAGTTATATATTTGGAAGGAAGAAAAAGAAAAAAGTATTAAATTAACAATCAGTCGCCGCCGAGGCTCGAACTTGAACTTGCGAAACATGCGTTCGTTAGCGCGGCTCTTTACGCCATACGCCACAAACCGTTTTGATGATCGGTGGCAAAATACCTTGAAGAGCAGACTATCAAAAGCTTTCTTGCGCTTGACTTTGTTTGCTCAGACTATCAAAAGCTTTCTTGCGCTTGACTTTGTTTGCTCATATGCACCTGTTTTTTCAAAATATTTAATGACGCATATCTTCGCTGTTTATGACTCAATCGATTTGCGATTTTACCCATCGATGAGTTATATGGATGTTCAAGTGTACAAGGAAATTTAAGGCAATTGCTTTGAAAACATCGGATTTATGGCCAAAACCGACTTTGAGGTGTATGGCAGCTATAAGATATAGTGGTCCGATCCGGCCGGCTCCGACCAATGTGCTGTCCCCTTGAATAATAAGTGTCTGTGCAAAGTTGCATCGCGATAGCTCAAAAACTGAGGGACTAGTTTGCATACATACAGACAGACAGACAGACAGACAGACAGACAGACAGACAGACAGACAGACGGACATGGCTAGATCAATTTGTTTTTTTTTATAAGCATATTGGCAGTAACTTTTGGGGGTCTCAGACGCTTCCTTCTATGCGTTACAAACTTCAGGACAAACTTAATATACTATTTTCTTCGAAAAGAGTATAAAAAATTGAGGAATTACGGATAAGGCAACAGCTACAGAAAAACACAGCAAGCAGCAGCATAGCGAAGGCGTAGGATAAACGAGCATAAGCATCAAAGAGAAGCTGCTTTCGTCTCCTACTCGAGACGTTGTCAGCGATTGGAATTGAAGCATGAGACGAGGCCAAAGGCAAGGCAGCCCCTCTCCCCATCCCCCTGTTATGTATATATATGCATATGTATTGTGTGTGTGTGTGTGTGTGTGTTTGTGTGTGTGTAGCCATTGCCGCCATTATCGACAGCAAAACAAAGCATAAGAAGAATTTAACAAGCAACTGCCGCCCGTTTACAGCTGCCCAGCAAGCTAGCAGCGGGAGACGCCTTCGTTCACATCATGCAACATGCACATACAAACATACATACAAACATACATTCATACATACGGTACACACACACATTTCCATCCACATCATCTCATCGCAGTACTGTGAAATTGTCCTGGCAACGTTGAGTTTCATATTTTTAGGCACTCGCTGTAGCCGAAGCTCAAGACGGCGATGCCAAAGAAGAAGACTCGACTGTGCAACAGAGCGCAAGATTGACTGTGGGGCAGGGCGCAAGGGGGCGGAAAAAACGTTGCCAGCAGCAACGTAAATCAAAAGCCGCGCCGCGTGTGCTCTCAATAACAATAAGTGGAGCGGGGAGAGGGGATAAGATACCTAAATACGAATAAACGTACTTATAGATGAATGCCTCACAGTTTGTTAGATGTGCAGCAAACTGTATCGAATTAGGCTCAACAACGCTGGTGTGGCATCTTTATAATATTGGTAATTTTCCAATAGCTCACGATAGGCAATCAATTACTATTTTACAGTCCATTAATAGCAATGTCAGGAATTTCCTAATAATTTGATTAGTTTTATAATTATGGGTTCTTCTTTGTCTTCTCCTGTCTGCTATATTCCAAATGACTGAACAAAATGAGGTCAGTCACTTAAAACTTAACATTTCAAGAATTTGATTCTGTATTTCTGTTTTGCAAGAAATTTAAGATACATTTGTGTTATAAATGTTACCAATCTCACTTGAAATAAAATCCAAAGTCATCTGCTTGGTTTAGTAACTGTCGCAAACCAGACGCATAAATATATATAAAATACTATAGATATGAGTGAGCAGCAAACATACTTATTTGCATACAAATGTACATGCATTCATGTAAGTTTGTAAATATGTATATAACATATACATACATATAGCGAAAAATGTAATTTTATGCTAAGCAAAACCTCAGCAGCAAAAAACGAGAGCAAAAAGTTTTCACGATAAGCATGAAAACTATTTTATGTTGCCGAACTTTAAATATGCTTAATTGTTTTTATTTGTTTGCAAAAATATGCGAAATTATGATAACATTTAATTGCACTTCTTAAAAAAAGGAAAGTCACTAAATTGACAAGCAAGTTTAATTAGCTAAAAGTCATTAGAAAATGTTTTAAAGTTAACATCAGAATATGAGTTGCTATTCAATTTGAACATTTTAATATTTGTACCTCAAGAAATATCAAAGTTATGTTGCAAAACTATTATAAGTAAGCCCATTAAATCCCAAAATAACTGCAATTACATAAATGTTTAGTTATAAGTAGGGCAGCCCAAATTAATATGAAAAAAATATGCGCTAATGTGATATCAATTTGTGACAAACGTTTGCGACGCTACGCATTCAATTTTGTGTGAAGAGTATAAAAACCAAAGCACAATTCGAGAAAAAGATGTACACTTGATATGCACGTACATACATACATATGTATGCACAAAGATACTCAAAAAGTTTGGCTTGCAGATGCAGACGCAGATGAACGCACGGATAGACGACGAATGGTTGCACGGATGGTCGGATAGATGGTTGGTTGGATGGTTGGTTGGTTGGATGGATGGATGGATGGATGGTTGGATGGTTGGATGGTAGTTAACTGACTGCCCGACTGACTGACTGCCTGCCAACCAGCCATCTACTTGAGTGTCTGGCGAAAACAGAGGCGACGCCGGCTCGGAGGCAGGGCCAGATGTTGCCACATTATTTTGCATTTTGTGCAGAAGCATAAAAACTGAACCAAGCTAAGGCGGGAGGCAGTGGCAGTGGCAAGGACAGAGTCAAACGGCGGCTGCCCGCGCAGCGAGATGAATCCTATTTACGAGGCACAACTCTCTGACTGACGCTGTGTGTATGTCCCTGTCTGTGTGTGTGTCTATGTGTGTGTGTCTATGTGTGTGTGTCTATGTGTGTGTGTGTGTGTGTGTGTCTGTGTGCATTCGCTCGAGTATCTGAAAGTTCGTTCTGTGTGCGCCGCTTTTGCTGCCTTTCAAAGTCAGTAGGAAATTTGTTGGCGCACAAGAAAAAAAAGAAAAGAAAATGGGTAGCAAAAAAAAATACAAAAAAAAATGTATAAACTGCAAAGGTAATGGAAAGTGTAGTGCGAGTAGTTTTTGCGTTTGCGTTTGTTGTTTGTGCCACCCGCTTTTTGGCATCAGTCAGAACGTCGACTCTTGCCACACCGTCCACAGTCCACAGTCCTGGCTGGCTGTCTATCCTTGGATCCTGCCGTTTGGGCGGCCATTGATGGTTTAAGGCTGCCTTCAAGGCATTTGGCTTGTTAAGCAGCATAATTGAATTAAGCTAAATGCGGCATAGCGAAGAGCCTCAGCCGACTTGCACAGAGTATTTGAAGTCGACAGACACAGTTACAGATACAGATACAGATACAGATACACACGCGCATTGAGATACCAGCAAACTTTAGCAAACTCAACTCAAAGGCTTGGCGCAAAAGTGTTTCATTTTTTTTTTAGGTCGCACGTAATCTAATTATGCATATTTACTCAGCTTCTATTAAGAAGAGTCAACAAACTGCATAAATGGATCACAGTGCATTAAAATATTGTCGTGCTTTTCATAGGAACAACATTTTAAAGTGCTTTTTAATCTCCATCGTGAGTAAGTTTGGTTTCTACCCTTTAATTCCAAAATTAACACAACAAGAAAAAAAAAACAAGTGGGAAAGGATTATCTTCGGCGTGCACCACTTTCATCTGTAAACATTGATATCATATGATATCAATTTGAATTGATATATTACATTTATTTCCAGTTGTATGTCAGTTTTAAGATATAGTGATCCGATCCGGCCGGCTCCGATTAATGTGATGTATGTTTAAATAATAAGTATCTGTACAAAGTTTTATCGCGATAGCTTTGAAAACATGGGATTTATGGCCAAAACCGACTTCCAGTTGTATGGCAGCTATAAGATATAGTGGTCCGATCCCGCCGGTTCCGACCAATGTGCTGTCCCTTTGAATAATAAGTCTCTGTGCAAAGTTTTACAACGATAGCTCAAAAACTGAGGGACTAGTTTGCATACATACAGACTGACAGACAGACAGACGGACATTGCTAGATCAATTTGTATTGCCATTCTAAGCATACTGCCAGTAACTTTTGGGGATCTCCGACGCTTCCTTCTATGCGTTACAAACTTCAGCACAAACTTAATATACTATTTTCTTCGAAAAGAGTATAAAAAGGTTACGTTCGCTTTGTGCTATGGTTAAAGTATTCCCCAACTTTTATAATAAGATTGAGAATTACTAAAGCTAGCTGTTCAATGTGGTCAAGAATTTAATGCAATTAAACACTATGCAGCATTGTTTTTCTTATTTGATGTAATCTCATAATAATCTCACATATTGTGTTATCATTGTGCTGCTTCATAAAATGTATTTGGTTGAGTAACTTTGCAAATTATATTCATAAATGTCAAAACAAAGTTGTTGGCAGCATTCGTGTCAGTGCAAGAGTTGCTATTAACCCTGCACGTCTGCCACAGTGCCTGGTTCCATTCCAGATCTGAATTTCAAAGAACATGAAGCAACAAAAAAAACGGAATTATTTATTTATATGCAAGCGCAAACACAGAGAAACAAACACACACAGATGCAGAGACGCACACTCAGGACACTCGAGTTGCAAGAGCGGCAGGCAAAGTTGTTGTTGCCGCTGGCTGCTAATGGGAACAGCCACGGAGTTTCGGAACCTGAGTCCACCTTATAGCAACTGTGTTATGCTCTCGCATGTTTTATAGCCTCTACTTTTGCAATGTGTGTGTGTGTGTGTCCCATCTTTGTTGTTTCGTTTATTTGGTTGACTGGCATTACCTCAGCCTTGCAGCAGCAGCAGCAGCTCCTCTGCCACGATGCCTGCCCCTATGTACACCTACCTCTCCTGCCACTGCCACTAAGTAGAAGCCGTTGTGTGGCACTCAGTCGAGAGGAGGAACTCTCTCTCTCTCTCTCGCTCTGTCTCTCACTCTGTCTCTCGGCCTGGCTGCTGTTTCTATTGTCAGAGTCTGCAACAATAGCGAAACGAAAGAACGAAGAAACAGAGGAACGACAGTCGGATCGACCGACCGTGTGACAATTGGGGCCCCAAAAGGACCAGGCGCAGACCAGGGAGACAGCAACAACAACAAGCAGTTCAAAGCAGTTCGCATTTTGTCGTCCTGTAGTCGTCGTGTATATGAACTGTTGATGGTGTTATGGCGATATGTCGCTGACTACCGACTACTACCGACTGGCGTCCATTGCCACAGTTCAAGTCGCTACCCCGCAACGCCCAACCCAAAAACTTTATAAGCAGCAGCAGCAGCAGCAGCAGCATACAAAAATGTTTGTGCAAAAACAATGCTCAGGCAGCAGGCAGGCATTCAGGACAGTCGCCGATGAGGCAAACACACACAGGAGTAGCATCAACGAGAGGGGTTTTTGGCATGTGCAAAAAAAGAAGACAGCGCAGACCCGACGACGAGTGGACGAGGAGACGGGTAGAGGAGCAGACGGCGCAACGGGTCGGATAAAAATGAAATAAAAATCGATAAGTGTAGGCACGTTTGAATGGTCGGTCGCTGGCTGTGGATATGCTCGGTCGGTTGCTTCGATGTGACTATTGTGGACCAGTGTGCACGGTGGGAAGGCAGCCAGCCATGGGGGTAGAAATTGCGTGAGGCTTTTCTATAGCCAATGCTTTGCTGGCCATGTGTAGTTGTTGTCCTGCTTTGCTATTTCTTGGAAAAGTCGACTCCCACTTATTGGCTATTTTTGCTCGTTACACACACCCCCCACATATTGTTAAATATATATATCTCAATTATTTATTGCTAATGAGTAGCATTTCGTATGCTCCTTGATGGCATGCACGCATACACCGCAAATAAAACGTCATTAACAAGAATAAAGTGTAAGGATTTAGCCATAATACGCATACGCCATGTATGTCGCACACAAAGTGCATTTAATGCTCGGCATTTGAACAAGGTAGACAAAAGGACGCCCAGCAGCAATCAGTCGCTGTAATTAAAACTGTATCCTTCTCATCCACCCACACTCACACCCACACTCACACCACTTGAAACACAACGCCTGGCAACGAAAAGCAGGGCAACTGGAAACCACTCGAGCCAAATAACTCGTGTCTCGAGTGCTGTTGAAATGAGTTTGAGTTTTGCATTTTTTTTTTGTTTTTTTTGTTTTTGTGCCCAGGTGAGTGGGCCGGCATACAAATCGCTGCCGTCGATGACACCACATCATTATAATCATCATTATCATTAACAGTTTAAGCTCACAAAGCGCAAAAACACTTCAAGATTTATTCATCCATTCATTCACTGCTGGACGGCAGATTAGCCTAATTACATTCAGTGAAAGATGAAAGCAAATGCTTATTACTTGATTTAGGCTTGGCAAATTTACATCGTTTACTCCTGAATGATTTCATTTCAATTATTTATTTGGCTAGCCGCTTAAATAATAAGTCTTGCACAGGGTTCTAGCAACATTTTTTTAATAATAATAACTATTTGCAGGCAATTTACGAGATGTAACAGGCTTCTTAATAAAACTATTAATATAAGACTACTCTAATATATATCTGACATGGGATGAACTAGCCGAAAGTTGTACAGTTTTATTACTATTACAACATTTCATCAACATTAAATAAAATACCAAATTATGATTGAAAGCCTAGATAGACTTTCCCGCATATACGTTTTAGTTAGTCTCTTAATACATATTTCTTTTTGTTGATGATTAACCTCCCAATACCAAAATTCCCTCCATAGCCAAAGATGGTTTTAACCAAGTATTCTAAGAATATTTACTCAGAAGCTAAATATGTTTAGAATGTACACAAATATGTACATTTCAGCTATCGAATTCTTCGAATCAGTTGAGTTTGATGTCGATTCGAAATCGAATTGGAATATCTTTAAACTAATACAAAAATGAACTAATAATCATGTTAAAACCATAATACCACATTTCTGTAGCCAAAGTTTGAGCAAATCGCCTATACAAATCTACTATTCAGTGATAGCGTTGCTCAACTCTTGCACAAATTGTTCTTAATGTAATTAAAAGGGGTGGCTGACAAAAGGCCATCGTGAATAGACATTGAAATGAAGCGCTAATTGTATTCGCCTGCGAGCCTGGCGCCCAACAAAAACAAACAGTGGGCGTTGGCAATCAAATTAATTTACTTTATGCATTTAGCTGAACTGTTGGGCTGGAGGGGGGTGGCGCTATAGCCCTATTGCACATACAAAGCCCCGCACACACTCACTCACACACACACACACACACGCAGACAGAGACCCGTATCGAGCGCTTAGTGTAAGACGCATTAAATATGCATTAAATTGCGATGGGAAAAGCGCCAACTGATGTTAACGGCCCGACAATAACTGCTGACATTAGAATACACCGATTAATCAATACGCTACACTCACAATGAGTCACCAACTGAGTGTTTGCCGCGCACATGTGAAGAATGTGACAAGTCATGGCATAAACAACAACATTACACATACGAAGCGTGTGACTGCCAAAAAACATCAGCCGCGCGCTAGTGCTAGTGTAGAGTTGCAAGCACAAACCACAGTCCACAAAATCACACACCTATTTAGATTATGTATGTGTATCGCTGTGCGCTTCTAAATGGCAGCGTCATTAACACGTCACGCCTCATTTGAGGCATATATGTATGTGTATAAAAACCTACGACCCACAAAACAATGAAAACAATCATCTCATCACATCGCACCGCAGACAGCAGACAGCAGCATTTTTCGGCCAAAACGTATTGGCCAAAAGCGTCACCTGGCCAACACACTTGGCCGCACGCATTCGGCTTTCGACTGTGGCGACTGTTTCGATTGTGTGGTTGTTGTCTGGCATATTTACTGTTTGTGGCAATTGAGTGACAGTGTTAAGATTGGCTAGCAATTGCCTGCAATTGACGCACAGACAAGCCATTGAGATTTAATTAAGCCAAATCAGCCGCAGTGCTAAACTGCGCAAAACCATCAACTTAATATGACTTGCTGATTCGCTTCAAATGCTTAAATAGTTTGTCGAAAATAGCTCAGTGTTATTGCAATATGCGGATTCTATAAGCACAAGCGAGTGATTCACAACTAATTCCAGACACAATAAAAGTAAATTGTTTTACGTTTTGTAATTAAGTTCTCAAATTAAGATAGGCAAATATGTCGACAACTGTCAGGGTTTTCGCACCAGGTCTGTTCATATTACACAACGTTATCTTACAAGTATTATGGCGAAATAAATAAATACGCTCAGCTATCATCAAATGAAGAAAAGCGATTGTTTTTGTGGCAGCTATAAACATATGAATTAGACTTTATTCAGCCAAATATTCGAGAAATTGAATTTGATATTAGAAAAAAATTATCTTTTTCATTTAATACTAAATTAATTGCAAAATTAAGTAATGCACACATTAGATTTATCGATTCTGCCGATATATTTAGGGATCAATCCTAACCAAAAGTTTATACATTGTTCTTTACAGGTAACGTAGCCATCGAATATTTAAAAGCAAATCCTTACTACAATTTCAGTTTAAATATTTAAAAAAAAAAAAACCAATGCTGCAAATTGCCTTCTCACATTGCCAACACTTTGTGTTCGGAACATCAAATTGCCGCTTCTTGACATCGATTTAATATGCCCATAAATTGTAAGCCTTGCTGTCAATTCATCAATATGATACCTCAATGAAAGCAAAAGGCAACAGAAATTAACTGTAAACCAAACGCTACGTAACGTAATACTACTATAACCGCAGAGCTGGCCAACAAGTTAAGAAGAGCAGCAGCCAGCTGCTTATGTTGGGCTTTGGGCTTAAGTAAAGCAACGAGTGGCAGCTATGACAAACAAAGTGTGAAGAAAGGAATAATCGAGACAAACGACACGCACTTAAAAGTAAAAGCGACAAGCGAAAGACCACAACGCTATCAAAGCACATGCACAGGTATCTTATGGATACAAGCGATGGACAGCAGCTAAGCTAGATACTCGCATTCTGAGAGCCACGCTTGCATGTACAAATGTGTGTGTGTGTGTGTATCATAGCTAGATAAAATACCTACAGATACATATGCCACCAACGAGCAGTCAAAAGCAGCAACAACAACAACAACAACAACGAGTGTAAGAACGAAAAAGTGTATCTACATCTTATTTGTTTTGCTTTTACGCGGTGGGGGCAAAGAGAGAGAGAAAGAGAGAGAGAGAGTATGAGGAGGAGGAGGAGGAGGTGAAGAAGGGGATAGGGTGGGAGCAGCAACGACTGTGGGGTCACACGAGCGCGCATTTCTTCACAATTTACGTCGTCGTCGTCATCGACATTGCTCTTGTTGTTGTTGTTGTTGTTGCTATTGTTGTTGTCGCTTTACTTGGGCTATCTGTATCTAGAAGCAGGCATGCATGTGTGTGAGTGTGGCGCTATATTGACGTATCCGTGTGTATTCCGAAAGACATGCCAGCAGCTACAATAATAACAACAAGCGCCCAGCCAAACATCATTTACACGCGTGCTCTTTCTCACACGCACGTTGTTTATACTAAAAACTGTTGGCGCAAGGGAGCGCGGTGAGTGCGAGTGTGTGTGTGTGTGTGTGTGTGTGTGTGGGCGGGCATCTCTGAGATACTCACTAAATATTTGCGGATAAATGGTGAAAATTTTGACTGCTTTTTATGCACTGCACAAACACGAATAAAATTAACTTGACGACTTTGCTGCGTTGTATTTTTTGATGCTTCTTTTATTTATTTGTAAAGAGCCCTTCGATTTGGCTTTGCATTCTTTTATGGTTTGTTTTGGCACTTTTTTATACACTCTCACGCACACATGCACACACATTTACAGTGGCAATGCACTCGAGCGCGCGCGTTTTAGCCAATCAATTCATTTGATTTGTGTTATCAAATTTTGATATGGCAATTCGCAACGTTTCGCGACAAACAACAATGACACCTTAAAAATGTTGATTGCTCAAAAAGCGACAGCCAACAACAGCGACAAATGTTGGCAGGAGGAGGCGCGACGATAGGAGACGAGACGAGACGAGACGACACCATTCAGTGCGACCCCGGCACGTACGTAAGACTAGTCGCGGCGAAATCGCACAAAACATTTTTATATCCCTACAGTATCCTGGTCGGTGTCCTCGTTGTTCTTCGCGTCGTGGACGTCGACATCGTCATCGTTATCGCTGTCGTTGTCGTCGTCGTCGTCGTCGTAGTCGTTGTTGTTGCTTCGCGCGCGCTACAAAGAATGAGATGAAAAACTCAGCGCGCGACTCAAGCCGAAAAACAACAAGAGCGCAAAAAAATCATAATGCGAGAGCGTAGCCAGAGAGCGCACCGAACGTACTACCGAACGAAAAAACAGTAAATCGTAACGAAACGAAACGAAACGAAACTAAACGTCAGCGATGCGGGCAGCAGACAAAGGTGGAGGGCGGACGTGTGTGGTGCACCAAACACGTAAAATCACTTAGTACACCGAAAGAGCGAAACACAACACAACACAACACAAGAGCACAAAACCAGAGCAACAACAACCATTGTGATGGCCGGACAGCGTTGCCAGATTGAATTGACGGCAGCAGCAAACACACACACACACACACAATAAAATAGCATTTGCCAGCAGCAACTGCTCCCAATAACAGGTGGGTAGCTCTGTTTTGCATGCGCAAATGGCATTTAAATAATTTGGAGTATTTTCGACATTTTGTTGACTTACGTGACGGTGCCGACAAGTTGCATGAAGTGTGTGGCATCGCCTTCTATCATTTAATATTCATGTTTTAGTGTTCACATTTAATTACCTGGAAAGAGAAAATGCATTTGCATATGATTATTATTTATTGACACTTTGACTCTTATCAAGTGTATTCGAAATTAACCAGGTGTTAATAAATCACATATTTTTTAGTTAGTTTATTGCTGTGTGTATATATAAATTTGTATGAGCTGTAATCAATTATCATATACACTCTAATTAAGTTCAAGATGGTTCTTTCCACATAATTTGACCCAAAAAAATGCAGCTACAAATTGAAAGCCATAAGCAAGAGAATAGTTTCCTACAGCGTACAACAACTACAAATGAAAATGCACACAATGCAAGTTCAAGACTTCATAAATCAAAAATTACAAATGCCACCTCTGACGCCAACAAAAACAAAAATCTGGCAACATTCCGAAGCACACTCACAAAACATGTCAAAAGTTAAAAGTAATCGCCTAAGTAGCAGCCAATATACACACACAAACACACACACACAAACCAAATAACAAAGGGAAAGTTAACAGGGAACTTGACGTTGCCGACGAAGCTTAATTTTCATGATTTTTCCATTAACTCCAAACAAATAGACGGGGCGCTCTCAGCGCCCAGTGCCGCTGACAAGCAGCGCCATCTATCGGCCGGCTGGCGGGCCAATTCAAATTGGCATCGGGGAAGAAAGGTTACCCAAAATACAAGCACGTGAATGCGAGGCGTTGTAGTAAGGGTAATAGAACGATAACGAGATAGCTGAAAGCGAAAGAGAGCCTAAGTACTAAAGAGAGAGAAAGACCGCTCTCGCTCTCTCGCTCTCCATGTTTAGGGAGAGAGCGAGCTCAGGCGCAGCCACACCACCACCAATAGAGTGCTAAGGATGGTACAACAAAAAAACAACCCTCAGTGCACAACTTAAGCGAACAATACATGAATCAAAATATGTATGGATATGGATTATTATAAAAATGGGCCATACAAATTAAAAGAGAGAGCAGGGGTGACCGAGGTGCCCGAGCAAAGCGAGTAGTGTAGACACCACAAGCGAAACACATGAACTTTGGATGGCGCTCTTGCAAGTAATTATACCCCATATACTATTATTCTATATATACTATATACTATTATTCTATATATACTATATACTATTATTCTATATATACTATTATTCTATATATACTATTATTCTATATATACTATTATTCTATATATACTATTATTCTATATATACTATTATTCTATATATACTATTATTCTATATATACTATTATTCTATATATACTATTATTCTATATATACTATTATTCTATATATACTATTATTCTATATATACTATTATTCTATATATACTATTATTCTATATATACTATTATTCTATATATACTATTATTCTATATATACTATTATTCTATATATACTATTATTCTATATATACTATTATTCTATATATACTATTATTCTATATATACTATTATTCTATATATACTATTATTCTATATATACTATTATTCTATATATACTATTATTCTATATATACTATTATTCTATATATACTATTATTCTATATATACTATTATTCTATATATACTATTATTCTATATATACTATTATTCTATATATACTATATACTATATACTAATTGTGACACACATTTGAAAAAATTAAAAAAAAAATTGAAAAAAAGTTAAAAATAATGAATTTTTAAAAACTTGATAAAACTTAAATACAGAATAAAAGTAAAGGAAAAACCATGAACAAATTGGCCATGAACTTCAAAATCGGTTCAGTTTTGGCAAAGTTATCCACAGTCTTCAGAGAACATTTCTAGGGTACCAGAAATAACTTTTGAATCCAAAATTGTTGTTATTATACTCATGACCAGGAAAATAATTTATTCATTTTGTGCTCAAGTGTGTAGTGCATAGTAGAAATTGTCGAAAAACGCCAAAAGTTATTTCCAGTAAAATATATACAAATATATATAGAGCATAAGATCTTTGGCACGCCGAAGATAATCCTTCCACACTTGTTTTACTTCACAATTGTAGTTTCAACTGCTGCGCCTGTTGGTCATTTGAATTCACTTATCAAGCCAAGAATACCACAAAAACATTTAACAACAAATACATATCATAAAGAAAAAGTGTAAATAAACACACCCAAACACAGAGGGGAATGACAGCACTTGGGATAACTCATTGGAAACCTGCTAACGCTGCAAAGAGCACCACAGACCCAAATCCCAGATCCTCATTTCATATTTCGTGTTGAGCGTTTAATGCTTTCCTTTCTTGTTTGGGAGCTCAGAGATTAAACAAAAATTCTCGTTTAAACGTTTGGCTGCTGTGTAAATATTTCAGCACAATTCAATCAAAACACAATTAACACATTTGAATGAGTGTGTGTGTGTGTGTGTGTGTGTGTGTGTGTGTGTGTGGTGTGTGTGTGTGTGTGTGTGTGTGTGTGTGTGTGTGTGTGTGTGTGTGTGTGTGTGTGTGTGTTTTTGAATGCACAGCGTATCTCTTACAAGTTTAACTATCAAAATAAAGCCAATAATGCCAGCAGCGTGAGATGGCACATTTGTTTCCCAGGCGGACAAAGCACACACCTTGATTGTCATTGTAGCTGTTGTTGTTGTTGTTGTTCGATACTGTGAGGCACAAATGTATCTCATAAAGAGCATCTGTATCGACATAAGACATTAAAAAGAAGTCAGCATAAGATCAAAAACCAAATCGCGTGAGTGTCGAAAAACTTGTTGGCTTCTCTTCATAATCAAGTGAATCCTTGTTGTTCTTGCTGCTGCATGCAAAACGCAAGCGATGACAAACAAAACAAAAAAGGAAATGAATAATTTGTATGTATACAGATACCCCAAACTTATCTAGTGATGGCATTTGTGCCACACGCTGCGTATACGCAACAGACAGCGAGGCTTATCTATCAGCAGACAGGCGGCAGGCAGCAGTTGAACAAACAACAATCCGATTGAAAAGGCCGTACTTAAGCAATTCAGTTCAGTACGAGGCTGTTTCACAGGCTCTCCATCAATAAAGGGGTCACTTGCCTCGGTTTTAGCACCTTTTCTAATATGAAACAAATTGCAGTGTAAGCAAAACTTTAAAAGATAAATGTATACATACACAAATGTAAGAATTATATGAAATGACAATTTAAGCATTCACCGTATTTATTTAACCAAAGATTTATTTATACAATTATTTATTGTCAACTAATTGCCAGAAGAAAAAAAAATTTTAGATTACAAGAATTAAAAGCATACATTGGAACAAGTGTTTTTATATGCAGCTGAGATTGATGCAAAAGAGGCACACATAATGGTCAATAATAACGCAGCGCAGCAAAACTGAGATAATAGTCACTCAAAAAGCCAACATAGTTAACCACAAAACTCACAAGAGAAACGACAAAACAAAAAAATGCAAACTGATCCAATAGCAGCAGCCGAAGCAGATGAAGCAGAATGTGAAACGAAACAAATAATAATAACAACAACAATATCTGAGGCAAATGTAACTCTCGCTCTCACCGCTCTCGTTCCAGTGGCGTTTGACTCCTTGTTCAGTGAAATTTAAATGCAAAACAGTGAAAACAACAATGAGACAACAAAAATGGCGTTTTATTTGGCTTTTTGTTGGTGTTGGTGTTGTTGTTGTTGCTGTCACTGTTATTGGTTTTCGCTTTTGTTTTTGTTTTGATGACTGTGGTTGTTACTCTCTGCAGTCAATGGCTAACGTTTACCAACGACATTCGCATACAAGCGTATGTATGTATTGTATGCATGTGTGTATGCTACATATACATATGCATATACATACATTGCGGTTGATGAAATCAAATGCAAACGCAGTGTGCCCAATTGGCAGAATCAGTAAAATGCTTCACTTCACTTCTTCCCTCCCACTGCCGCCCGCTGTCGGTTTTAGTTTCATTCATTTAGCCAAGGGAGTTGCCATTGCCATTGCCAGATTTAGTTGTCCGCTGCGTTGACAATTTCGCAAAGTGCTGGACGCGATAAGCGACCCAACAAGGCGAGAGCCACAAAAGAGGCGTGACTCAGTGTGCTGGCAGTTTTGTTGTTTTGTGTGTTTTGCATGTGCGCTATTTTATTTACCAGCCTATTTTTTGATAGCAATTTCATTGAAATTTAATTAATAGGCATGGCTATTTTTTTTTTCACGAATTTTATTCAGCATGCTGAACATAACATAAATTCATAAATATAGTGTTTTGAATTCCATAACCTTAATGCAGCGTCAAAGTCAAAGTTAACCTGTTTATAATTCGTTGATTGCCGGGTTCTTTATTATGTGGGATATCAAAAAAAAAAATGCTTTGTGTAGCTACAAATTTGGACATTTTAAAAAACAAATCAAAAGTTAAGTCCTTAGAACAGACATATTTAATTAAGTCTGTTTAATTCAATCTTAAAACTCAATTTCTATAGCTCAATTAAGACGCTCAGCCAGATAAATGCCCATTGCTCATTATGCCAGCGTTCGCCACTTGACACCAAAGGGTATAACAAAAAAAAAACCAGTGGGAAAGGATTATCTTCGGCGTGCCAAAGATTTTATACTCTTTTCGAACCATTAGACAACTGCCAACTGCAGCACTTTCATATGCTGTAAAAGTTCTTTTTATCGCGTGGCATTTATTTTTTTTGTTCTAAGAATATTACATTTTTTCCAGTCATATGTCAGCTACAAGACATAGTGGTCCGATCCGGCTGACACCGACTAATGTGCTGTTTCTTTGAATAATAAGCATCTGTGCAAAGTTTCATCATGATAGCTTTGAAAACATGGGATTTATGGCCAAAATCGACTTCCAGTTTTATGGCAGCTATAATATATAGTGGTCCGATCCGGCCGGCTCCTACCAATGTGCTGACGCCTGGAATAATAAGTGTCTGTGCAAAGTTTTATCGCGATAGCTCAAAAACTGAGGGACTAGTTTGCATACATACAGACAGACAGACAGACAGACGGACATGGCTAGATCAATTTGTTTTGTCATTCTAAGCATACTGGCAGTAACTTTTGGGGGTCTCCGACGCTTCCTTCTATGCGTTACAAACTTCAGCACAAACTTAATAAACTATTTTCATTGAAAAGAGTAGTATAAACATCATCCTTATGATCAACTGCACCCTCATATTTGTTTCTCTCATCCCCACGCGTTTGGCAATTAATGCAAAACTTGCATTAAATCACAACAGCAACGACGCTCGATGAAGATTCGTGCCGATTTGCTTTAATGAATTTGAACTGAAATTGCTGTGAAATTGAGATTTCCTACTTGAGCACAATTAAAATTAACTTTTAAAGAAGCCAAACGCAGCCCGAAGCGTTTCGGGGTGACCGCAGAAGCGGAGGCAACGCTTACCGACAGATGAAGGATCCCTTGACCCACAGACCTTCCCTGTGTCCCTCCCCTTGCCCCATCCTGAAAAGCCGCAGTCTGTCAAATGCAGCTGCTGCTGAAATGCTCCAGCTGAGAGGCGACGCCAGGCGGCAGTCAATTTGCTTGACTAATTGACATGCATACATCAGGGGACCAGTCGACTAGTATGTGCAGAAAGCCCAATATAAATTGATGTACATATATACATATACATGTATATTTAGGCCTCTCATTCTGGCTGCAGAAATCGCAACGAAGCCTGAGCACTTTGTTAATGTGGCATGGAACACTTGCTGTTCGATTATGTAAGAAAGAAAACAAGTAAGAGGGATTGCCCGACTAGGAGATACCCTGAACCCAGTCCTTACATTTTTTCATACTAAGCCATCAGTTTACATGCTGCAAGCAGTACAAGCAGTTTAAGCAGATAGCTTGCTTCTTCACTGAGCCCCACACTATGAAAAATTAAGTCTTAAACAACTTCTGTGTTTAAAGTCCGATCTTATTGAAATTTTATAGGCATAATATTGGCGATAAAATGTGTGATCAAACCAAATTGCAAGGTCATACCTTTTAAAATGTTTTTTTTTGAAATTTTTGGGGGATTGGGGGGTGGTATAAAATATTTATTACATGTGTATGCTATTTGCGATTATACATGCCAAATTTGGGGTTTCTAGCTCTTATAACTTTGAAGTTATGTCCCAAAAACGCTAGTCTGAAATTTAAATTTATCGATAACTTTTGAACGGGACGAGTTATCGATCAAATAAAATAAACTTGAACTGTTCAGGGATTACGAGAACTTATATTCCAAATATGAAGTCTCTAGCTCTTGAAGTCTCTGATATCCATACAGACAGACAGACGGACATGGTTAGACGATATATACTTTATATGGTCGGAGATGCTTCCTTATGCCTGATACATACTTTTGCACAACTTTTTACCCATTTTTAATGGGTTCAGGGTACACAAAGGTTACAGAACGTAATTGCAAATAGAGGTAATTGAGATGATAAGATGAGAATAATTCAAATATAACTGTAGACTCGACTACCAGACTACCCAATTGAAAACAAACTTTACCTGTTGGCTATTTCAACACTCATATACAATACTGCATACCAAATTTGGAATTTTTATTAAAAACAAAGAAAACCCTTTAGCTATGCACAGTATGCTGCAGTTAATGAATCTTACTCGCCTTTGTGAATTCCAATCTGCAGCAATATTAATGAAGAGTCCTTTGTGGACATGCCACCAAACAGACTCATCCCTGCTCATTGCCCTTTTCAGTAGTATTCCATTTGTCGTGTGTCTGTATACTGTATAACCTGAACACCTTGTGCTGTTTATGAATTGAATTGAATTGAAATATCGTCATGCAGAGCAGAAAGTGCACATATATTTTCATCTGCAAAGTTGCAGCATTCAATGTATATAAGAACAGCAACAACAGTTTACATTGACATTCATATTGCGTCTGCGGGCGATTTCTCAACCCACAATTCGAGTGAATCGCAGCTCGTAATTTGTGCACAGATTTACACAATATATGGGGATATGAAATGAATGTGCACAGCGTAAACATACTTTGATCTTTGACAAAACTATTGCCGTAGAATGCATATTAATTGCATATTTCTGTGTACTGCATATATACAATTAAATTTTAACATATACGTATACGTATTTCTCAGATACACTTTTATGCAATGGGCTTTGAGCAAACAGATATAGATAGATATAAGTCTTTATTAATAAAATAAATAAATCTTCAAGTTCTTATAGACAAATCAGCCATAAATTTGTAGATAGTTCGATATTATTGCTAATAGACTCAGCTATAATTAAAATGGGCGAGACAATCAGTCAAAATAGAATTTATGCGTTATTGTCAATATTTGTATTTTAGTAATAAATATAACAAAGCAAATTTATTTGCATAAACGAAAGCAAAAATACTGCCAAAACACACAAAAGCCATTAATTTGGAGAGGGTTTTTTTTAATATTTGTGTGAGCGGTTAGCTTAGTTCAAAAGAAAATGCATGCGGTTATGTTATTGTTACTGTGAGTGTTTGTCAAGTTTTTAATTAATTTCGCTGCATAATACAAACTGCAATAACAACGAACGCTTTGTTGCTGCTTTTGCTGCATTCTCGTTTTGATTGCGCTTGAGTGTTGGACAAGCGGATAATTTAATAATGTTTATTAAACATTTTTGTATTGAAGCGAGTCTAGACGCTGATATGAGTGTCGAAGGTTTAAAAAAAAGGGTGAGAGTAAAAACTATATCATGCTGAAAAGTAAATAATCCTAAAGTATTAAAACTCACTGACTTGAACTATACAATTATTGTTATAGATTTTATAAGATTAGTACAAATTAGTTATTGGTAAAAATGAAAGGAAGTTTTAGCAATTATATTGTGCATTAGTCCAACCACGAATCAATCAGTTAAAGTAAAATCTGTAAAAGCTTTCCATTTTGTATATATATTTTCTCATAGCTCTGCAAGCATTTGAAAAATCATCTAAAGTGAACTCGGTTTTTTTTCTTTTTCTAACAGACAAATGTTAAAAGTCTGAGTGCAATTTGCATCAGTTGTAAAAAGCGCAAACTGTTTTTCTGTCTGTCTCGTCTGGCTCTTCTGACCTGCCACGCCCTTTTACGCTAGATGAGATGGCGGAATTACAGCTGCGACTCACGTACTCAGCATTCGAATGCAATTAACGTTTTGAGTTTGTTTTAATGTTATTTATTTATGTTATTTATATGCGGGCCTCTCTACACATGTGCCATTATATACCTCACACACACACATACAGATATAAACACTCAGATTCAAATCGGCTGAAGAACCGTTTAAAAGCGTAACATGGCGCACCTGCAATAAACACTCGAGTCGAACAACAGCAACAGCAACAATAATAATAACAAAACGAATCTGGTGCCATCTTTGTTTGTCTCTCTCTCTCTCTCTCGCTCTCTGTGTGTGTGTGTGTCGATTTGTGTATGTATGCGTGTGCGTGTGTACTTAATGGCGTCATCAATGGAGGCGGCTACCCAACAAACAGCGTAGCCAACAGCTTACGTCTGTTTTGATTATGTTGATTGCAACAAATTTAGTTGTACATGTTGTTGTTGTTCTTTTACTTGGCTCGCATCGCTGGGCGCACGTACATATGTATGTATGTATGTATGTATGTATGTATGTATGTATGTATGTATGTATGTGACGGGCATTTTGTCGTCGACGTCAGTCAAACGTTTATTTGCACTTGACATTAGCAAAGTCATAATACAAATTTCCCGCAAGAGGCACGCACAAACAGCAACAACAACAACAACAACAACAACAATGAAAAAGTGTGAGCTCAACCAATTGACAGTTCAGACTGCACACTGTGATGCAATGCTGTCTTAAATTATGTAATATGAAAATCAAGTTGAGTTTTTTTCTTTAGTGCAACATAGCTAACAAGATAGATTTGTACGTTTTTTTTTCTTTTTTAACAAAAAATATAATTATAAACTTAAATATCCAAACAAATTAACGAAGTTTGCAAACCTATAACAAAATTGTTAAGATTATTTCATGGGACTGTTTGCTTTCATATAGTACGACGGGATATTTCTTGAGTTTTTATGCATGCAGTACCAGTGTGCGATGCCGCAACTTTAACAAATTGCTGGCCCAGTCTGCAAAGTACTTCAAAGTGAGGCACAAAACAGAGAGGGCCACACAACGGTAAAATTGTCATTTACAAAACAACGCGCAGAGGTAACAAACCGACCAACCAACCAAGCGACCAACCAAGCGACCCTCTCTGGCGCACGTGAGAGTCAACGAACTGGAACTCGCAGTTGCCGGCTCTGACTCTCGACGCTTGGCGTCTGGGGGCTCTGTTGGGGCTCATAACAAAAAGGGTTCCGCTTGTGCTGCCAAATTACATGCCCAACAGGTTCAGTACAAACGGTAATGCTCACAACAACAACAACTCCGACTGTCCATAGACGCCCGAGGCCCACCCACCCACCCCCCAGCGACCTTTTCTTTATATTTTAGGCCACACATTGCAGCAGCTAATTCGTTATTGTCGCACAATTCACTATGGCCAATGGGCAAATGGGGCAGAGCAACAGCCATAAAGGCGCTTCAACATAATCAACTTCAATGGCAACAAACTCGTAAAGTGTCGTCTATATAGCCAATTGATTTTGTTCGACTGTTTACTGCAGAAGGGCAAGCCAGCAGCGTATCATTGTGAATTGGATTGGAATTTTATGGTCATACTTAAACACACACACACACAATGCAAACTGCCCGATAAACAATCGATAGTCAATCTGGCTACGGATACTATCTTAAACAGAGCCGGCATTAAGGATTTACAAATTCAATTTGGGTTTTCAAAAGGTTTTTCAATAATTGAATTGTTATGACTTTAGGTATATAATACAAATATAATATAATATTGTATATTTTATTTATTTGATTGTTAATACCTTTCGTAGGCACTTTGTGTCAATTTGTGTCCTCTTCTTTACTCTAGGTACAGATTCAATATTATTTCGATTTCAATTCACTATGATATTTGATTGCAAATACCTTTCAGACCTTCCTTTCACTTTACTGACACATTTTTCAAATTGTTGCCAATCACAAAGAGTATGCCTTCTGTTTCCTCCCTATTCGCGTGAGCCAAATTGTAAGTGTTTAAACATTAAAAGCCAAAGGCGTTGAATTCCTGGACGACTTGCTTTGAAATGTGCCTGACGGTCTACGTGCGTTTTATGTCAAGTACGTGTCCTGCCAGGACACCCTCATTTTCTCTCTCCCTCTGACTGTCTCTTTTTCCCTTAACTAACTCTCCGACAGATTCGCAACGGGTAGATGAGCCAGTTGGGTGGCAGACGGACGACTCGCATTTTTGTTTGGTTGTTTTATTTGATTCGTTTGGCCTCTAATAATAAATAGCAAGAGAATGTTCAGTTAAAGCCACTAAACTGAGCTGACCTGCCATTTTCGATTGGGCTGCCCTTTCAGCGATCATTCCACTCATGCGCTCAATTCATTTATTCAAATTCACTGCACACATCAAAGCCAGACAATAACACAAAGGGGGTTTTCGTTGGCTTGACGGGTTGTTCTCTCAACATGGTTTGGCTTGGTTTGGTTTGGTTGGCCCATCTGAACACGTCAGCCATGTAATTAGATTGTCACACTGTCCACTGTGCCCAACTCGTCCGTTGCCATTATGTACGGCCGACTGAATTGTCCGATTCATCGTCAAGTTCTTCTACACCCATATACTGATGGATATTTTAACCCGTTCATCTATCACATTAACTTAGTTATAACATTTGTATATATTACATTTATAGAACGGGAAGAAATTCCAAATAATATCTATAAATACCAACTATGGCTTACATCTTGGATTTATACTTTCATTACTTTTGCATTAACGTATAGTATTCAAATGAAGTTAACTGCATGCAATAAGAGTTTTCTGTGGCAAGGGTGACCGGATTAGTTCCTATAAATGATCATATTTAGGCTTCCAAAACATAAGGGTTGCGCGTAATTTGAGATAAGCGTGAGAAAACCTATTATTAAATTGTCAATCCAATGTTAAGGCCACTGCCCTTTGCATGTACGTATAGTATATTGAACATTTTGATATCCAGTGCTGGTGAAACCACAACCAAGCCAAACAAGCTCCGCCCCCAGCCTTGCCACATGAATGAGTAAATTAATTTTAGCGCACAATATGCGTGGATTCAACTTGAGCAATTGTACAAATTGCAGTCTTGCGGCTGCAGCACAAAGGTAAATTCTGTGAGGCACACACAAAGCAATGCAACATGCCGAAGCAGCTGCAACAACCACACGTATCTTTGTACAGTTATGCGACAGCCAAAGTAAAATACATTGCTGAAATTCTACAATAAATATTGAGCTGCAATGATGGCTGCCAAAGAAAAAGCTACTCATATATATGCATAACTATAAAGCGAATTAGACACACATGCATACGTATCTAAGTACATATACACTAGTTTATATAAATTTAGATTAATTTACATTTATTTGATTTATTTCATTACTTGATTTTTTTTTACTTTTATATTTTTAGACTACAAAATCAATTCAATTATAATTGTTACATTTGTTATATATTTTGAGCATTATGCAAACAACAACTTTGAACAATATTCTGAAAAGAGCTTAATTTCAATTTTTTTTTACCTATTAGCAAAATGTTATAATATTCAGCAAAACGACACAACCTCTTCCAATTGTCAATAAAGCAACCTTAAGAAAATGTCAAGCAGCTGCCAATCTTTCTGTTCTAACTGTCGCATTGCTTGTCCAAATTAATATGTATCTAATAACTCGAAGGTATGCCAGACAGGACAGCAACAAATAAATATGAAATGCCGAGAGACAAGTGAAAATCTTACCAAAGAGTGAAACAAAACAAATCCCCAAGACGATAAAGGCAAATTGTTGAATATGTACTGTTGTACAAACTCAAACAAACCTAGCCAGGAACCCACATAATTTTAAATCAACCGCAATTCTAAATTTTGGATCTGTCCAAGCCAACACTTCGTATGCGTGTTGTGTATGAGAATTAGATAAACATGCTAGTATTGATTGTTGATCTAATGGGTTATAGTGTAACATTTATAATAACTGCTAATGGCAATCAAATTATATTTATTAATGGCTATAAAATATATTGTGTGCCTTTAAATACTTCTACATATGTACATAACTTTAAAGATTGTAAATCATCAAATGTCTGGAATTTAGCTCGGAGCTAGTTCTGCGAAAATGTCGATTACACAATTAATGATTATTATTATGCAACAATAATCTAAGCGTTACAGTCAGATTAACACTTATGAATCATTTGAATTCAGTAAAAACAATTTGTGATGGCACAAACGTACAATTATTTGTATTTCATGAAAATGCTTGCTAAAATAGTTCGCTAAATGACAAAAGCTGCATATATCTTTAAATAGAACATATACAAATTCTGAACGATGAGAAATTCCTTGCCAAGACAGACCAATAAATGGACAGTGTCCAATTTAAAATAACCAGGCATTATCTATGACATATATCTTTTCTCTGGGTCTCTTTGCTGTCAACGCCTTTCAATGCATACTGAACATTTGCACACAGCTATCTAGAGGAAGGTCAACGCTTTCTTAATTTAATAACATATAAGTAAAATCTCTTGAAAATTTGTGCTTTTAAAATTCATTAAATAAATTGTCACCCAATTTGGCTCATTACAATCTCAAAATATCTGCCATCAGTCTTTGTTGACTTTAAAAAAAAAGCGGCGCAAGAACTAAACAGCATATTTAATATGTTTTAGTAACTGTCTTTCATTTAATATTTATTTATTGCAAGTGTTACAAATTATGGCAAACAATGTGCGAATATTTGTAAATTTCAAATATATAAACAAACAAAAAATGCTGTTGTGTCTTTTTATTTTAGCATTTTTTTCTGACAACTGACAGATAACTGTATATTGGGTGGTAGACAACCTAAGAATACCCTGTTAAACCAATATCATATAATATAACTAAATACAAAGAAAACAACAGCTACTTTGGATTCTGCGCTAATCCTAGACAGATATTTCTAGGGAACTGGGAATCTTAGCATAGCTTGCTTTTGAAAGAAATTGTAAAAATGTTAAGTCTTAGATTTAAATGCAGAATAGATGTAGGGATAAAAACATCATCAAAACTGCATCGGAAACGAAGATCGGATCAGTTTTGACAAAGCTATGAGGGTTTCATAAAAAATTTTATACATTATTTTCGCTCGTGTTTAGTAGAAAAACGAAAATTTGAAATTGCTTAAAACTTAAATATAGAATTATAATAGCTGGCAGGCCATGAAAATAAGTTTTGACAAAGCTATGGGAGTTTTAAATCTTGAAAAGAAAATTTCAGGGACCTAGTTGCCTTATCATGGCTTGTTTTTAACATAAAATCCAGAAAGTGCCTCTCGAGATGGATTTATTTTATTTGTTGCTTCGACACAAAAATAAACTCAGCAATAAACAAGTGTTGAGTTGAGCGTGGGTGTCCCAACTCGGCTGATTTGTTATTGCTGGTTTTGTTATTGTTTTGCTATTTTTTCTCTCGTCTCTATTTGTAGTTGAATGAACGGCGATAAAAAGCACAAATTTAATGCGATTATCTTTGTTGATTGGGACTTCTAAAATGTTGAGCATTCAATTGAATACCTAAGTTGACCAATCAATTATATCACTGCTCAAATTATTTATTGCCAAGGCAACGAGTTTGGTTGACCCGTAGAAATAAAGCCAAAGCCACTAAACAATAAACACTTTAAAATGCAATTGGGCTTACGACGAACAACATAATTGGTTGCATAGGCAAAATAAATATATAATTAAGAAAAATGTTTACGTGTCAAGCCCACACATATAAACAAAACGAATTTCTAGTCACATTTCACAAAATACTTAAAATCACCCAATGAGGCCTTCTTCAATGGGTCATACCCAAAACATGCCCGAAAATTGGGTGGGCGAGAAATGCTCCAAAGAATAAAAATGCTGACAGCAACGAACAACATTTTATAGTTGGCCTAATAAAAGGCAATTGGCAGCCAGGCAGCGCCGACAACCAACAACAACAAAATGCTACAAACACAATCAGCAAAAATACAAATTTATTATTTATTATTTATCATGTTTAGTTTTTCGCACAGAAGTTAAAAATAAATTTCAATATGCAACAGCAAAATTGAGAAAAAGACAGAGAGAGAGAGAGAGAGCACGTGCCATAGCCGAAATAATCATAACAAATTCCGATATCCGTTTGGCCCGCAAAACTATCGAAATTGGGGTCACACTTTTGGGTTATATTTGCCTAGAAGTTTATCGTTCGTGTTTGCACGTAATGTGTGTTAATTGAGTGACTCTGTCCTACCTGCCTCATACCTCCTGCCTCCCAAACCCCCCCTCGCAAGGCGTTAATGCCCCTGGTAGTTGGTGCCATTGAATTGTTTTGTGGGACGGGTTCAATGGCACGACATGCAAAGCAATCATTTGGCCAGCTCCAAGCTAACGTAACACACACAACAATAAAAATGGCAATTTACATTAGCCCAAAAGAGAACTCGCTGAGAAGCAGAGACCAAAGAATCCAAGAACCTAAAGAGCCGGCCATTCATCATAAAGCCGTCGTCAGCCAGGGGCCACTTATAAATGGAGGAATACTTTATGTGCTACATAGCGCAATCAGAGGAGCGTTAAACAAAAGCGTTTCAGGAATCATTAACAAGAACGAAATATTCATTTTTAAGTCACAATAATGTTGTTATACCCTTGATCTAACTGATTTTGTGAACTGAAACAATAAATTCAGGGATTATTTTAAATTATTAAAAAATACGAATTACATTAACAAGAAAGAAATATTCATTTTGAAGTCACAATACTGTTGTTATACCCTTGATCTAACTGATTTTGTGAACTGAAACAATAAATTCAGGAATTTTTTTCAATTATTAAAAAAATACGAATTACATTAACAGGAAAGAAATATTCATTTTGAAGTCACAATAATGTTGTTATACCCTTGATCTAACTGATTTTGTGAACTGAAACACTAAATTCAGCAATACGAAAATACGAATTTCATTAACAAGTAAAAAATATTCATTTTTAAGTCACAATAATATTGTTATACCCTTGATCTAACTGATTTTGTGAACTGCAACAATAAATTCAGGAATTGTTTTAAATTAATAAAAAAATTCGAATTTTTTATACATTTAAGGTCTAAATATGTATAAATTTTAAAGAAAATTACTGCAAAACTATGGGAGTTATTTATCGATAGTTTTCAATAGTTTAAAACGTTATAGCCGTTTGCTAAGAGTATCAAAAAAAAGCCACTGTCAAAGAGATTTTCAAACTGCTGTGTTGCCATAGCTGAGTAGCTTTGCTCTATAAATATTAGGGTAATTATTACAACGAACGCTGACAACAACAACAACAACAACATCGCACAATATTATAACGTTAGAAGTGAACTTAGTAGTAGGTAGAAGTACTCAAAGTAAGCTTTGCTTCGCATTCAGCTCCTCATCTCCTCACCATCTTCTTAACCAACAACATATTTTCATGATATGGCTCTTTACTAGCTATGATGGTGGTGTTGTTGTTGTTGTTGTTGTATTTGGAACGAGCTCTTTTGGGTTTCGGGTTCTGCGTCGTTGACCAGCAGCACCAGAGAACTCGGTCGTTCAGTCGGTCGGTCGGTCGGTCGTTGGTTTGGCTTTGGTTTTGGCTTTGATTGCTTTGTGTCGTTGCGTTCCTGACGGAGCGTCTAACAAACCACCCTGTGCATATAATAATATGAAAGTATGTGTGTGCTTGTGCATGAATTGGCCTTTTGCTCGGGAGCGAGCGGCAAAAGCGTTACGAAGGAAATTAGTTTTAATCTACTTCCGCTCTGGTTTCTCTTTCCCATCTTGTTCTTGTCGGCAGTTTGATGGGCGTCTGCGTTTGTGTGGCATTTAAAAATGCGTTATAAATAAATAAGCAGTCGTCAACATGGCTAATCCAGACCACATCACGTGCACAACGCCATCATTTGAAAGTCTCTTACGAAATGCCTCCCACGGCGTTCAAGTTAATTAGATGTGTTAATACATGGCCCAAGATATAATGGGACATAAAACTGACCGTTGCGAACTTTTGTGACAGTCATTAAAGCTCTCGTTGCTAATCAAGTGAAGACAAACAACTGAACCGAAACTATTGACCATTGGCATTTTGGGTATATGTAGTTTCTTTTCTTTTTTATAAAGGCAGGCAAGCTACACAGGGTGTATACCCTGTTTCCAGGAGCCTCTGGAGCCTGCATCAGTAGGGAGAAGACGCTAGCACGGGTATGGATTTGAAGTTTAGTTATGCTACAGGGACCATTTAGCGACCGGCCAAGATTCCAGATGTCCGAAGGCTTGGGCCAACAGTCTAGCCAGGCGTTTGGTGTGGTCCTGCAACCTTCCTCTATACCGGTCAGAGTTTTTGGAAATGGCGTCACCGATATAACTAAAAAGAGTTCCTGAACAAATGGTTCCAGTTCCAATTACTTGGTAATAGTGGCTTCAACTCGTCTTAAGAGTGGTGTCCCCAAGTCCCCAAGCAAGTTATATCCCAATTAAGTGTTGGAAGTATTATGGCCTTAAATAGCCTCACCATGGCTCTAAGAGAAAGACCAGTCCCTGATCTAAGGAGCCAGTTCAATTTTCCTAGTTTTGTGTTAATCGATCCACAGACTTCTGATCCATGGTTGCTCCCAAATCGGTGATATTATCAGTGTGCACTATCCTCATCCAGGAACACTTGGACACGTCTGGTTTTTTCTTACCAACCATAAAATGGACCAGTTATCTAGCAGCTAAGCTGTTGTGTTTTGGTGTCTTCTAACGATAGTTACAATTACCTGAAATGACAGAGAACAAATGATATTAATCTAAAGTTTTAAAAAACCAAAATTAGCATTATAATGCGAAAGAAAAATGATAATATAACTATAAATACTTTTTAAATCTATCCATATGTTAGTATGATACAATTTTATAGCAATGTTAAAAACGTGTTTATGTAATTGAAGTCCACAAGTCTAGTGCTCACAGAACCCAGTTCATTGTCTATTGTGCCTGGGGTAAGTGGAGTTAAAAAAAAAACTATCCGAAATGCGAATTCCCACATTTAATGTGAGATAATTTCGCGCCTCAACTGATCATGAAAAGCGTCCGACAGACAGACAACAAGCTGCAGACTGGATCAGGTAGACAACCAGTTGAGTTGCGTTGCGTTCGGCTTCAGATACTAACGATGCGGGACCCAAACTCCAGCAAATTACCATTTTAGATGCGCTTCAACGGCGCTCAAGTTAAAGGTAGCCGGAGGTAGCTGGCTGAAGTCAAAGTCGAGCAATTGGCCAACAGAGAGATATAGAGAGAGAAGGACAGAAGAAGAATGGTAAAGCAGAGAGCAAGGAATGCATCTCAGAAGAGGTTAAGATACTGCATGTGCCTTACTCACTTCCTTCTCTCTTCTCTCTATTTCATTCTCTATATCTTTATATGAGAGGCATAAATGACAGATACACAATCAAACTCACACATACATAAGCACAACTACAGCCACATTTGCAGACAGGGCACAATGGGGAAACTTGACACTTAGTGTGGCAAACCGGAACATTATTTATGGAATCTGAGCCTGAATAATATGAAAATCAACCCTTAAATAAGAAATTAGCAAAGAGAGCTTTAACTGGAACAAGTCTACAACATGTTAAGTTCGAACAAGTTTAACTTATTTGAATCAATTTTAAAAACCAGATTGTTTTTATGACTGTACCGATAGAAAATTGTAAAAAAAATACTTTGCATATGTATGATAGATAGAATTATTATATATCAGAATAAAGCGAGTAAAGGCAGATTTAATTTTATTTTATTATACTCTTTTCGAAGAAAATAGTATATTAAGTTTGTCCTGAAGTTTGTAACGCATAGAAGGAAGCGTCGGAGACCCCCAAAAGTTACTGCCAGTATGCTTAGAATGACAATACAAATTGATCTAGCCATGTCCGTCTGTCTGTCTGTCTGTCTGTCTGTCTGTCTGTCTGTCTGTCTGTATGTATGCAAACTCGTCCCTCAGTTTTTGAGCTATCGCGATAAAACTTTGCACAGACACTTATTATTCCAGGGGACAGCACATTGGTCGGAGCCGGCCGGATCGGATCACTATATCTTATAGCTGCCATACAACTCGAAGTCGGTTTTGGCCATATATCCCATGCTTTAGAATCTATCGCAATGAAACTTTGCACTGATACTTATTATTCAAAGAGACATCACATTGGTTGGAGCCGGCCGGATCGGATCACTATATCTTATAGCTGCTATACAACTGGCAATGAATTAAATATTCTTAGAACAAAAAAAGACAAAATGTTACGCGACAAAACGATTTTTTACAGCTTATGAAATTTCAGTGGTTCAGTTGGCAGAGTGAAAATTGCCTATAGGTTCGAAAAGAGTATAAAATCTTCGGCACGCCGAAGATAATCCTTCCCCACTTGTTTTATTTTATTTATTGTCGACTACTGACAGTCGACACAAAAGAATTTATATAAAATTATAAAACATTTTAATGTACATACAAGATTTTCAAAAAATTTAAAATCGTAAATATAGTAAATTAAAGATATAAAGTTAAAATTACGTTACATTTCTTAGATTATTTTTTATTCCGTCTATATCCGGAAGAAAAGCCAAAATGAATATAATAGAACTATACAAATATATATTTTTTAAATATTTGTTGCAAATATTGTTATGCAATAAAAAACTATTTTTGATTTTTGTAATAAGCACTACGTCTATTAACGCCATGGTACTGTATAAAGACCTTTGTTGAAAGGCGCATGTGCATATCTGTATTCAGTGTGTGTTGTCATACTCCCGACCACGACTAATGGATGGACCTGATATCCGTAGGCGTTGCAATTTGAGCAATGTCGGCAACACTGGCAAGCAGCAGCTCTGAGCTGAACTGCAGCACGCAAATCCCCAAAGATTGCTGGACAACTGAGATTCCATTTATGAAAGCGTAAATCAGAAAGACAATTGAGATACGAGTGCAGCATGAACTAGTCGAAGAGCCTGATTAATTTGGCAACGCAACACGTTGTGGCATCAAAGCTCTCGTCATGGCAACCGAAAAGGATTTAAGTGGGTGTCGGGCATGGCTACCAGGACAGCACAAGCAGCTTTCTGAAGCGCCGAATATAATTCATGGCAACTAAATACACACATATTTATAAGCCCCGATTGCAGTTAACAAAAAAACTAGTCGTTTGTGATAAAAGCAAAGGCAATTAATTTAGTTAGCTAGTGCTAAGGATTTTTAGATAGAAAACCAGCTCGATACAGAAGACGTCTGGGGTTTTAAACTAATGTTAAATGTTAAAGATAAAAAGTAGATGTGTTATAATTTTAAAGTATTTTTTTAATATGCATTCAACACAATATTTTTAATATATAATTTACAGCAATTTTTGAATAATTTGCTATATAGAACTATAAGACATTCAATTATATTCAATCCAGACCCGAATGAAAGTGATTCAGAATGATATATGTATAAAAGGTATGTATGTATGTAAATGGATCTCATTGAATTGGCCTTAAATTGTCAATTACCTGCATTTTTGGCTTTGTTTGATGTTGATTTTGCACAGTGTATGCAGCTAATGCTCTTAACAACTCACTGGGCAGCCGAACGCACCGCAATTATGGCAGACTTAAACTGGCCTACACAGTGCGGACAAAGACGGCAATAAGAGGGGAGGAGCAAAGCGAATGTTCAAGGTAGAGAAGCAACTGTGTGCTGCAGGCAGCCAGGCAGCCAGGCAGCGTATAAGCCATTGACAGCTGATGGACCAACTACAACAACAATATCAGCTCTAAGAAGAAGAAAAAACGCTGCTGATGATGGCTTAAACAATGGCCACCAAGGGCCAAACACACCGAATGCACTCGAGCAGCAGTACTTGGCTTGGAGTGTGTGTATCTTGCAGATACATTTCGACAACAGGTAATAGCTGATGGTGGCCAATGCTGTGCAGCCAAAATAGCCAAATGCTTGAAAATTGGCCCCAGCAACACACCATTTTTGCAGCTACCTGCACAGTGTGTGTGTGTGTGTATGTGTGTGTTTGTGTGTGTGTTGTTTACGTTGCTTGGTATCCTGTGACAGGTCTTAAACGCCTGTTATCCTTCGGTTCTTGTTACTGTTCCAGCCCTGCTGCCATATTCCCTTCTCGTTCAATAAGCTTCAGCTTCGATTCGCTTTTGTGCATTTATTTCGCTGCATTCATTGTTCTCGATTGAATCGCTCTTGGGCCTCCTCACATCGGTTTCGGCTCACAGATAAACTCTGCCCATGTATGCATGTGTATGTCTGTGTATCTATGCATTGAGCAGGTATTGTTTAGATTACATGAACAACAGCTGCGCGCTCTCTACCTACCAAGATGCGCTCGTCTGACAACTTTACGACTGATTGTATTTCCCTTTTTGTAATCATTAACCGACCATTACACGCTTTTGTATCTTACAGGTTAGCGCAGCCACGCAAACCACAGCAGCTGTCGCTCTGTCGCTCTGTTGCTTTGTCGCTTTGTCTTTTATCTCATTATGAGCCATTTATAGATAAGCCATTTCAAATTTTCAGCTTAATTGCAGGTAATTACTTAAATACTCGAGCATTTCAGTGATTAAAGTGTCAGACCAAATGTAAACAATCTAATTAGAAAACTTACATCCATCAATAGCAATCAATTGCTAACTCAACGTCAAATATTCGTTGTCAATTTGACAACAAGTCAAGTGCAAAAGTTAAAGGTAAATCGAAAGCAGCAGACAGACGCATCAATATCAAATAGCAAATGGAAAACTTTCGTCTCACATACAAATTAAAAACTTTTGGATGCGTTTCGACCAATTCAGAGGGAGAACAAAAACAACAACCAAAAATGGCAACAACCAACACCCACACACAAAAATAACTGTGGTTAACTTGGCAGACAGACAACAACAACAACACGAAAAGCAAAACCAAAGTCAAGACCCTAAGAACAAACAAAAAAAAGCAAGTAGGGAAGGATTATCTTCGGCGTGTCGAAGATTTTATACTCTTTTCGAACCTTTGGGCAATTTTCACTCTGCCAACTACATATGCTGTTGTATAGCAGCTATAAGATATAGTGATCCGATCCGGCCGGCTCCAACCAATGTGATGTCGCTTTGAATAATAAGTATCTGTGCAAAGTTGTATCGCGATAGCTTTAAAAACATGGGATATATGGCCAAAACCGACTTTGAGTTGTATGGCAGCTATAAGATATAGTGGTCCGATCCGGCCGGCTCCGACCAATGTGCTGTCCCCTTGAATAATAAGTGTCTTTGCAAAGTTGTATCGCAATAGCTCAAAAACTGAGGGACTAGTTTGCATACATACATACATACAGACAGACAGACAGACAGACGGACATGGCTAGATCAATTCGGATTGTCATTCTAAGCATGCTGGCAGTAACTTCTATGCGTTACAAAGTTCAGCACTAACTGAATAACTATTTTCTTCGAAAAGAGTATAAAAAGGCACAAGAACTGAGCGAGAAACAGATACCGTTTGTTGGTAGAAACTTGAGTGGAAAACAAAGTGACCTCAAGGATTGCTTGTAGTTTCAGTTTTATGCCTGAGTGCCGCCAATTATCCACAAAGCCCCCCGGATCTATTTCAGCCTTTGGCAGGGCAAACGGGCGAACGAAAGTGTTTGGCTGTACGGAATGAAAACTGACACCAAGTTGACACTCAATTGGATTATGAGTTGAGACACCAGCGCCGGCGGTCAGTAATGTGACTGCCAGCCAGCCAAATGTGCAGCACACACTAAAGAAAAATAAGCCAACTATATAGATACATATATAATTTTGGCATTTATAATTCATTCATGCAGCGTGTCGTCTATAGCCAAGGGGCATTCAGCTCAAGGACTATGGGCTATTCCACTAGGACATTGCAGATGGGGTTGGTCTGTCTGTCTGTCTGTCTGTCTGCTGGCCAGTTTAAAAGTTTAGACGTCATTTTAGCATACTTCTGCTGTCAAGGGTCACGAACAAGCTCGGAATTTGGGTCAGTACAGATAAAGTTGTAAGCAATTTAATCTTCTAACTTTGCTAGTTAAGAATTATGGATTTTTGAATTCATTACGCTTATTGCATTAATTTCAATCCTTGAAAACATAAGCAACCCCTTTTAAAATTAAATCATTGAATCATTCTGCTGGCAGCCAAAAGTGTTCCAAAATCCATCTTCATCATCACCACCAGTTTCAGTAACATCGATTGGTATAAATGCTTACCATATGCATTTATAATGAAGCTTGCCCAAAATGTAACATAGTACAAGTGTCAAACAGCAAATTCGAGATACTCTTACAGCTCCATAAATAAATGATTACATGCAATGATTAAGGATAATGTAATCAACTGATGCATATAATGATCTTTAGTGAGCATGGTATAGAGAGTGTGTAATATGTACGATTGTATCTATACTTCTGGCTTAAACAGTCAGCATAAGATACTTGTCAGTTAATAAATTGAGTAAAGCATAAAAAAAGATATAAACATTGAAACATATTATTCAGATTAAGAGTTCGTTCGAATGAAATTATTGCATCTTGCAGATCTTAAATACAACGTTCAAGAATGACGCACAAACAAGAATCGACCTGGTTCATTATCTGTAGTGAGTGTATACAAAAAGAGTCTACTCTTGTTTTCACTATGTGTGAAAATGAAAAGAATATTATTTACAATAGAGAAAAATAAATATTAGTCTACTTTATCTGACACTGAATGCAATACAAACTTACAGAACAAACCTTAAATGGAGTAAATTGTTTTTTATACCCTGAACCCATTAAAAATGGGTAAAAAGGGTATTATGGTTTTGTGCAAAAGTATGTAACAGGCATAAGGAAGCATCTCCGACCATATAAAGTATATATATTCTTGATCAGTATCAACAGTCGAGTCGATTTAGCCATGTCCGTCTGTCTGTCTGTCCGTCCGTCCGTCCGTCCGTCCGTCCGTCCGTCTGTCTGTATGAACACGCGGATATCAGAGACTACAAGAGCTAGAGACTTCATATTTGGAATATAAGTTCTCGTAATCCCGGGACAGATCAAGTTTATTTCATTTTATCGATAACTCGTCCCGTTTAAATGTTATCGATAAATTTCGATTTCAGACTAGCGCTTTTGGGCCTTAACTTAAAAGTTATAAGAGCTAGAGGCCCCAAATTTGGCATGTATAATCTCGAATAGCATACACATGTAAAAAATATTTCACTTTTTGGATACCAACCCCCAATCCCCCCAAAAGTGCAAAAAACTCATTTTTGAAGGTATGACCTTGCAATTTGGTTTGGTCACACATTTTATAGCCAATGTTATGTCCTACAAAGTTTAGAAAGATCGGACAGTAAACACAAGTTATTTAAGATTTTACTTTCCATTGTGTGGGGCTCAGTGAAAAAGCAAGCTAACTGCGTAAACCGCTTGCACAGCTTGCAGTATGTGTGTGTTTGTATGTATGCACACTATTAGGCAAGTATGAATGGATGTCAGAACTGGGTTCAGGGTATCTCCTAGTCGGGCACTCCCGACTAGAGCACTCTTACTTGTTTTATAATAGCTCGTATATCATTTGCCTAGATATACAAGTGCTCATTTTGCATATATAAGATGAGTTAAAAACGCACTGGAAACGACCAGCTTCCAAAAACCCACACATAATGGAAAGTTAAAGTTATGTGGCAAACAATTGTTAATAATATGTGGGACCAATCCAAATTGCAAGGTCGTACCTTCAAAAATGCGTTTTTTGAACTTTTGTGGGGATTGAGGGCGGTATGCAAAATCTGAAATATTTGTTACATGTGTATGCTATTCGAGATTATACATGCAAAATTTGGAGCCTATAGCCCCTATGTTCCAAAAACGATGGTCTGAAATCGAAATTTATCGATAACTTTTAAACGGTACGTGTTATCGATAAAATTAAATAATCTTGATCTGTGCCGGGATTACGAGAACTTATATGCCAAATAGCTCTTATAGTCTCTGATATCCGCGTGTTCATACAGACAGACAGACAGACAGACGGACTAGATCGACTCGGCTGTTCATACTGATCAAGATTATATATACTTTATATGGACGGAGATACTTCCTGTGACATACTTTTGCACAACTTCATTCTACCCTTTTTACCCATTTTTAATGGGTTCAGGGTATAAATATTCGGACCAGGCTTCAGTGCGAATGATAGAATCAGGATGCCATGTAAATAAATGATTGCTCGCTTGAGTGTTATAAGATGTGCTTGTCGTACACGTAATTGTAATCGCAATACTCCGCACTAGTACTCCGACTGAAGGCACAACTTTGGCCATTGTGTCGAGAGTGTTTCAAGTGTGTGCCATGTGTGCAGAGAGGAAATACATGTGGCCGAACAAGACGTAACTGCAAACAGGAAACAGGCCGGGCAAATAACATCACAGTTGATACTCTTGTTGCTGCTGCAACTGCTGCTGCTGCATTTGAAGCGATTTTTCGAGTTTATTGCCAGACGTCAATAGTTATAATCGTTACTTCCGCTCGAAATCTTAGCCAGCACTAATATTTTACTGCACTCGGTGGCCTGATACGGCCTGATAATCTAAACTCGCATGCATTGTATATGCATAAAATGTATAATTTAATATAATTGTCGACTATAGACATATTTCAAGTGTATATAACTTAATTTTGTGTCGCAGCAATTAAATATTTAAATGGTATTAAAACGCGTATTAAACTGACATTTAACTCAAAACAAGTCAAGGCGGGCTAGGGGTAATTAACTTATCGAGTGATTAAGTTCACAGCAATTTTGTTTTAACATTTACTAAAAGCAATATTCTAAATATAATTGAGACAAAACACGTTTTTCAATCATTTTATATCCACATTTAACCAGATTAGTTTCACAATAATAACTAGCAGACATATGTATATGCGTATTTATTTAACATCACAATCAGTTTTATCGCTCTCTTTGATTTACATGAAAATCAATTAAGTGAAATGCACATAAAACATTTCAATTACACCAGTCACATTATTAATCTTAATTACTTAGCGCAAACAACAAACTGGATGCTTGCACACAGACCAAACAAAAACCTTTCCATTTTGCTACAGCGTTGCCAGACAGCAAAAATGCTAAAAATCAACCCGAATAATGTTGGGTTTGTTGTTGTTGTTGTATGCATTTTTTGCAGTTGTACAAGTCAGAAATTAATTACGAAGCGCCTCCCCCACAAAAAGAATATACAACATATGCAACTGCAGACAAGAGCGGGAACGATATGGGAATGGGGCACAGGGACAGGGACAGGATGCTCACAGGACGTTGTTGAGAGTTTGCGCGCCAGCACAAAAACCTGTACACAAATTATCTATAATAAATATGCAAAACTTTGCGTGTATGTGTGTGTGTGTGTGTGTGTGCATACACTAGGAAAAAAGGGTTGAATTCAAGCATCGAGACGGATGCGGCGGCGGCGACATGTCGAAAATCAAAAACTCCCGACGACAAACTCTCCTGAGAGAAGCAGCACAAATGGTAGCTGCAAACGCACGATGCTCGCCCCGATGATGCCAGGATATGCGTTCGTCCTTTGCACGAACATCGAACGCAATATTTAGTTTGCGTTCTATGGGCCATTGTTGTGACACTGCGACTGCCACTGCCACTGCTCAGATCAAGCCGGAATAACCCTTAATGAAAATAGCAACACAACTGTTACCAAAATCGATTAAATAAACGTGTGCTACAGTCTCACACACACACACTTACACACACATGTTAACACAAAACCGCATCCATTGACGCCATTTTGGGGGGCAAATAGAATTCATGCTGCCCACACACAAAGACATCGGAAATTTGCAAGCAAATAACAAATGTACACAAATTTGAGTGTGATGAATATATATATTTGTGATTACAAAGGTTTACAGATTGCTGTCAGCTTATGTATTTTTTTTTTTATAAAATATGGCATTGCTAAACCGTTTGCATTTGTTTTGCAATTTTCACCTAGCTTAATTGCCAAATATGTGTATGCCAAAGTGCTGCCTACTTTTGAGCGACATTTGCAGTGAGTAATAAAAGAAAGAGCAAGACAACAACAACAGCAACAACAACGAAAAAGAACACATCAAACAGAAACACAGTTGCACCCAAAACGCAACTCTCGCGCTCGCATTGTTATTGGCGTTAATTTCGCTGTCACGTTTTCTGCTGCTACAACAAAAACAATTTGCTGAGAGAGCGAGCGTCGCGCTCACAAATATATTTGACGTCGTCGTCGTCGTCGTCGTTGGTCGTCGTCGTTGCCGCTGTTTTTGTTGTTGCTGTCGTCGTCGTCGTCGTCAGCGGGCATCGTCTTTGCCCATTCCGGAATGCGACTCGCTCGATTCGCCTCGATTTTTTTAATAGATAGATACACATCGCCCACCAGAGCAACCACTTTGATGCCAGCGATTAACCCCCAAAAGTGTAAACTTTTAATGGACACGCACACACACACGTGCACGCTCACACACACACACACACACACACACAGACACACCTACTTAGAGCAGCCGCTGAGATTTACACAAATTTTTCAAATGAGAAAACTTTTTGCCAACTTCAAATCAAAGGCAATTTCTTTTGTGACCAATCTACAGCTCAAAGATATTTGTAAATTTTCAATTTGCATTGCTTTGGTAACCCTTTACTGTATCCCCCCCTTTATTAATGTAGCCCGTTCCACAGCTAATTGTCACAGAGTAATTTCACGTGAACTGCTTTGTATTTGCCTTTTTTAGGTGTTAACAAAAATCATAAAATTGAACCAAGAGCAACGAAAATCCAATGATAAGCTCAAGCTGCGGAGAGCGGAAGAAATGCCTTGTTGCTCTCTCACAAAATAATTTATAGACAACTTGAACTGATAAGCCAAATACTCTAGTATAACAAAGGTTACTATATGCACTCAATTATAAACGAGGGCAGCTCACACAGTTTTGAGCGAATAAGGAAGCAATTTAGAATACAAATTTTAAGCATAACGAATAAATGATAAGGTGTATCCAAATGTTGTTTAGTATTTTGTTTTAAGCATATGTTATTATTAATATACTCTCTCTCTATCCCCATTATCAATTTGAATTTGTATTGTTTTCATTTAATATTTTATTCTGAATTTATTGATTTAGGTGTGTTTTTTTTAGGATTTGTGGATCAGCAACATATCTCTCAACATCTTTAGCTTTTAATTTCTCATAATCATAAATTTATAGGTTACATTTTTAAATATAATATAATTATTATAATAATTTATGTAATTTTGAAATTATTTTTCTGTGTTTTTTACTTTGTAATCAACTTTTGAAATTCGAAGTCCAAATAATCCTCATACATTTGTATTTTTGTGGTATTTATAGCCATTAGTTAGTAATTATCTGCACAATGAGTAATACATGCTTCCCATCACCAAAAACACAACCATTGTCAGCTGAATATCGACTTAAGTAGGTATTTTGGTCAACTTTAATATAAATTCAAGGAAATTGCAATGGCCATAAGTAGAAAGTAAACAGTCAGAGGAGAAAGTCAACAGAGAACACCAAATATAAATATACTTAAATCGATACAATATTGTAGTATACTATACTTTTACAACGAATAACAAACCGCTTCAGTGTAATCCTTATGAAGTATGCTTGAATAAAGAACAATTAAAATAATTGAAATATCACAAAATGGAAATTGTCAACTTGAAACAGTCTTAGTTTTATTGCAATACGATTTTACCCAGAATTTAGTGATGTTTTCACATTTGCAAATGAACAAATATATATCAAATTGAGTTGATTTGTTTTTATTATTGTGTGTATTTAATTATCTATGAATCGATAAAAAACATATGTATATATGTCATCAATAAATACGCTTATCAGCAAAAGTCGAAAAACCGTTTGTCAAAGTGCCCTTGAAAGCCAAAAATAAAAAAAAAAAACCACTGATTTGTATATGGAAATATATGGAAATAGTTGTGATGCGATCAAAAGTGGGTAAATGTAAATGTATAACAAGTGTAATTGGAACGTAAAACAAATGTTTTTCCTGACAGACAACACATTAATTGACGTCTAATAGCGTGGAAAATCGATTTAGCATTTAAAACACATTTAATGCGATTTTGACACGCGTTGACAACAATAACACAACAACAAATCGCAATTCTTTTATATATTTATAGCTAAACTGAAATGAAGCTAAGAACTTTAATAGAACCTGGCAATTGTTGTTATTGTAGCAGCTGTGTTGCATCGCGTGCCACTAAAGTCTCGAAGCTGCTGTATTTTCTCAATTGTTTAAATAAATTACGAGTTGACGCCAAATGCAATGCAACGAACGCTTTAGCGTTTTTAGAAATGCATGCGATTTATTTATTATTATTGTTTATAATTTATGCATTTTGTGGCTGATTGGCTCAGTCCCTTGCCTTGTTTGGTTTGTTATTATTCTTGGTGTTTGTGTTTTTGGTTTTTCTGTATTTTTGTGGTTGCAAGCAGGCAGGCAGACAGAGCGCACTTGTTCATTCAATTTGCTAGCACGTTTTGCATTACACGCGACAACCATGACCTACAAAATACACATATATATATACATATATATACATATTCTATACACATGTACATATAAAAAACTCGGCTGCCTGCCCCAAGTTGTTATTGTTGTTATTGTTGTTGCATCTACTTTGCATTGAGAATGATTTGTATTGGGCTGGCGCTTAGCCGCGTGAACATTGAATTTTATAAATAAATTAACGGGTTAATGCATTTTGCACGCCTGTGGGCATCTCTGTGCAATTAAACGCGGGAACTTCCATTCCATTCAATTGCAATTGCAATTCATAGTATTTCAATCTGTAAACAAACTTGTGCACAGATTTCCACCTGAGCACCTGATAGTTTTATAATGTACTATATATCAATTAGTGGGGGAAAAACTTTAGAGCAACTTATTTATTTGAAATTCCCGAAATTATGACTGTGAAGAAATTTAAAATCGTATTTGCTTGGTATTTATAGATTTAATGTAAAATACTTTTGTTTATACAAAATTATGAAACCCTTTAAAGTTGGTCAATAAAAATGAGCAAATTTTAAAAGATTGTATCTTATCTCTTGTATTCATATTATTATATTTGGTTTTATTAATAGGCACGTCATAAAAAGCAGCGACAACTAAACGCAACTAAACTTGGAATCAATTACGACTCATTTCAGCTTCGTTTGCATGTCGAGATCAGCAATTAAATGGACAGCATGCTATCCCGCTCGCACAGCACATTGTTTACATTGTTCAACTTAATTGCAGTAATAATGACTGTAATGGCATGCTGCTAAGTCCAATGGGGTGACCTTAGCCCGGCTAAATCGAGGCGACAAGTGAACTGCAAGACGGATGTCCAGGCAATAGTTCGCAGCAACAAAAAGATACAAACATATCTCATTTACAAAAAAAATATGTTGTTTCCTCTTTCATCTGTTTGGCCTGTACCTTTTATACGCGCTGCTTTCTCATACGTTTGGGATTTTGGGTCACATTTACATTTATAAAATGTTGCAACGTTCGCGACACTTTCTCTTTTGCGCTTATTAACATGAATCGTATCAAAACAAAGGCTGTCTTAACAATATCCAAATTGGATTAAATAAAATTGCCAAAATGGCAAGGTGAATGTTTTAATAACGTTAATTGCATTTAACTGTCATAAATATGCACCGATCAAATTTCTGTTTATCAATTGAAAATTGGTTAGCCCAAAAAGGTAGACATAGAAATTCACCACAGCTAAGTTCAACACAAACAAATAAAACAAGTAAGAGTGCTCTAGTCGGGACTGCCCGACTAGGAGATACCCTGAACCCAGTTCTGACATCCATTCATACTTGCCTAATAGTGTGCATACATACAAACACACCACACATTACTGCAAGCTGTGAAAACGGTTTAAGCAGTTATCTTGCTTTTTCACTGAGCCCCACACAATGGAAAGTAAAATCTTAAATAACTTCTGTGTTTAGTGTCCGATCTTTTTAAAATTTGTAAGACATAACATTGGCTATAAAATGTGTGACCAAACCAAATTGCAAGGTCACACCTTCAAAAATGAGTCTTTTGAATTTTTGGGGGGATTGGGGGGTGGAATCCAAAAAGTGAAAAATGAGTTACATGTGTATGCTGTTCGAGATTATACGATGCCAAATTAGGGGCCTCTAGCTCTTATAACTTGTAAGTTATAGCCAAAAAACGCTGGTCTGAAATCGAAATTTATCGATAACTTTTGAACGGGACGAGTTATCGATAAATTTTAATAAACTTGATCTGTCCCGGGATTACGAGAACTTATATTCCAAATATGAAGTCTCTAGCTCTTGTAGTCTCTGATATCCGCGTGTTCATACAGACAGACGGACGGACGGACGGACGGACGGACGGACGGACAGACAGACAGACGGACATGGCTAAATCGACTCGACTGTTGATACTGATCAAGAATATATATACTTTATATGGTCGGAGATGCTTCCTTATGCCTGTTACATACTTTTGCACAAAACCATAATACCCTTTTTACCCATTTTTAATGGGTTCAGGGTATAAAAAGGGACAGATTCACTGCCTCTTGTCGTTTAGTACGTTCGCCTTTGCATCACAACAACAGTTTTTGTCGTTTTGTTGCTGTTGCTTGTTTTCACAGTTGTTGCTGCCTATGCTGTTTGCTACAACAACAAGAATAATACGGCAACACTGACAGCTCAAAGCAGCTGCGCCGCGCAGCATTTTCAGAGCAGCGAGAGCAATTTATTTTTAGCAGCAGCAACAACAGCGAGAGCATTTCAACGAGAGCGCTCTCCAACACGGACATAGAGAAACGGTGATTAAGAGAGAGAGAGAGAGAGTGAGAGCGACAGATAGAGAGTGAGAAAGAGTGTGCGCGCAAAGTGCACGTATGCAGGCAGAGGCAGCCCGTTGATGCTGAGCAAATGAAATGAAATGCTAATTACAATAGGTAAGGGGTAAGGTAAAGGGGGCAACTTTTTGAATGCTCACCTGGTCGATCCAATGACTGTCTGCGACTCATTGGCAAAAATTTATGCGCCTTGTTTTATGCTTCGGGATACAGAGAATTGCGGGTTTAAAATTTAACAAAATTAGATTGCTTCATTTGTGTTGTTGCTGCTTGTTGATGTCTTCTTCTTCTTCCGCCGCTTCTTCTTTCTTGTTGCTTGGCTATTGCTTTTAACTTTCTTTGCTTATTCAATTCTATACACTGAAAACACACAGGCACAGATATATACACATTTTACTGTAGATATTGCGTTACTTTCTTTTCACATAGAATTTTGCGCGCAAGGAGACACGCGGACAGGACTGATGTAAATACACGTATGTATGTATGTATGTAACGTCGTTGAATTTATTTATGTTTGCAGTTTGAAGCTGCATTGCCAGCGGCAAAACGCTACTGCAATTTTGTATGTGCTGTTTTGATTATTATTATTGTTGTTGCTGCTGCTTACTTTTTTTTATTTTATTTATTTAAAAACAACTCGCAACCCACGCATTCACAAGCACATATAAACACACACACACACACATACACTCACACTCACGCGTCACGTCAATGAACGCAGCAGCTCGTTGTTGTTGTTGTTGGTTTTGATGTCGTCGTGGTCGCCGTAGTAATCACGAAATAACGCTTTTTTCGCATATTTCTCAATGAATTACATCACTTGTACACTGCATGCTCATTTAACAGTTGTTTATTTACATTTTTGCATTATTTGTGTGAATTTACAACACCGATTTATTTGTGTTTCTTTTTCTCAATTTTATTTGTTACGCACGCACGAGCGTCTCTACGAGCCATATGACGAGACCCGCCGACGAACAAAGGGAAAATGCTGAATGTGAAAAATGTCAAACATTTGAGAGCGAGCAGACGTTGAGTCTGCGACGTGTAAGTCGCGTGCAAGTAGCTGAGATGGCTGGCTGTGGCTGCTTCACACTGCGCACTACTGTTGTCTCACTCACGCGCCCTTTTTTGTGATAGAGACGAAAAAAACCAAAACGAAACGAGAGATTTACGAAATTCACAAAACATGCCACCAATATTTTGTTGCTTATATGCTGTCTTTACCCAGCGTACATTCTTCATTGCTCTTTGTTATTACCAGTGGTGGCTTTTTTGCGTTACATCTTAACACGATTTGACAGTCTCGTTGCAACGATTTCCCGCACTTTTCCATACATGCAGTGCACTTGGCACTAAACTACACTTTTTATCGGTGTGTGCGTGCAAGCATTTTGCAGCTGCTCCATCTGCCATTCACCTTGCGACGTTGCCAGACTGTTGATATATTGCCAGACTGCAACTGGTGATTTCGATATGATGTTAATTATTATTGCACTGTCATAATAACAAATCGGTCGATAAGTACAATTAGTTTATTGATTTTAAGCGAAGGTAAATATAATGTCAATTTTGGCATATAATGGGAATTATGACTGTGTATAGTTCATAATCGAGGTTGGCGGATAACAGCTGTAGTCTGTTATCGCTATGTTACGGCACTGTTATCAATTGTTATCGCACTGTCACAACAACAAATCGGACGAAAAAACTATTATCGGCCGCTTATAGGCGGAGGAAATAGCGTTTCTTTTTGATCACAGTAGTATTTTTGTTGTTGAATTAATTGCAACAATCAAGCGCAAAGGTGACGCAGAACAAAGAGACGATGCTGCGGGCGATTGGCAAAAGGGACAGAGACATCTTCGACGAGGTCTGGCCGGAGAAGCGAAAAATTGTGCTCAAGCTGCTGCACCAGGAGACGGTATCGCAGCTCGAATGGCAGGACCTCTTCTTTGGCGTGCACTACGTGTGTTTGTGGGACGAGAAGGGCGCGACCAAAATATACGACGGCCTGCAGCAGGACATCGTCGAGTTCATCGTCCAGGCGCAGTCAAAGGTGCAGGCGCAACGGGGCGAACAGGCGCTTCTCGCCACGTACATTGTGGAGTGGCGCAAATTCTTCACACAGTCCAACTACCTACCGCTGCCTTTTCGCCAGCTGGAGCAGTCACCGCAGGTGAAACCGGCCGCCAGCAGCTCCACAACATCCGCATCTGGCGGTGCATCCACCTCGAATGCAGCCGCTGCCTCTTCCGTCAGCAATCAGGCGTCCACAAGCAGTTCCTCCACCGCCAAGGCAACCACATCCGCAGCGGCGTCCAGCACAAGCGGTGGCGCCTCAACTAGCGCTGGAGCAGCCAGCAATTCGGCAACGGCGGCAACCAACTCAAAGAAGAGTCCAACCGAGGACAGTCCGGTGCGCAAGCTGATGCTTGACTCATGGAACAAGCACATCTTTCACGATATCAAGGATCGCCTGCAGGAGTCCGCCATGAAGATCGTCCACGCCGAGCGCAACGGCGACGCTTACGATGCACAGTTGGTAGTCGGAGTGCGTGAGAGTTATGTGAATCTGTCCTCAAATGCGGAGGACAAGCTGGAGATCTATCGGGAGCATTTTGAGAAAGCCTATCTGAAGGCCACCGCTGACTTCTACCGGCTTAAATCCACCGAACAGCAGCAGGAGAACGGAGTCCTCGCCTACATGAAGTACGCTGATGCCAAGCTGCGGGAGGAGGAGGTGCGCGCCAAACGCTATCTGGAGCCAAGCAGCTTTAATATACTCACCTGCCGGCTGGTCAAGGTGCTGATTGTGGATCACCTCAATTCGATCATTGGCGAGTGTCCGGCTCTGATACGCGACTACGAAACGGAACGCTTGAATCTGATGTTTCGCCTGATGGATCGCGTGCTCGATGGCGAGGGCGTCGAGGCGATGATGGGCGATCTGCAGCGTCACATCAAATCGGCCGGCTTGGCCGACATGCAGTCCGCCTCGGAGATCATCACACAGGACTCGGAGAAGTATGTGGAGCGACTGCTGGAGCTGTTCAATAAGTTCAGCGATCTGGTGCGTAACGCCTTCAACGATGATCCCCGCTTCCTCACTGCCCGCGACATTGCCTTTAAGATGGTGGTCAACGACACCAGTGTGTTCAAAATGGAACTGCCCACGAGCATTGCCAACCGCGGCGTCAAGTACACGGCGCCCGAGAGCAAATGCCCCGAGCTGCTGGCCAACTACTGCGACATGCTGCTCCGGCGTACGCCGCTCAGCAAGCGGCTCACCAGCGAGCAGATCGATGCGCGCCTGCGCGATGTCCTGCTCGTGCTCAAGTACGTCAACAACAAGGATGTCTTCATGCGCTACCACAAAGTGCACTTGACGAGGCGGTGAGTTGATAACCTTAACTACTATTATCTTCTTTTATGAAAGATTAAACATCAAATTATCAATAGCACTTATAAATTTAAATACAAGTTTAAAGTTATTATCTTACCTTTTTGGGCTTAATTTCTAAGAGCCAAATGAACTTCTCAGTTCCTTCCAGACATAGCCGTAACCTTATCCCCATTCCCTGCACGAAACTTTTCACACTTGCTCTAGATAAATCTTTTACTTTTACAATTGAAACTGTTTGTAAATGCAATTTTGGCAACTTAATTACGTATTTTGGCTTTCTTGTAGTTTGATCCTGGGCACTAGTGCGGACAGCGAAAAGGAGGAGGACATAGTTGAGTGGCTGCGTGAGGTAGGCATGCCCGCAGACTATGTCAACAGACTGGCGCGCATGTTCCAAGACATTAAGGTGAGTCATTGCAAGCCACTTTATTAATCCCACTCATTTGCTCATCAAGTACTTCTAAACAACAACAGGTCAGCGAGGATCTAAATACTCAGTTCCGTAACTCGATAAGCCGGCACGATGCCATCAATATCAAAATACTCAATGCTGGCGCTTGGGCGCGCTGCTCGGAGCGGGTGTCAGTTTCGCTGCCCATCGAACTGGAAGACTATATACCCGATGTGGAGGAGTTCTACAAGAAGAAGCATTCCGGCCGTAAGCTGCAATGGTATCACCACATGAGCAACGGCACCATCACATTCGTGAACAACTTCGGCCGTTACGATCTCGACGTGACCACATTTCAAATGGCCGTACTCTTCGCCTGGAATCAGCGACAGCACGACAAGATCTCCTATGAGAATTTACGTCTGGCCACCGAGTTGCCAGGTGAGTAAACAGTTTTAGGCTGCAACTTTTGGCTCTTTAAGACTTAGCTGTAAATCTAATGTTTTTTCAGATCCTGAGCTACGACGCACTTTGTGGTCGCTGGTCGCCTTTCCCAAGATCAAAAAGCAAATTTTACTTATGGAACCAACGGCGATCGGCTCGCCCAAGGATTTTGCCGAGAACACCATGTTCTATATCAATCAGGAGTTTGCCATTGTCAAGAATGGCAAATCCCAACGTCGGGGCAAGGTAAGCTAAATACATGCATATACTATAACTATAAACTATATATAAAAATGATCGCCTGCAGCTAAATCTTATTGGCCGCCTACAATTGAGCACAGAGCGTTCGCAGCAGGAGGACAATCAGTCCATTGTGCAGCTGCGCATCTTGCGCACTCAGGAGGCAATCATAAAGATCATGAAGGTGCGCAAGCGCATGAACAATGCAGCGCTTCAGGTGAGCTAATACCTATTGGAAAATGCTTTCCATGGAAGCTAACTTTATCAAATGCCTGCAGGCGGAGCTTATCGACATACTGAAGAACATGTTCCTGCCATCGAAGAAGATGATCAAGGAGCAGCTGGAGTGGCTCATCGAGCACAAGTATATGAGACGCGACGACGACGACATCAACATGTTCATTTATGTGGCCTAACTGTGATGGCCTTTGCGTCCTTGCCTAGTAACCATTCCCATCTCCCAGCGCAGTATCCACGCTCCACTTATGATCTGTATTTATCAATTGTATGCGTGCTCTAAGCGCGTGCTCTCTCTATATATCTTATTATCTCACAGTCAGCGCTTCTTTTTGGGTCCTTCTTTGTTTTGTTGACATTGCGTCCTGGGCAGCATTTTCGTACGATTATTTAAATTCGTTTACAAAAGTTTGTATTTTGTGTAAACCCGTAATTATTTAGTATGGCCTTTTGGCAGCTCGGTTTATTGTTATATGTATTATTTGTACTTTATGTAGCCGCCCTCTGATTACGATTACGATTAACCTTTTGTCCTTTTCTACATATGTGTTGTCTTTCTTTTACATTATGCACGTTCAGTTATTGCTTAGGTAATTTGTAAAGTCTCGTTTTGTGTGGCACACACTCGCAACCACATACACACCCACACACACACATCCCCCATCACACACAATCCCAAGCACAACCATTGGCATATAGGGATTAACTTTATAGCAAGTTGAATCTCTTTAAAGACACTCACACAGATGCATAATTATACATACGAAGGCAAAACTAAAACTAGAATAGCAATATTATATGTTTAAGTTAATGAAATTATAAAACATATAAATTGTATTTTAAATAAATTAAGTCTTTAAACACGGAAAACAAATGTGGATCCTATATATTGTTTTTTTCTTTTCCTGCATATGCGACTATGGAGATAGTCCGATATGGTTTTTTTTTTACCGGCAATCAATTATGGACGTTTATTTCCATTTGGGTTATGTGATGTGGCGATTCAGAATAGGACTGATTTGCATAGATATAGAGTGGGTTTATCGACTCGAATTGGTTATCTTGAGGTCGGAGATAGCCGATACTTTCAACTTATAAAACGATTGAAAACACACTTTCTTAGCTTCGTTGCTTTATATTTTGCAATTTATTGTAGCCATATGAAATGGATAAATAGGGCTCGACACGTGACATGCAACGAAATGACAAAAAGAAAACTGTCAGTTAAATGCACATTGAAATCGGTTTAAAGCAAATTTTTACAAACATAGAAAAATAAAAAATTTATAAAATTACAAAAAATGTACATAGATGCTTGCAGCTGCAATCGAGACTCTTATGAACTAAATTGGACCAAGGACTGCACGACTGCATGACAACAACCAAAATCCAATACGCATGTGTTTAAAAATATCCGTAAGCCTAGACGAACACCTAATGCGAGTGGCCCTACGAGCTAATTATATATAATATATATATATATATACTTATTTAATACTATGTCTATGATTACAGCTACTAGACTATGCTCGAATACTATTTGCATCTATCTGCGCTTGCGACCCTTCTTGTAGCCCTTGCCATACCAGCCCGCCTGGGTGCGAGCCAGCTTGCGTGGAAAACTGTGGCTCAGCTGCAGGCGACGCTTGGCCGTCTCGGCGGCGGCAATGTGCGCCAGCGAGATGTTCTCATCGTAGTCATCCTCATCGTCGCTGGTCGGACAGCACTCGCAGACGACAAAGCGGCCGCTGCGCGCACGCTTCTTGTGCTTGCGCTGGCCGAGATGCCAGCGACGATAGAACTGACACTCGAGCTCCGCATAGCGATCGAAACAGAACTCACAGCCGGCAGCGGAGCGATTCATGGCAAAATTGGGCACCACCTGCGAGTTCCAAATGTTCAGATCGGCTGGCGGCGGTATCAAGATGCTGTGCAGTCCCGAATACGCATACTTGGCATCATACCAGCTGGGCAGCTGACGCAGCAGCTCGTGATCGCTGGGACGACGACGCAGTAAATCCAGTTGTGACATGTCAAGCTGCTCCTCATCCTCGTCCGGCTCCTCGTCGCCATCGTCGTCGTTCTCAGTCGTTGATTCCGCCGAGCAGGTGGCGCTGTCGCTTTGCAGATTGAGCGCCTGCAGTGATGGTGGCACCACCAGTGGCTGCATTTGCGGCTGCACGAAGGGTGTGTAGAGCGGTGCACCGATGGGCACCAGTGGTGGCAGCTGCACAGGCGGCAGACTGCCCAGGCAGGGATCCAGGCGCGGCTCCAGGCGCAGCTCGATGGGCAGCAGGCACAGACCCGGACAGCTGTTGGCATCCGTGTACGGTTTCTGTATGGCGACTAGTTTCGGCAGTTCGAGGAGACCATTTTTGTGTCCATTTGTGGTTTCGCTTGGTGGTTCCAGCTTGGGCAACAGCTCCTGTTTGATGCAAGTGATGTCCAGACTAGAGGCCAGCAGCTCCAGTTTCACTTTTGGCTCCTCTTTCAGTTCCGTTTCCGTTTCCGTTTCAGTCTTCACTTTGATGTCCGGGTCAGTTTCCACTTCAGTTTTTAGCTGCAGTCCATTCTCCAGCTTGATCTCCGGCGCATACTTTTGCCGCATCTGCAGGTTCGTCTTGATGCGTCGCCCATTTTTGATAGGCGTTCGAATGCGTGGTCCCTTCCCAATTGGCAGATCACTGTAGCTATCGCCCGAAATAGTCGAGTCTTGGGTTTCCTCCGTAGTTGTTGTGCAGGACTGTGTATCACCCGCCTCCTCCTCGTCGGCATTCTTCAGCAGCGGCTGCGTCAACGTGTGCAGCTCCTCGGGCATCAGGAGTGTGGCGTGCGCAAATATCGGATCCTTCTCCTTGCTATACACCGGCACCGTAATGTTAAGCAATCGCATCAGCTGCGCCATTACGCTATCGCATTTGCCATTAATCTTGATGCTGGCTATGTTATCCTTGGGCGTCCACTGCAAATTCACCACACAGATCTTGGCACGTTGCCGCGCCGGCTTGTCCATCTGCCACAGCCACGTGTATTTCTTAAGAACCTTGAGGCTGGAGCCCAGACACAGTATGACATCCGCTCGCTCCGCATGCTGCGTGGCCCCATCCCAGTTCAGCGGCCACTTAACATTGCCCCGCTCGCCAAAGTGCACAATGGTGTCGTACAGTGGCTCCGAGCATCTGTGGCACAGTCGATGCGTCTTGTGGCAGTATCGCGCCGTCATCTCAGTCACATCAAATTGGCGCCAGTAGACCGCATTCGGTTTGCAGTGCTTGCACACCTCCACGTACATGTTGCCATGGATCTCGGAGAGCGACTGGCGCGGCAGGCCGGCGCGCAGATGCAGTCCGTCGCAGTTCTGCGAGACAACGTGGCGCAGCAGGCGGCGACGGTGCAGCTCGTAGAGCGCCATATGCGTGTAGGTGGGATTGGCACTGGACAGATCATGTTCGCCAATGTCTTTGCCCTTCTGCAGCAGCGTCCAGATGCCCTTGCTGCCGCGATAGTCGGGTATCAGGGCCGCTGTGCTGATGCCGGCGCCGGTGTAGCAAACTAGATGCTTTGCCTGCGATATGATGTTGGCCAGCTGCTCCAGTTTCGCCTCGATGACGTGCGGTTCGTCCTCCTTCTCGACGACGCGCTCTTTATATATCTCGATGCGTTCCTTGCGCTTCTTTGTCGTCTTCACAATGTCCGGATGTTTCTCCAGGAACTGTCGATCCTCGGCGGTGCGCAAGGAGTCGCATTTGCGTAAAATCAGCGAGACCTAAACAACAAGTTATTAATGCCAGTCAATAACAACACAAACAATCGATTTTAATAAATAAATAGCATATGCATAAGGTGGTTGCTTGCCAATTAAATGTTTCGTTTGTGATGAGCCGTCATTATTAATGCAATATACAGTGGACGCTCGGTAATTATAGCCTCTTGTTTTTAGGGGTGGTTCTGTTTTCTGAACAGTTTTTATTTCGGAGTTCTTTTTTTTTTTTGGTAAATGAACAAAAATCTTATAATAGTTTTTATTTATTATAGAAATTGTTGGTTCTGATTTCTGACTGATATGGACGTTCTAATTTCTGAAGTTCTAGTCTCTGATTTGAAACATTTTTGCTTCAGCATTAAGTTAGACTACCTAAATCCTTACATTTTAAATATGGCTTATCAAATCATAATATTACTATGATTTTGCCGAAAAGAATCAAAGTGTTCTAATATGCTAGTGCCCACTGTATACACAAATAAATATTCACTTGCCAGTCACAAGCGTCGCACACACACACACACATAAACACACATGCACATGCACATGTATGTTAATTACCTTTCGCATAGCATCCTTGCGTCGCCGTTTCTCGTTATCTTTTTTCGCCGGATTCATTTTGGCCCGCGTCTTATATGACTGCACCACATCGGACATGGCTGGCAGCAGTTCGTCCGGCTCCATGTTTGTGCCCAAACTGTTCGATTTTGGACTCAATTCCACATACATGTGTGTTAATGTGCGTCGCAACGCACGTTAAAAGGGAAAGGAATAAACGCGCAGCTCAGTTGCAGCGCGTTAACGGCTACGAATCTTAGTTTATTTTTGATGAAACCTATGTGAATGTTTACATTTTATGTGTCACAGTTTTTGTCGACCTCTTGGCGCGTGTAATTTTTGTTGTTTTTCCACAACTGTAACTTGTGTTTTTTTTTTTTTTTGTAAACAACAATAGTGCTGTGCGTTATTAACAGTATCTGGTACTTGTCGCGGGTAGTTACAAGTAGCGGGTAACGTAATGTCACAGTTTACATGTCAAAAAATACTGTGTTAAATATTTACGATGTGCTTTTTGATATAATATATGCATTTAAGAAGCATACATATAATAAACACATTAGCTTACAATAAAACATAGTTTTTAAAATGAAGTGACTAAGCGTTCGAGCCACTGTGACTTTAAAAACGTTTATTGAACTTCTCGTTGATTTGGCCTTGCCAGATCGTCAAAAATAAAAACCCAGGCAAATTTAAACTGCTCAGATGTAAAGTACTTTTATATTTGTATATACTGTTTTACTTATAATTTTCCATAATTTGCCTAATCCAATTCAAATAATAATGAACTCGAGTATAAATACTGGGAATTTTTGGTGTACCACAGGCTATGCCCGCTGATGTAATGCCAACAACATGATACATACAGGGATACTCCTGATGATACACTAGAATAGGTCCACCGGAGTCGCCGTTACAGGTGTCCTTTGCCATTGAAGAACCCACGCACATTTGAGTTGACGCCTCGAAACCGCGAGGATAGTCATCGCTTTGCTCAATTACTCTGCGGCACACCTGAACAAAGAAGGATATTGATTGCATTTAAATAGGTAAAATAGATTTTAAATCCTACATCATCTGCAAAACGGTCCAGTTTGACTTTAAGCAATTTGGGCGATAAATTGCCCGCCAAGCGGGTGCTGCCCCAACCAATGGCTATGAAGGAATCCAGATACTGGCCATTATCAAAGGGCAAGCATGCCGGATGCTTATAACGGTCAAATCTAACCGGCTCGGCCAGTTTAATCAGCCCAATATCATTATAGAGCACTGGGCTCACAAAATCCGGATGTCGAAAGTAACGGGCAACGGCGTAATTCCTTGGCGTCGCATCCGCTTGCTCATTGTCCACATCTAGAGCGCCCAAGCGAACCACATTCAGCTCGCCACTAAATGGTATACATTATTCAATTGCAAGGAGTCAATCTGTGTCCACAACTACTCACAGTTCCGATTCAAAGCAATGGGCTGCAGTCAGCACAAATCTATCGCTGATTAGCGTTCCGCCGCAGAACCAATCGATCCTGTCGACCTGCTCATGCCGGTGTCCGAGACGCGCCACATGTGGAAACTCCTTGGGATCGGCGGGCCGACCGCCGACAATCAGCGGTGTATAGCTGCGACAGCTGTCGATTGTCTCGTACATGATGGGCGCATTGGGAAACAGAAAGCTGTAACCCACCTGCTCCTCAAAGACGAGCTTCTTGTAACGCGTGCATGCTGCCAACAAGCGAATAGCTGGGATAAGTGTCTAATGCATTTTGTCATTATTACTCACAGCTGACAATGTCATTATTTTGGCCCAAAACCAAGCCAAATGAACGCAGGGCCAGTGTAAGAAGAAGCGCAAGCAGCCACATCTCAAAGTTATACTATTTGTTTATCAAATACACAATTGGCATGCTGTTAACCGGTTTGCCGACAAAAACAAAACCCCTCGAACTTGACAGCGGCTTCCACTGTTGTCTCTCTGGACAGGTTTAAAACCAGGGACCATATTGATAATCACTTTTATTCATAAAAATAATTTTTAAAAGATATCTTTGATCTTATTATAAAATTTAATTATTGTTTTCCTTAAAAAAATATTAATTTTTGGATATTTTAGGTGCTCAAGAACCAGTTATTGAAGACTTTGTCAAAAAAAGGGCATTCAAAGACTTAAGAATAAAAAAAACCTAAATATTGGGTATTTGTACAAATAGAATAAAATCAAATGATGTTCTCAAAAGGATTCCAGAAGTCATTCTCGGCAGTGTTTTCTGTACTTTTCGGTTTGCACAATAACTGTTATTTTCGGTCCCTGGTTTAAACAGTTGGGAAACACCCACACTCACACGCACACTGGCCTTCGGTTGCTTATCAATGATCAGCTGTTGGCACAGCTCAGAAATAATTACTAAAACAGTTTTGTTGCGCATACGACGTGTTGAGCCGCCAATTGTTTAACCAATACTGTTTTACAATTCAAATCAATATTTTTAATAGTTCCCCGTATCAAACGCAATTATCTCGTACTTGTAAATCACCAGAGTTTGGAAGAATCTCAAGAAACCTTAGCCATCTGCTGCTTGATCCAATCCAAGTAGAAGTGGACTCGTGTATAGAGACTGGGCACATTGGGTGTGCCACAGCCAATGCCCAATGAGGTGATGCCCATCACATGGTACATGCAACGATACTCTGCATGATAGGTCAGCACCGGACCGCCAGAGTCGCCGTTACAGGTGTCCCGTTTATCGCTGGACCCAATGCACAACTGGGTGGTGGCATTATAGCCATTGGGCAGCTCCTCGATATCCGTTGTGGAGATACAGCTGCTTGTAATGCGATTCAGCTTTACCTTCCTGAGAAGGCTGGACTGCGCACCTGCCAATGTCGTGTGGCCCCAGCCCGTGGCAATAAAGTGCTCGATGCGATCGCCATCGCTGAAGGGCAGGCAGGCAGGATGCTTGTAGACGCTGAAGCGCACACCGCGATCCAATTCAATAACGGCAATATCGTTATACATCAGCGGGTACTTGTAGCCGGGATGTTCTGTCTCGTTACGCACCCCAAAATCCTCCGGTTCGGCATCATCCTTGTCGCTATCAAAATCCAGCTCACCCAGGCGAACCACATTGACGGCACCGCTACAATGGAGAATTGGCGATCAGAACTGAAGTCGTGATTACACTAGCTTACAAAATGTTTGACTTGCGGTTTTCTCATAGACTACTCATAATGTGCATACATTACAAAAGTCTACGAGAAACTAGGGTTTTATTTTGGTGCAAACTAGTGTTATGCAACAGGTTTTCCACACATACATTTCCGAGTAGAGACAATGGGCCGCCGTGAGCACCAGGCGATTACTGATCAAAGTGCCGCCGCAGAACCACTTTGTATCATTATTCTCATTGCGATTACCCAAGCGGGCCATGTGCGGAAATTCCTTTGGTTCGGCTGGCTTGCCGTCGACTATCAGCGGCGTATAGCTGTGGCACGTGTCCAGAGTCTTGATAGTGATCGGCGCACCAGGCAACAGGAAACTGTAGCCATCCTGCTTATCAAAGACGCTCTTCTTGTAGTTCGTGCAGGCTGATGGAGGATGTGAAAGGCATGATATATAATCTATATGGTTTCGTTTCGTAGCTTACAACGGACGATCTCTGAGTCTTGGGCAAATGCCAGATGCTCGGCCAAGTTGATAATGAGCAATGTCAGCCACAACGCCTTGAGCTGAAAAGCGTTTTTCAAATAATACGTAATATGCATTTTTCAGTTACCCGCTAAAAACACACATCCGACTTGAAACTGGGCGCACATTCAACTGCTGCTGGGAGGCACTCAATCGTAGTTTTCACTTTTTTCGAATAATTCAATATAAGTGCAAATGTATGTACATATGTACATACACACATTTGTTTATAAGGCGCACTCTCTTTTGATGATAAGATGCAAATCTTGTTTATAGCATTGCTTATGTAATTATAATCATTCATTCCTTATTGTATATACATTTGTATGTACGTATGTGTAGGTTGTTGTTGTTGATATTCCAGTTTATTTAAATATTTATGCATGTAATTTGTTTATTGAATATGTCATATATGCATATATGCATCAAAGCAAAATTATACACAAATACATATGTTTTTCATTTAAATGGTTTCTCAGAAATAAGCAATAAAAATGATTATATATGCATACGTATAAATAATGATTATTTTTAATAAATTTTCTGTATTTCTCAGGATTTTCAGAAATAGAGCTGTACAAATCATGTTAATTCTTATATATTCATTAATTTTGACATCGAAAAATGAACTTTAACAAATATTTATAATCAGCCCAGTATATTACCCATGTTTAATCAGGAAATTGAGTATAAAGTATTAAATCAACATCAAATTCCGCCGCATTTCTACATTTAAACCGCCATCTGCTGCTTGATCCAATCTAAGTAGAAGTGCACACGTGTATAGAGACTGGGCACATTGGGTGTATCGCAGCCGATTCCGGATGAAGTGATGCCCATCACATGGTACATGCAGGGATACTCCTCATGGTAGTTCAACAGCGGACCGCCCGAGTCTCCGTTGCAGGTGTCCTTGTTCTCGTTGGACCCAATGCACAACTGGGTGGTGGCATTATACCCATAGGGCAGCTCGTCGATGTCCGTTGTTGTGAGGCACCTGCTGCCGTAGTTTTTCAGTTGCACTTTCAGTAGCTTTGTGGACGGCCTGCCGGCAAACTTCTTGTGGCCCCAGCCAATTGCAATGAAATTCTCACTGAGCTCGCCAGTTTTAAAGGGCAGGCAGGCGGGATGCTTGTATACGGTAAAATTTACGGATCGATCCAGTCGCAAGATGGCGATATCATTGTAAAGCAGAGTGTAATTGTAAGCCGGATGTTCTATTTCGTCTTGCACACCAAAATCCTCGGGCTCGGCATCATCCTTATCAGTTGCAAAGTCCAGCTCACCCAGGCGCACCACATTAACAGCCCCACTGCAATGTACATCTCAATTTCAATAAGAGTCAAGGCAATAAATCCATTACGTACTTTGGTGAATAGAGACAATGGGCGGCAGTGAGCACCAGGCGACTGCTGATTAAAGTGCCGCCGCAGAACCACTTGATTTCACTATCCGCATTGCGATTACCCAAGCGCGCCATGTGCGGAAACTCCTTGGGGTCGGCAGGTGTGCCACCAACAATCAGCGCCCGTGAGCCATGACAGGAATCGATGGTCTCCCAACTGATAGGCGCGTTGGCGAAAAAGAAACTAATCGCTACACGCTCCTCGAACACATCGCGCTTGAACTGCGTACAGGCTGCAGCATATAAAATTATGATTAGGTGAAAGATAACAGCTTATAACGTTTACCCTGCTTCACAGCTGGATCCGGATCTTGGCCAAGTACAAACGAAACATGCAGCAAGATGAAAAGCAGCGAGCGGATCGCGTTTAACTGCGTCATCAGTTGATAATTTATGCGACACTTTGAACTTTATTTAAACAAGATCCGAGAGCGACTGATCAATACGATGCGAATCAATTGATTAGCTCGCTGAAAATTACGCTAGTCGCAACAGCAACAACAATAAAACTATAGTTATAAGACTCTCTAGCGCTCTCTTTGTATTACAAACCATATTGCGAGTACAATGAGTCGAAGATCTTCAAGATCTTGCACATGTTCAGAATTTTGTATGCATTTGCATACATATAAAGTTAAACAAGTACTTAGGATAAGTTATTCTACAATTAGCCATACTTTTAATCAGTACTCCTTCGGTTCAGTTGAAATGTATACCAGCCGAATTGAAAGCCAGCAAGAGACGCATAAACTCATCAATGTCCATAGTTCGCGCACGGGATCCGCCCATGTCCTGCTTCTCCAGTATGCCAATGACCTTCTCCTGCATATTAAAGTTTTCGTCGAGCGGCTGCAAGTGTAAACACAATTAAAGCACACCATAGATGAAAATAAACGAACTTTACGCACCTCATTCCTTAGCGAACGATACAATTTGTAGTTCTTTTCAAGCATTTCAATCACAGAGTTCACTTTGAATGTCGCCGCTAGCGTTTTGTTCTTACGCAGAAAAGCAATGCGGGTCAGGCCGTCCCATTCGGTGAAGTTGACGGGCGGTGGAGGATTCTTTGGCTCCAGCCGCACCACACTCGACTCCACCTTGGGTGGTGGCCTGAAATTGTTTTTGCCCACCTTCATCAGCATGTCGACGCGTGCCAACAGCTGTGTGTTGATGCTCAGCCGGCAATACATCTTGTCACCCGGTTTGGCCACCAGACGCTGTGCAAACTCACGCTGGAACATCAGCACTGCGCAGCGAAAGAGTGGACGATGTAGCAATAGCTTGAAGATCAGCGGAGAACTGATCTGGTAGGGCACGTTGGCAATGCACAGGTCAAAAAATGGCAGCTCCGCCTTGAGAAAATCACCAATGAGCACCTGGAGCTTGGGCTGCAGCGGTGTGGCCTGGACACGTTTCTGCAGCTCGGCGGCAAGGCGTGTGTCGATTTCACAGGCAATCACCTTCTTGGCACGCTCCAGCATTTTCACAGTCATGTTGCCCGTGCCAGGACCGATTTCCAGCACCACATCCGTGGCTCGCAGGGCAGCCTTCTCCAACATAGTGGTTATGACCAAGGGATTCTTCAGTATGTGCTGGCCAAAATCCTTGTTGAACACAATGCCTGTAAAGCAAGTGCTTATTAGAGTAATCGGTATATTTTTGTATACTTGTATTGCTGCAATTGCTTACCTTGCTTTTGCACCTCATTGTGTATGCGACTTTTCTTTTCTGTTTTTACCTTTGGCATGTTCAATTTGGAGGTATAGTGGAGATATTCGGTCGTTGGTGTTCTCGGAGCGTAAATTTGTTTTGTTTCTTCTTCTTTACAACTGTATTTTGGCTACCATGTGGCCGACTCACGGTTGCATTGACTTGCAGCGTTGCCAGATCGTGTATTATTGGCACGCTATTTTTTAAGTACAGAGAGCGCACACATTTAAAGAAAACTAAATTATACATTTTTATAGGTGTTACCTCTTTATTTATTAATTAGTGTTCTTTCATTAAATCTTCACTTAAAATTATAAATCAATTTTAGTAATTTGGTTTTCTTTGGTTATCTTTCCTCACTTCATCTTACACATTTTTACCATTTATTTAGTTGCTTGAATAACACTCACTGTCTTCCCTTAGTTCAGTTTTTTTTTTACAACATATCAACTGTTGGCTTTTGACTTTTCTTTGTAGCTTATTTATTCATTTCTTTAAACGTAACTTAAATATTATGTATGCTTTACTTTTTCTCGATATAATTTTGTGGGTTTTAAATACTTGTTCTTAAATTTTCTTGCTGTGAGTAATTTCTATTTTTATGATTTCCTTTGTCTTACATCAGTTAACGATTAAAGATTTGTATTTTCTTTGTTTACTTTAAATGTTGTCTAGGTATAGAATCTAAATTGCAGAAGGTACATGAAAAGGTGTATCTGTAGGCGTGACTTATGACTGTGGGTATGCATGTTAAATGTATCTAAATTGATATTACAAAATGTCCCTCACTTCAGCAGAAGTTAGTCAAGCGAATCCAATTGTATTAGTTGGTATTTATTGGTTAAGTATTTAGTGGTATCATGCTCGGCAAGAGTAATTTAAAATATTGAAATCAGTTAGTCAGACTTGGCTAATCAATTTCAATAGCTCGTGCTTGCTCCTTTCAAAGCTGAACTTGGCTTGGATTGGCATGTTCACTAGTAGTTCATAGCGTTTGTAGATGATGATTTGATGGACGATCCTAGTTTGTTGTTGGGTGCACTCACTTCTTGTTCTTCTTGTTAATGCAGTAATTAGCCAGACAAAGTGAATGCGGTACAATTGAGTTTCAGTTTGCTCTGGCGGTTATTTGCAAATATTTTTAATGAGCTTATAGCTAATATTCCGTTATAAACTTGTTCTGTGTACGTTTTGCTTTTAGTTTTAATTCAGGTTACGCGTTACATTTTGTTTTGTTTTGTTTTTTGTATCTTGTTTCACAATGCGCTTCAGCTGCTGCCTTTCAAGTTCGGTAACAACCAACAATCTTTGTATTTTGTTTGCTTGTACCTCGAGCGAGGCGATTCATAGTTATAAACTAATGTAAGTATGTACTATGTATGCTGGCTGGATCCGTATGTAAATTTGTGAAAATTTGTTCATCGCTAACAACTGCATTGTCGAGCTTGTTGTTCTTTCTATATAATGTTCATATATGGTAAACATTTAGCCTGTCTTCATGTTTGTTTAGTAAAATGCGGTTTTGAGAATACTTGAGGTTAACATTTAAATGGGTAACTAGCGCTTGCGCTCTGCTTGCTATTACATAAATATTATTATTATTATTATTATTACACATTGGGTTTGTTATCATTACATACAAAGTTTCCTTTTGTTTCTTTTTGTTTTGTTTTGTTTGTATTTTCTTTTCCGTTTTGTTTAGTTAACAATGTTGCTTATAATTAGTAATTTTTGCTATACTGCCATTTTCGCATACAAATTTATCAAATTTAGTATTCGGCAAACAATTTGCGCTCCTGTAAATGCAGCACAAGAATCTTGTAGTTCATTTCAAAAAATTCAATTTTTTAGTTGCTCTCAAATCAACATAGGTTAAAAACAAGAAAAAAAAACATTCAACTTGATTTATAAAAATCATTAAATCCAAACTAACAAATTTCGATGCCATACTATATAACTGGGCACAAAACGAGCTTTCCGCTGCAGTTAAAATGGTTTCTGTCTGTTGTTTCTGTTTGTATGTTATTTTTATGCAAATTGTATTTGTTGTTTGAGTCTTTTGTTTTAAAATCAACACATATATATTTATTATTTAATATTGGTATTATTACATACATTATCTCTGTTTATATATACTTTGTTCTGCTTTGCTGTTGCTTTGTTTTTTTTCTTTACAGTTTTAGCTGCATATTTCACATATACTAGATTAACTCTATGCAAATAATAATATATATGTATATATATATATATATATATGTATGCATATTAAAATAGATGTAGTTCATATTTTAATAAACATACTCATACATATATATTCATATGTATGTATATAGTTACAGTTTACTGAAATTTTATATTTTCTCCAACTTATAGGCTAAACACATTTTGTTTTGTATTTATAATTTGTGTTGCATAAAATATATATGAATTTAGAAATGTTTTTGTTTTACTAGTAAGTTTGTTCTCATATTACAACTAAGCTTAGTTTCATTTTCTTAGTGTTATTGTTCAATTTTCTGCATTTGTTTAGCTCAGAAGTTTTTGTGTGTGTGTGTGTGTGTATTTGTGTTTTGTTTGTGTATGTTTATTTTTGGCTTTTTATTACATTTTTATTTGTTTTTCTTTTGTTGTTATTATATTATGTTTGTATGTATAACAATAAGTTAATTTTAAAATAATATCGCTTTAATACTTGAGAAGGAAATTGTGCAAGAGTTCGAATGCGCCTTAGGTTGGCTAATATTGATCGTATTTTCTTGTGTGTACAGACGGCGTATGTTATTGGCTGTTGTGACATTCTCTTGAGATTCGCATTGGAGCAAGTGCTTCGGTCAGGATAGCGCTGCTGCGACGTTGTCTGCATTTGGGTGCGAAGCTTGAGATTCGGCACATTAATAAATAAAAAACTAATAACAAAAAGCATGGCGCTGCATTTGCAACAACATTGACTAGATCAGGGCTTTGTTTTTTTGGCATTCAACATAATAATAATGTTATTCTGGGGATAGGTTGGGTAAGCTGCAAAAATAGCGCCTGACTTTGAGCATTAACACGAGCAAAAGCGAAGGATTTGTAAGAGACAGATAGTGCGATAAATAACAAAGGAATATAAACAAATTCTTTACAATCATTTGCCATAGTGTGTACTCATGTGTGTGTGTTTTGTATGTGTGTATTTGTACGTCTATGCATACAATTTATAGTTAGTTGTTCATTGGCACTGGTCGTAGTTGACTGTAGGATTCTCTACGCGTTTTCCGAATATGTGTAGTAGTTGCAGTAGATAGAATCTTTGCTATCTATATATATATATATATATATATATATATATATAACTGGCGATTCTCAGCTAATCTTTTTTGCATTTCATTTTAGTTCCGATTTCTTTTAAGAGCTACGCTTTGTAAATTCCAACAGATAACTTAAAATGAATAAACAAATAACTTTAAAATGATAAAAGACAACTGGGAACAGACAACAATAAAGCGTTCATAAAATATTCAACAGAAGCAAATTTGTATGCTCAAGTGCTAGGGAAAAGCTAGGTCTAGGAATAGGCTAAGAGATAGCATAGGGCTGCATCTAATTAAAAACCCAGCAATAAATTGCCGTGTGCTTCAAATTTCGACTGATCCAGTTTGCTCGTTCATTTCTCGCCAACATTAAGCGCATATCCAATCCAATCATACAAGGAAAGGCGCCTTAAAACACCTTGCGCTCTGGCCCAAACTTGGGATTGACAAATGAGAAGCCGGCGAACTCGTCCTGATTGATGCAACGTATGACATCATTACCAATTGGTGTCAGCACCGGCTCCTCTTTGGTAAATTCGGCATCGAAATTGTTGGCATCTCGAGGGTTTTTCTATAAACAAGAGCATATTAGTCTTCAAATGCTGTTTATTCCCATTTGTATATTGTATATTTACCATTTTAGGTCGGAATGGTGGCTTTATATTACGCTTCTCCAGTTCCTTCCAGTCAAGTTTATTGAAAAATGCATGCTTGCGGATTTCATTCTCATCGCCAGTGCAACCCAGACGCTGCTCAGGATTCTTGGTGAGAAAGCCTAGAGCGAATATGGTATATACATTACACATGAGTTGTGAGAGATGATAGAGCAGACAGAGCTTACCCTTCAAAATGGACACGGCTTCGCGGGACAACCAGACCGGGTAGAGCACATCGTCGTGCATGATCGAGTCAAAAAGCTCATCCTCATTGTCCGCCTCGAACGGGGGCTGGCCAGCCATCATCTCGTACATGAGCACGCCGAGCGCCCACCAGTCGACAGAGGCGCCGTACTCCTGCTCCTTGAGAATCTCAGGCGCTATGTAGTCGGGTGTGCCACAGAATGTCGTGGTCAGCATGCCGTTCATTATGCCCTCCTTGCACATGCCAAAGTCAGCGAGCTTACAGTGCCCCTCCTGGTCGAGCAGTATGTTGTCCAGCTTCAGATCGCGATAGATGACGCCATGGGTGTGCAAAAACTGTAACGCTAGCGTCACCTCGGCCGCATAGAAAGCAGCTCGACCTGCTTCGAAGCGTCGCGCCTTTTGTATTTGGAACATGAGATCGCCACCGTTCACATACTCCATGACAAAGAACAGGCGGTCTGGGGTTTGAAAACAAGAATGTAGCGCCGTGAGGAACGGATGATTGGCGGCCAGGGCCAGGATGCGTTTCTCGGTCATTGTACAATCGACATCGTCGTCCTGTATGATGGCATCCTTTTTCAACACTTTGATGGCGTAGATCTCATCGGTGCCTTTCTTCTCGGCCAGCATTACCTTGCCAAACGAGCCCTTGCCCAGCACCTTAATAAAGTTAAAGTCCAGCAGCGAGCACTTGCCGGGACGCGGTTCTCCGCCACCGACGGCTAGGCTCATGCAGCTGCTGCTGTTATAGCCACTGGTCAGCGTAGTCGTCGATGTGGCCAAGCTATCGGCCGACATTGTTCCGCTGCGAAATGAGGCGCCTGGTACATTGTCGCCCCCCTCGCCACCCAGCGAGGCGCCATAATTGTCCTCGCCACCGGGTTGACTCAAGTATTTGGAGCGGCGCGGCTGCTGACCCTGCTTATCCGGTGAGATGCCAAGCGAGCTTAGTATCTCAGCCATCTGCTTGGTATTGATGCCGCACGTGTTGGCCACATTCTTTTGGCATCGCTTGTGGACGTTCATGTAACATGTCTCGCACTGCAGGCCCTGCTTGATGAGTCCGTAGAGCAGCGAGCCGCAGTGATCGCAGAATGTAAACCGCTTATAACTGTGCACCACAAACCGATGCGGCACATTCACATTGAACCGTTGCCCGGCCGGCACCACTTCCACTTTGGCCTGTTGCTGTTATAGATACATACATGTTAGTGTTTGAGTTGCTCAAGTGCAGTCACACTCAGTGTGGTGTACTCACCTCATCGCGCATGCCAGGACATTTGGAGACCACATACAGATGGCATTTTTTATGTACAACTAAGGTGCAGACTATAAATGATTAGATCAAAACAGAATCTCATTAATCGGGCAGTTGAAACAAGGATTTTAATATATGCACTTATGCAGTGCTGCACGGCTCGTCATCCGCAGCAGCATTCGAGGCGAGTGCAGAGATAGAGCAAGTCAGAGCAGTGCAGAACGTATAAATTGACATACTATGTAATATATTTACAAAGCTACTTTAGAACTTATTAATTTTGTACACATTCAGAGGTTAGACACACTGAGAAGTTAGCGTATTCGATGTACTTTGTGTCACATAGCAACAAATTTGATGTGTGTCAGGTGTATGTAGTATCTGGTTTATTTGTTTGTTTTTTTATGTTTTTTTTTTTGGTGTCACTTGTATGCAAATTAGTTTTCTTATTAAATATGCACAACAAAAAAGAACTGTTTAATCACATGTGTAACTGTGCAAATGTTTCTTGTGGCGTGCATTGTGTCAAAATTAATAATATTATTAAATTGCCTCAAGTGCTTAAGCATCAGTTAACAACGAATACATTCATAACAGCTACTAATGAAGTGAACACTCTCCACAAAGCTCAAAGACTTGTATATAGAATGGGAAGATAAGAAAAGATAGCCCATCTATATAACATAATGAGGTTATGAGATATCAGTTGCTATACAAATACAATTTTCTATGAACAAATTTTAGTTGAATGATCTAGTCAAACGTTTTTTTTTTTAGAACTTGTATTTAAATGAAACCCAGCAATAAAAACAGTCGAACAATTGCTTGAAGAATGTTAACCATTTACACCTGTTTAAGATGTTTATTATGGTTAATTACTTATTGGCATATTTCAACAACGTTTTTATACAAGCACAAAAAAAATATATTAAAAAAGAGTTTAAATTGAATAATTAAAGAAGCATAGATTCTAAAACAAACTGAAAGGCTATGGGACCTAACTAGATATCATATAAATTACTTGTTTCCTTTAAAAGATTAAGTTTCAGAGCCCTTTTCACAAAGAGTTTATATCGATATAATTTATGTTTTAATTAGCAATAAATATAAATAAAACCACTTGCGTTATCATATTCTTATTTTCCGAATTTAGTTTAAATGAGCCTAATACCTGAACGTTTCGAAACATACTAAAACTTTTCCCCACCTTAGTAAAACCTTTGAGTAGTTTTATATTCATAAAGTTTAACGACGACACTCGAAAGAGGCATATTTTATACTAACTTATAGCTTAAACACTACAAAAATTCTATCAACGTAAATTTTTTTCCCATAATAATCAATGTTTCTGATCTTGGTTAACAATGCTTATGATTACTTTAAGATTGTGATTCTTTCTGACAATAAACCTTAGCATATAACGATTAGTATGGTGGTAAGACAGTGTAAAACAGAATTACAAGATGTGTATATTTATTACAACCATTAACAAAATGGTCGATTATTGCATTAATTTTGATACATGGACAATGCATAGAGAAGCGACAAGAGCAGCGACGGCGCAAACTTAAAATTGTAACTTTCCTTATGATAGTAAACATTGACATTCATTAAAGTTTAGAATGCAGCTATTATTATGGACAAAGGCAAAATGCTTTGTTTCTTGGACCGAAACTAAACAACATCAACAAACAACGAACGAACGAACGAATGAAACGAGCAAATGCAGTGGTGATGGATAGCTTTTGTTTTTGTATTTAAATTGTTGAATGTTCTTGTCAGAGACTTTTGGGTCTCTGTAAGATATTCCTTTTTAATTTTAAGCAAAACACATACCTTGACATTGATAGCCTTGTTTACCAATTCCCCTGCAAAAAGGCAAGAAATTCCGTGGCTATTGCATATATATTTCTTTTATAACTGAATGATGAGTGTTTTTGTGTAGGCATGAATGAATGCGAAAAACAAAATAAAAGGAGTAGGCCTGCAGCTCGGAACCAAAAGATGAAAGTCAAGCAAATGTATTTAGCATGAGAGACCAACCCAGTGAAAGACTGCAGCTGCACGCCAGTAGCAGTGGCAGTGGCAGTAGCAGCAGCTCAAATCAAACCCAGTTATGTGAAAATAGTTAATCAAATAAATGTAAAACTAAAAAGACTTATTTATAAAGATAGCTTAAATACGTAGTAGAACCCAAAAAAGTTGTGTATGTTACGATTACGATACAATACATCGAAATCAATAGGTTTTTTATAGAAAACAACATGTGTAGTTAGAAATAAAGTAAAATCATAAGAGATAAGAGTAATAATGGCAATGCATGGATGTGTGTTTTGTAAATCATATCAAATCCCAAAAATTAAATATATTAATCACTGCAATTACAACTCAAAAATGGTACTGTAGATGGCACAGCTGGGCTGCGAGTACGCTCAGAGCGTACGCATATGTGGAGTTAAATGCGATATTTTGAATCACTCACCATATAAACTCGCGACAATGTGAACAGAACGTCGGCTGCCGTAAGAACGTGGCCATAAACTTATGCCCGTTGACCTGGTGGTAGGCAAGTAAATCGATAAATATAGATTTGATTTCCAAGAATGTGTACTGCAGGACATTACCTGATGCACACGGCGGCGCATAGCACCACGGCGTCGATTGAATCCCGCGCGTTCCTTAAACTCCTTGTTAACGGCCACAGTCTTCTCAACCTCGGCATCAGCCTTAGCTTGATCTGTAAATTAAAGCCGGTTATGTGGCCCTCCAGAAAATGTATGCAACTAACCATAATGCTCATGCCTACCATTGCGGTTCTTCAGCTCGATAATGACATGAATTTTGCCTTGCGGCTCCAGATTAATCTGCAATACACAATTTTAAAATCGTCCAAATATTACAAATTAACAAGAATTTTATAACTAAAATGCAAAAAAACGACCTACAAATTTGTCAATAAATATAATCAAAACAGAAACTATATTAACCAATGTGTATTTATAATATTATGAATACACCCTGATCCTAACTGACAAAAACTTTACAAATACTACTCGATTTCATTATGATTTGTATATTAATGAAAGATTTGAATACGTATGAAATAAATTATATGGTGTTCAAAATGCATTTATAATCATTTATATATCAGCATTTTTAAAATTGGATATTCGTCAACGATAGGTAGCAATAATTTACCATTTTAATAGTATTATTCTTGTGCAGACTATACATTTGTACAGTAAAATCTCGATTTTTGGACACACGCTAATACAGACAACCAATTACTTCCTATTGAAGATTGTAAATACGACACTTCATTTCTTTGTTTACTTCAATAATCCGTACTTTTTCCAAGAAGCCGAAAGATAGAAAATCGGATGTCGGGTTTTGACACTTTATGATTCTCTATGGCATTTTGCGTAGTACTTCTAACACTCACCCATAGATCCGGCACTCCCGACTCGCTCTGCATTAGATCCTCAAATGGGATAATGCAGTTGGCGACAAAATCATCCGGCGGCAGGGCCGCATCATGAAAAACGGTTAAATTGATATTGCGCGCGTTGTTCACGTCGTGGACGAACTGCTCGTTCCATACCGGATCAAACGTCTTTGGTCTTGTTGTCGAGCGATCTATCAATGAATCGAATAATGAATGTGAGCATGTGGCTTGCAGTTGATATCTTTGAGATTAACTTACCAAAATGACTCTCGTCGACATCTATGGACACGTAGGGATCGATGAGCTGCTCATCGGCCAATTTCCCAAATGTTAAATTGTGGCGCTTTTGAAAATCTGTTGGACGCAAGCCACTCGCCTCGCAAACCTTGATCTGCAGTTTACCCGTAAACATTTCGCTGATTGGCTTCAGCTGTACTGTATTTTGTGAGTGTGTTGTTGGTTAGTAGATGTGTTTTTGTTGTTGTTACGATCTGAATCTTGGCAGGAGTAGTCGGCAGCGCCGCTTGAATGCGGCTGCGGTGGTTACAAAACGGTGTCGCTCAGTGGATGTCTGCCACTTGGAGTAGTACTACAAATAGAAAACATAATCTAATTGGATGCATTCTAAATGGAATTGGAATTGGAGCTCTCAAATATTGTACGTCTAGGTCATTGACATCCTGCAAATGCACATTCACATACACATGCACGCACACAGTCTATGCTGAAGTGAATTTCAAGGTCGCACTCGAATTGACATTGATGGAAAATTGGAGCACACAGAACAAAAGCATTTAAACAATTTAAATGGCAGCACGCATATTCTTAGACGTTGCACTTCCGTTTAGCATTAAAAATTTCAGTTAGTCAGCATTGGAATTCACTCGCTCGCCAAATTATGAAACGCACAAGAGTTAAACTACATACATATGTATGTATGTACATATATACATATGCACATGTATGTGTATTTATGTATGTTTGTAGATGACATGTCCTAAGATAAAATTGAATTAACGTTGCCCTTAACAAAGCTGTTGTTGTTTAGCTTTGATTTGCTTTTCCATTTTATTCTCATACATAGAGTACAATTATTTTTCTTTATTTTTTTTTATGTATTTACTACCTTCAACTCATAAACACACACACACACACACACAAACACACACACACACACACATACGTAGAGACAAGCACTCGGACAGTGCATACATAGCAGCAGTAGCAGATATTTTTCACAAATAAAACAACAAAGAAAGAATAACAAGCAATCCTAAAACCCCTGCGCCAGCCCCACACCCCCGCACACAATCAACCTCCGCACACACACACACCCACAAGTAGTATTGCGATTACTAGCCCAGCGCACACACGAGCGCGCTCTCTCACTCTCTCTATCTATCTCTTATAAGACCACGAGAGATTCTCATACACACACTGAGACACATTCCAGCACAAACAATACACACACGCGAGGCAAAACAGCAATAGACGGAAAATGGAAATGGCACAAGTAAATTTGACAATATGACAATTGCAACTAGTGCAGTAATTTACAATTACCGTTAAATCAACAAAAATACCACTTGAAAACTTATATGCACGACAGAGAGAGAGAGAGAGAGTGAGAGTGTGACTGAGCAGAGCAACAGAGAACAGACAGAAAAGAACCAAACAGACAGGCGCAATACTCGAATGACCCAAATATGACAGTGCACACTGGTTGAAAATTTATTTTTTCATAAACATGGTTTAGCATTAATTCAATATCAATACTTTCGATGTCAGTGGAATATCTAGCTTTTGATTCGGTATAAAAGCCGTTGGCATATTTAGTAAATGTTTGTTTGCAAAATTTACCAATTTTAAACACAACTAAACGGTTTTATAATCAGAATTTGTTAAATCAGTTACAGAGCCAGCTGTATGTGTAAAGAGGCGGGCTAATATGCAAGAACATCTGTATGTATATAATTTATGGAGCTTTCACAGCGCACACAGATCAGACCTTCGGGGAAATTGGTGGACATTACATTACATTACACCTCAATTACTTACCTTTTCTCGCAAGGGTCCCGTGGCTGTGACTGTGCGCCGTGCTGCTCTCTTTGCCTCGTTGTGTGCGCTCTCAATTGTTGGTATATTAGAGAAAAATGTTCAGCTACATACATACATATGTACATACATACGTATGTGCGAAAAAATTAAGGATGGCACATACACAGGCACATACGCGCACACATACGCAAACAGACACCCTGTTTGCACAAATTCCAATTGGAAATAACTTCAAGGAATTTGCCTTTCGTTTTTTGACAATGGCAATGTGTTTACACTTATTTCTCACACAAACACACTTTCCAACATTTTTCGACAATAGAATTTCATTTCGCGCACGATTAATAAAAGTAAAATTAAAAATTATTTATCGTCTCTCGCTCGCTTTTGCCTTTGACAATTACATAGATCAGTGTGGCTGTAAATCTAATGCCAAGAAATACCATTTAAAAGTGAAGCAGTTGCTGGTCTGACGAAGATACTAGATTAATTTTTAGTGAAATAAGTAGTTTTTAAATGTAAAATTGTGTACCTAACGCTTAAATATTCTGTTTAAATTATACTATGATTTCACTAGCTCCTCACATTTGGTTTTTATTTAGTATTATTGCGCTGTCACACAGTCATAATATACCAGCTTCCTCAATAAAATATACCATCCCTGCGACCAAACTGTACCTGTAAACATACTGTAAAACTCAAATTGGTAATGTTAAACCGCTATAGTGATCTGTTACATATTTTTCCGTTTGTAAAAAAATCACGACGCTGTCTATAACTCCTACTATACATTACTCTGTTAAAATGGCCTATTGGTCTTTGAATAAACAGTGGCGTCGCTGACAAAATGACACTAAACCGAACTATGCTAAGCGATGCTGTTATACTCAAATTGGTGATGTTAATTATCCAGTAACATACTTTTTTGTTTTAACTATTCATGCGCTGTCACACTGACAGCAGCTGTTTATTTTTTTGTTTGGGCAACTCTGTTCGTTTTGCAGATATTTCCCTGGCATAGTAGTCGCTTTTAATTTATTTAATTTGTACGTGAATTACCAATATTTTATACTTTAATTTAGACGCAGAATGTCGGTGCGATATGACTGGTACCAGTCGGAGACCAAGGTGGTCATAACAGTGCTCCTGAAGGGCGCCACAGATAAAAATTACGCTGTCCAAATTCAGGCAGAAAAAGTACATATGACCGCAGATGGTTACGAGCTGCTGCTCCAGCTGCTCCATCCCATTGTCGTGGAGCGTTCCTCACACAAAGCCTATTCGACCAAAGTGGAAATAACACTGGCTAAAGAAACGGGCGAACGCTGGGAGAACCTCGAAAAAGAACCGGAAACGGTTGCAGTGCCAACGACTCGACAGGCAAAGAACTGGGATCGTTTGGTCAGCGAGGAGGAGAAAATTGACGAGAAGGAGGCCAAGGGCGAGGCAGCCTTGAACCAACTATTCAAAAAGATCTACAGCTCATCGACACCGGAAGTGAAAAAGGCCATGAACAAATCATTTTCGGAGTCTGGCGGCACTGTGCTCAGCACCAACTGGAACGAGGTGTCCAAGGAGACGGTTACGGTTAAGCCACCCGAAGGCACCGAGTTTCGCGAATGGGACAAGTAAAAGCAAGCAACGGGAATTCACAAAAACATAGAACTTATACAAGCACTAAATTATAAGAAGCATACACATTAATAAACAACAAGCAACAACAAAATGATACTAACATAATAACAAAGATTTGTTAAAAAAATATATATTTGAGTATAACATTACAGATACATATGCATTTATTGAGGCGTGAATGATTATGCTATTGTACAATGTACATACATACATATGCATGCATATGTTAGGGGGTGGTAGCTCTAACAGCAGGGAAATTTGTAGCGAAAACAGCTGATCGACAGCCGGCGATGTGCGACGCACAATTTTTTATTTATTTTTATAAGCCGAAAACTTGAATTGATCTCCGCCAAAATGTATAAAAACCTTGAGGAGCACAATCGACTGGTGAACAGATATCTGAAGATATTCTTTGTTGTAGCGCTGTATTGGTAAGAAATAATGAAAAAGGCTAATCAGCCCAAATTTAACACGTTTACAATTATGGCCAGGTGCACCTCCATACTGACGGTGTTTGTGAACAAGCATCTGCTGAGTAGCGATTCTGTGAATTTGGGCGCACCACTGTTCATGTCCTGGTTCCAATGCGTCGTCTCCACAGCCATTTGCTTTTCCATGAGTCGCCTTAGTCGCAAGTATCCCAGCGTTTTCACTTTCCCGGAAGGGAATCCACTGGACATTGATACATTTCGCAAGCTGCTGCCTTTATCGGTGCTCTACACGCTAATGATTGGCGCCAATAACCTGTCACTGTCGTATGTTACAGTGGCCTTCTACTACATCGGGCGCTCCTTAACGACAGTTTTTAGTGTGGTTTTGACCTACGTGATTCTGCGACAACGCACCAGCTTCAAGTCCTTGTTGTGCTGTGCGACAATTGTGGTGGGATTTTGGCTGGGCGTGGATCAGGAGAGCCTAACGGTAGCTTTTTCCTGGCGTGGCACCATTTTCGGTGTGCTCAGCTCCTTGGCGCTGGCCATGTACTCGATTCAAACGAAGAAATCGCTGGGGCATGTCAACCAGGAGATCTGGCTGATCAGCTACTACAATAATCTGTACTCGACTCTGCTGTTCTTACCCCTCATCATACTGAACGGCGAGCTGGGCACAATCATTGCGTATCCACATTTGTCGGCTGGCTGGTTCTGGGCCGCAATGACGCTGAGTGGATTTTGTGGTTTTGCCATTGGCTTTGTCACAGCTTTAGAGATAAAGGTAAGTGAGTCAGCGTATTGGTTGTGGTATGTACTTATCGAACATCTGCTGATTACAGGTTACTTCACCGCTCACGCACAACATCTCTGGCACGGCTAAGGCCTGTGCTCAAACAGTTATTGCCACGCAGTATTACAACGATGTACGCTCGTCTATCTGGTGGACCTCGAATATAGTTGTGTTGCTGGCCAGTGCAGCCTATACACGCGTAAAGCAGCTGGAAATGTTGCAGCAGCATCAGCAGCGCACTGCTTCAACATTGAAAGCCTAAACAACAGCCACAAAACATTTCCAAAAATATTATGTATTATTTGTACCCTATCTGAACTGCATATGTGGCTATGCAGCATTTGAAATGAATTTAAAATTGGCTCTTCAAGCAATTATATTGTGCAATTCCTTAATGTGCATGTAGTTATCATAGAAGCAAGTGTTAAGCGTCCAAATCCCTTTAATTGTCATGACACACAAATTACTATTTTACTTTTTATACATACGCATAGACTTTATGCATAAGTTAACCCAAAGACGAACGATAGAACGGCGGAATAAAAACGTTTCTCCAACAAGTCAATAATGTTTAAAGTATGTATTCCAAACGCCAATCCACAAATGGATGCATCAACAATAAGCCTACCGATTTTGTAAGTAGATAAAAAAATGTTACGAACTAATTTGCGGCGACTGCCGCCGCTTGTGGCTCTGTTGGTTCCGCATCCTTCTTTTTCACTTCTCTATTCACTTTGGTAGCGGTTTTGTCATACAACTCCGGTACGTATACAAACGGATCGATCTTCAGCTGCTCGCTGCTGGGCGGGCTCTTGAGTAGTACACGTGTTATGAAACGGCCATCGCGCTTGGGTCGCATTGTATTCACATCCTGCAGTAGAAATCGCAAATTCTCCTCCAGTTGCTGGGCATCCATGTCCAGAGTGCCAACGCTGGCCGATATCAGGCCAAAGTTCTGCTGGTATTCATCTTTAGCTGCGCTGTAGCTGATGCCATTGGAGAATTTGATAATCATTTCGGTTAGATTTGTGCCGAGCGTTTCGCTTTTGGGATTCGGAAACTTGCGCTTCATCAGACCGCGCAGGGCAACGAGCTCGGCCAGTATATTTGGATGTGCAATGATGAATTGATAGTCAGATAGCAAGAGCTCGCCGCCAGTTATGTCTTTGATAAGCTCCACGCCGCCCACCAGCGTGGCGCCCGCCTCTCGCGCCTCTGTGATCTCATCCTGGAAATTGAAAAGTCAGCAAGCCCAAAAATTGGTTTAGTTAAAGAACTTACGTTACCCTTCGTGAATACTATAATCTTTCGCTCCTCGCCGTGCTGAAATTTGTGCGGTATCATGGCCATGCGCTGAAAGTTGTCCACAAATCGCGTGGCCTTTTCGCCTTGCATATTCATCTCGATTTCCACGTTGAGCGGTGCATTTGGCACATTGTACATGCTGGGATGATGCGTCTCCCGATGGCACTGTATGGCCTCAGTTACCGTGTACACGGGCCAACGGTAGTAGCGGCCCACGTAGACGTCATCCTTGGGCACCTGCTTCCAGGAGTCGTCCACGTGTTTGTCAGCACGCTTCACATTGACTCTGGAAATTGAAAGCATTATTTTCATATGTCGGCAAACTACAGTCGATGCACTCACTTCTTGTCGCGCTGGTTGTGGGGAATGAAACCCACTTTCTTCACCTCCACTTTAACTTTCTTCTTACGTGCCTTCTCACGGGTGCCTTTGCGCGCCGCTTCCGCGACAGCGGTGAGGTGCAGGCGGCGCAATGCCTCGCCCGCTTGCTGTCGCACGGCGAGACCACGCATTGATGATAAAAGCGACAACATTTCTTTTATTTTTTTATTATTCAGTTAATGGAGTTATACTGTTCAGTTATAATTATATAATTTCAACTATTTTCCATATGTTCCATACAAAATCATAACACAACGGCAGAGTGACCAGCGCGCTATATCGAAACTATCGTATTTCCTCACACATTTCCAATCAGAATTAAATTTGATGTAGTTATCGATAGCACGCAAGCTCATTGCTTATCGAAACAAAACAAATGAGGAAACAAACTGATTTTACTTTAGCCTTATACATTTTTCAATATTACCGCATTGTAAGTCATAATATAATAATTCTAACACAATATTATCAGGCTAATGTTCTTTTTCGATCACAGCAAAGTTATAAGTCATTAATTGCTATAAGTTTTACAAAAATAAGTAAAATTAACTCCCAATCCAAGTTTCAAACCACATCGAGCCAAGACTGATATTTATGGGAAATTTGAGCGGAGACACAATTTAAAAGACAGTTAAGCAATTTTAAAAAAGTATTTAGAATTAAATATTTTAAAAAATTCAAGCAAAGATGTCTTTAAAATCTTGTAACCAATTGATAGCAAGAGGCATTTAACATGCGATAAAGAGCACTGCTCTCTGTGGCATACATGCATATATAAAATGAAAATTTTCCGAATTTCTCATAAGCACGAAAATCGCTCGACGTGTGCATTTTGTGCTCAGAATAGATTCGACCAACGAACGGCATAATACGGTTTTGATATTCGCGGCGTGAAAAATCGCGAAAAAGAATCTCAACCGATAGAGTGTAGAAAGGAGATTCTATGCAGGGGCGGGTGATTGTATGCATAACAAAAGTGCAAGTAATAAATTCTTGTTTTCACTCTTATACAAAAATACGACGCGTAAATTCCAGCAATTGGTAGACACAAAAAAATAAAAGAAGAAGGAACTGTGCATAATTAAATAATTCCGTGTATTTATTTCGGTTAAGTGCCAAGTAAAGAAATGTGTGTATTCAATGTGGCAACGTTTTCGATATAGCATTCTGAAAGTGGCGAAACGAACGCTTGCCTAGTGAAAGTAATGGGCTCCAAGATATACACATGATGTGATGCCCCACTCACCCGCACATACGCACTCACATACACACACACACACACACACACACAGACATACGGACACACATCCAGAGCAATTCTGCCGCATCAGCTTGCGCCTTGGTGGCTTCAATGTGCCCAAAAAAAAAATATAAAATATTGGATAAATTAATTGCGTGTAACCTAAAAATGAAATAATGGAAGTGTGCATGCTTCACAAATGAGCAGCGCTGGCTGGGGGCGTGCCTCGAGGGGTGGTGGCCAAACAAAAGAGTGTCAGCAATTTAAAAATAGTTTACGCCATTGTTTCTATTTATTGTGATTTTGTTTTTCTTGAGGCGGTATTTTCCTTGTCGATCGATCGCTGGATTGTTAAATCATTCGACAGCAATTTAGTGGCACAAAGTGCATTTGTTCACATCGCTTCTTGAACACACACGCGTAAATATTTTCGAAACATTTTCAAAACTTTTGCACATGTGGCGAAACGTGCTAAAATTTCGTTTTTCAAATTTATTGTTTATTTCGTGAATTTTAAGCGTTACACTTTCAAGCATTTCCAATTTCCATCTATACTAAAAAAGTTCGTGTGCACACACACACACACATACACACACATACACACACATGCACACACACGCACAGTGGAGTCTGCCAATTTGGATTTATACGTATGTATGTACACATGCATGTGTGTGCGTGTGGCGGACGTTCCACATTTGTCTTCCTCTTTTATAAACAAATTTTTGATTTCGATAATTCGTGGGATATTCTTGTCTTGCGTGTATTTCTAGTGGCGTATCTCGCTGAGTAAACAAACAAAAGCCAATTGAGCATTTCAATACGCTTGCAGACACACGTAGCTGGCCAAATAAATACATAAATATATGTATGTATATTGTATGTATACACACATCTATACATAATCGTCATACATACAAATGTAGATAGAAGTGCTCTTGGAATGGATAATGTGCCACCGCCGAAGCCGCGACGCACGCGCAAAAACATCAATGCCATGCACTACGAGTCCTTGCCGACGGCGCCGCCAGCGATGTGCGGACGCGCCGATGAGAACATCTTCCAGTTTCCCGCTGTGGCGTCGCGTGCCCGCAATCTGTCTGCCTCGCCCAAGTTGCGCGAGGAGAAGGATTTGCCGGTGTGCGAGCATGGCAAGCATAGCTGCTATTTCTGTCAGCCCTTTCGGGCAGATCGGGGCACAATTGAGCCGCTCAAGACTCGACTCAGCTCGGCCATAGATGCCGTTGATCAGCTCACTCGTACCTACGCTTTGCTCGAGGAACTGTTGGAGCACAAGCTGGCCACCATCACGAACAGCGAGTTGGAGCGCTCGCCCAATCTGCAACTAGAAGCAGCCGCAGCAGCTGCTGCTCCAGTTGCAGTCCAAATTGCGGGCACAACAAGTGCCACAGGCGACACCGAATTCGAGCTGGAGCACTCGCTGACCTGGCTGGAATCACTGATGGGCACTGAAATGGTGCCTCCCTTTAAACAGGGCAAGTTCAAGCGGTATGTAGAAGAGTACAGTGGTAAAATGAAACAATTATAATTTCCGAAAGTCTCATTTGTCTAACTAGCAAACTATAAATGATAAATTATATTATTACCAAGCTGTCTATTATATTTTTTTAGCGATTTTTCTAACAAACTCAAAGTTCTACGACTTTATCTTGAGGTGATGAAAGTTCTTCTTTAGTATTTACATCATTTCCATAAATACATTTTTGTTAGCTGCAAATAAATAAACGGTTAATGAAAAAATCGCAGTGATTACTGATAAGGCTCAAGAATAAATGGTTAATTTAACTAACGACTCTTCAAAAGAAAATTCCCGTTTCCTAAACAAAAATCAGATTCAGAAAATTCGATTATATGTTACATTTACATTTATAAGCTTTGACTTTATTGAATGTTAATTTCGTATTTCGTGACTTATAAAATCAATTCAAATCGAATTCAGGCAGAGTGTTACTCAATATGAATTTTTGCTGCACAGAATACGGGAGCGCAGCAAGTCCATGATGGAGGATGAGATAAACATGTATCTGAAGGGCGAACGCCAGCTAAAGATGAGCTACTCGCGTCCATACCTGTTGCGCCGCCAGAGCACCTACAGCGACAACAAATCCAAAGTCTCCAAATGGACCAAGGTGAAGGCTGCGTTCAAGTGGGAGCGCGCCAATGTGCCGCCAACCAGTGGTCAGGAGCCGGGTGCATTAATGCCACTAAACGTAGAAGTGGAGAGGTATGCAAAATGTTTGTGCTAATCCTTGACAGAAGTTGTTACACACTGCAATCCTTGACAGATATTTGAAGGTGCCCATCAGCGCTGCTGGAGGCAGCAGCTCTGCGGACAGCGTCATCAGTTCCTCATCGGGCCACTTTATGAGCGAAACGGGCGGTACGCCGGGCACTATCAGCTCGGCTAGCTCAATGGATGAGCTGCATATGGATGGGAGCAGTCGTCAAGCGATGCGTAAGTGGGCTGCTCTTATCACAGTAATGGCCTTGATGTAGCTGCTCCGTTCATTGCAGGTCGCCACTCGTCCAAGAGCGACACGAATGCCTCCGGCTATGAGGTGGAGCTACGAAAATCGGCCACCGACGAGCGTCTGGATGCAGCCAGGCCAACGCTGCCCAGCAAATCGGCATCGAATAAATCTTTGCGCAGATCGAAAGCCTTCTCCGATTTCGAGGTGCTGCCGGAGGATCATGTGGCGGACATCAAGTCGACGAGCAGTCGACGCAACAAGCTGCCGCCCAGTCCTCTGAATCTCAACCAGGTATGCAGCGATCTGCCGCAGCTGCACTCGCCACTCAAGAGTCCCAAGGATGGCAATCAAACGCTGCCGCGCATGCGCCACTTTAGCTCACCGGGCAACTCGTCCGTGCCGAGCAGCCCATCCCGGCATTCGGATTTCTTTGGTGAATTCGGTGGGTGAGCTTTTCGAGGGCAAACTTTTGTGATTTCGACTAACTTTGACTGACTTTTGCAGAGAGCGAGGATCTGTCCAGTGGCGATTTCTCGGAGCCAACGACGCCAAACTGTAAGACTTTCACACAGAACGAAGATGACGTATTTCAACATTATCAACTTCTACTACTCAAACTAGATATGGAGTTCAAGCGTAAGCAACGCGATTTCGAACAATCCAGCGCCAGTAATCGCAGTAAGCCAAAAGCGAGCACTCATTCCAAACGCAAGAAAACTAATCCCCATACACCCATAGGCGCCAAGATGTGCAGTGGTGCAGCGGGCAGCTACAGCGGCAAGCGCAGCAGCGAGGAGCACTCACCCACACAGCTGCTACACAGCGATCTGATGTCCACCGAGCAGCTGGAGCAGAATCTGACACCGCAGTTCAAGAAGAAGCTGCACAAGTGGCGCGCCAAGCAGCAGAGCTCCAATTGCTATGCCAGCTCCGAGCCAGCGACCAGTCCCACAGCGAAGAGTCAAAGTGGCGGCGATATCAAGCCGAAAATCGATTGGAATCTTTGGAGTTCGGGCGCCCTCAAGCTCGAGGGTCAGGGATTGTGTTCGCTGCCGGACCAAAAGGACTTGCCCGAGAAGTTCCAAAAGAAATTGGGTGAGTTGCGCACAGCTATCGACATTAGATGCCGTCTAAGTTCGCTCACACTCCCACAGAGCAATGGAACCGCTTGAAGTGCACACCAGGCGGCGGCACCAACTCCGACAATGATTCCCTAAAGCGCAACTCCAAGCACAGCCAGTCCACGCGCCGTGGCTCCGACGACGATCGCTGGTACAAGCACAAGCCGCACGACAAGGAGAAGTGTGTCATCCATCCCCTCCAATAAACTGCATCGGCTTCTATTAACGCCCCACTTGCTACTTTTAGATTGGCGCTAATCAAAGCCATCGTGACACCGGATCACACATCCAAGAACATTGAGGTCAAGACCTCCGCCGGTGAGGTGATGAAATTCGAGGGTATTTCACGCAAATTCACACGCAAACTCTATGAGTGGGAGAAGGCCAGAGGCATTGGCCCCGAGGCCTCCACTTTTGCACTACTGCATCCCGGCTACTGTCCCATAGATGTGCGCCGCATCAACAAGGAGTGCAACAAGGGTAAATATCCCAATACTGACCACAGATCTCCTAACAAGCTGAAACTGTTGCACTATTCCATAGTTAGTCCAAATGTTTGGAGTAATTTAAAACAAGTGGGAAAGGATTATCTTCCGGCGTGCCTTCTTTTTATCGCGTGGCAATTATTTCATTTGTCTTAAGAATATTTAATTTATTTCCAATTGTGTGACAGCTATAAGATATAGTGGTCCGATTCGGCCGGCTCCAATCAGTGTGATGTATGTTTTAATAATAAGTATATGTGCAAAGTTTCATCGCGATAGCTTTGAAAACATGCGATTTATGGCTAAAAGCGACTTCCAGTTGTATGGCAGCTATAAGATATAGTGGTTCGATCCAGCCAAATCCGACCAATGTGCTGTCCCTTTGAATAATAAGTCTATGTGCAAAGTTTTATCACGATAGCTCAAAAACTGATGGAAAAGTTTGCATACATACAGACAGACAGACAGACAGACATACAGACAGACAGACAGACAGACAGACAGACGGACATTGGTAGATCAATTTGTTTTGTCATTCTAAGCATACTGGCATACCTTCTATGCGTTACACACTTCAGCACAAACTTAATATACTATATTCTTCGAAAAGAGTATAAAAACACATAATTTACATAGCAAATTAAAACTTAACTTTGGTCGTTTTTGTGGACAAATTAATTCCTATGAATGAATGCTTTAGTCACTATCATGTATCAATTAATATGTTTCCAGCCACCGCCGAGCACTCGCCGACGTTGAGTCGTTCCTTATCGCTGGATAGTGTGGCTCCGAGCGTGAATCAGATGCAGGCGATATCCCAGCAGGCCTCATCGCTGTCGCTCAACGATGTTAACGAGTTCAAGGAGATGGAGGACTGCACGGACTCAGCCGGTCGCGAGTTCAAGAAGTATGACGAGCCCGAAGCGGTCATGGTCGAGGTGGAGGAGCACATACACGACACCGCCTCGCCACTGGTGACCGCCCACACGCTGGTCGAGCAGCAGACGCCCATCTACAAATACGAGGAGGTGCAGTGCAACGACTATGTGTAGGTCAATCCATCAAACAGCTGATGCATCCTCTAATGCCACTCTTGCCATTCGTCTATAGCAACTCACGTCGCGTGCAGAGCTTTGAGTCGCACACGAACCTGGCACCGCTGCTCGGTGCCGTGAAACGTGCCGAGGAGCTGTTTGCCCAGCTGCGACTGTCCACGCCCGACATTGTGGAGCATGTCGCAATGCGGCAGTGCCAGGCGGCGTTGCTCAGCATACGCAGCATTTATCCATACTATTCCAACAATCTGATGAAACCGAACGTGCTGAATGCCGTCTCCGACGTACAGAGTGATCTGAGCCGTCTAGCTGACCTGGTGGGTGCCTAGACTGGCTAAGACTGCGCCACTGGCCTAATGCGTTTGTGTATTTCAGTGCCTGAAGTCGCCGCTGGACGAGGCATGTTGCCAGGAAACGATGGAGGAGCGCAACGACGAGTACACGGAGGAGCTACAGGGCCTCAACGAATCGCTGCTTTGCCTCAAGTTGAGCATACGTAAGTCATACGCTATTTAAAATTAATGTTCTATTCACTATAACATTCACATATGGCATTTTATAATTATACTCTTTTCTAAGAAACGTCGAAGTCCCCCAAAAGTTACATCCAGTATGCTTACGATGACATAACAAATTGAAATTTGTCTGTCTGTCTGTATGTATGGAAACTTGTCCCTCAGTTTTTGAGCTATCGCTATGAATCTCTGCTCAGAGACTTATTATTCAAAGGGGCAGAACATTGGTCGAAACCGTCCAGATCGGACCACTATATATTGTAGCTGCCATACAACTGGAAGTCGGTTTTGGCCATATTTCACATGTTTTTAAAGCAATCGCCTTAAATTTCCTTGAATACTTTAACATCCTTATAGCTAGCCAATGTTTAAAATTGCAAAACAATTTAGCCACAAACAGCGAATATAGGCGTAATTAAATGTACAAACAAACATTTAATTTTCACAATTGACCAAAACTTAAATAGAGAGAAAAAACCATGAACAAATTGGTCCCAAGCTGAAAAATCGGTTAATTTTTGGCAAGTTTAAAGTTTTCAAAGATCATTTCTCGGGAAACAAAAATCACTTTACAATCTAAAATTTTTGTTTAATTTTCGCCTGTTTTAGGCAAAACAAGTAAGAGTGCTCTAGTCGGGAGTGCCCGACTACGAGATACCCTGAACCCAGTCCTTACAATCATTCGTACTACTCTAAACACACACATGCTGCAGTACAAGCAGTACAAGCAGTGCAAGCGGTTTAAGCAGTTAGCTTGCTATTTCGCTGAGCCCCACACAATGGAAAGTTAAATCTTAAATAACTTCTGTGTTTATTGTCCGATCTTATTGAAATTTTTGGGGCAAGCAATTGTCGATAATATGTGTTACCAAACCAAATTGCAAGATCGTACCTTCAAAAATGCGTTTTTTTAACTTTTGGGGGGTTTGGGGGGTGGTATCCAAAAAGTGAAATATTTGTTACATGTGTATGCTATTCGAGATTATACATGCCAAATTTGGGGTCTCTAGCTCTTATAACTTTGAAGTTATGTCCCAAAAACGCTAGTCTAAAATCAAAATTTATCGATAACTTTTGAATGCGACGAGTTATCGATCAAATGAAATAAACTTGATCTGTCCCGGGATTAGGAGAACTTATGTTCCAAATATGAAGTCTCTAGCTCTTGTAGTCTCTGATATCTGTGTGTTCATACAGACGGACAGACGGACAGACAGACGGACATGGCTAGATCGACTCGGCTGTTGATACTGATCAATAATATATATACTTTATATGGTCGGAGATGCTTCCTTATGCCTGTTACATACATTTGCACAAAACCATTATACCCTTTTTACCCATTTTTAATGGGTTCAGGGTATAAAAACATAATAAAACTTAAATGTAGAATAAAAGTAGAGGAAAAACCATTAAAAAATTTGCCTGGGGCTTCAAAATCGGTTCAGTTTGGGAAAGTGCTAGTGAAATCTATACATATAGTTAAAGAAGAGTATAAAATCTTCGGCACGCCGAAGATAATCGTTCCCCACTTGTTTTAAATTAACATGGCAGTATATTTTTAAAACTTAAAACTTAAACACAGATGGCGGTACGAATCGGTATCCGCATGACATTGTGCCGGACATAAGCATTACTGGCGAGGATGGCCAGCAGCTGGAGTCGAGCTCTGCCTATGCGACTTGCGATGCCTCCAGCCGCGACCATCTGACGCTGGAGGAGCACAGTGCCGCCTCGCCATCCCCCTCAGCCATGGAGCATGAGACAGAGACTAGCACCACAACGGGCACCCTCTGCCGCGCCAGCAGCTCCATCAACGCCAATGCGGCCAAGAAGAAGCTGCGACTGCGTAAGATGGGCTCACGCCAGAACAGCAAGACGGAGAGCGACAGTAGCGATGCGGACACGCACAGTGTGCTGGAGACACCACGTCGCATGCGTCGCAAGAACTTCCGCCTCAAGCAGCGCTCCCTGGACGATGATTTCCGCTTGAGCTCCATTGCAGCGGCAGTCACTGAGACGGATGACATCATATGCAGTTCGCTGAAGGTCAAGCCCGGCGAACGCATCGAGCAGTCGCAGAGCATTGCCAGCAGCAGCGTGCCGCTCCAGCCGGTGGCCAAGCCGAGTGGTTTTGTGCCACCGCCGCTGCCGGAGCTGCACTCGCGCAGCTACAACACCAATGCCAATGTGTTCGTGAAGACGAAGCGCAAGCTCTTCACCACAGTGCCGGAGCCGAGTGCCACTGAGGGCATAGCGCTCATCGAGAAGGAACTGGACAGTCCCACGCACAGCGTCGAGGAGGCGCACTCACAGTCGGCCAAGATCCTGCCGCGTCCCCTCAGTCTGTACAAGTCCATCAGTCTGGAGCGCCTGTCGCCACTGCGACCCAAGCAGGAGTTGCGCAAATGCCAGAGCAGCGAGAACGTGCGGTGCACATCCATGACGGTGCGTCCGCCGCTGGCCAGCGACAGCATGCAGCGACTGGCGCGCTCCAAGCGCCACCTGGTGCCACAGGTGCCGCCGCGCAAGGCGCATCTCTACAAGAAGCACTCGCTGCACAAGTCGCAGAGCGCCACCGTCGGCAACAACATCGAGCACAAGATAGCCAAGACCAGCTCCGGCTCAACGGTGAGCAAGGCCTGTCCGGCATTCGCCTCGCTGGTGCTGCCCAACAAACTGGACAACACGCTGCCGCGCATACACCGCAAACTGGAGGGCAAAGCCAAAGCCCTGCTCACGCCCACCCAGTCCAAGCACTTTGAGTTTCCGCCCGCGATCCTGGAGCCACAGCGGCCAACGACGCCGCTGACGGAGCGTGCTCTGCGGCTGCAGCAGGCGAAGGCGCAGTTCCTGCAGAGTGCGCCCGTTACGCCCAGACAGGAGCCGACGACACCCCTGGCCGATCACGAGGCGGCTTGCCTGCACAAGAGCGTCAGCGTTGGCAGCATGCAGCAGCAGCAGCAACAACAGGAGCTGACCACGGATCAGGAGAGTGTGAGCAACTCCAGCGCCTATGATAGTCTGCCGCGCACTGTCAGCCGCTCGGGCCGAATTTCCAGCAAACTGGGCTTTGCCAAGCTTGCCTCCAAGCTGCGGCGCGGCGGCAAGAAGCACAAGGATGAGCCGGCGCCGCTACCCGGCGGCAGTGCCCTCTCCGCACTGTGCCGCCAAACGCTGATGGCCGATGTGATTGCGTTGCCGCAGGTCTTTGGCGTTGACCGACCACCGCCCAGTCCCAGTCCCAGTCCCAGTGCTTCCACTTCCGCTCGCAATGTGCACAAGTCCCAGAGCTCGCCCCAGGCGGCCTTGGACGCAGGATCCACTGTGAATTTGCGTGCCAGCTACGAGGGCATCAACAAGTCCCTCAGCGAGCAGTACGTCCGCCAGCTCAAAGAGAGCGATGTCTAGTCAGCCATTTTTCGAGTAGCTCTAAGTCTAGTCCTTAAGCATTGCCATTGGCTACTATAAACGAAATTCTTGCCGAAATACCAAGAGCATTGTAAAGAATCCAAAATGTATGATGTTTTATTATAATGTTATAGACTATTAGCCGAACTTGGAAAAATCACTGGCTACTTTGCCCATCAAATATGATTATGAAAACAGAATAGCTAAGAACCTACAAGCCATGCCTTTTTCAAATATATAATGCAGTACTACAGCCATTGTTGATTCGAGTTAAAGATAGGCTAAGGCAACCAAATTTATTTTTGGTAAATTTATTCGCATGTCTTATCAAGAGTTGATTATCAAATTTAAACAAGTAAGAGTGCTCTAGTCGGGAGTGCCCGATTACGAGATACCCTGAACCCAGTCCTTACAATCATTCGTACTAATCTAAACACACACATGCTGCAGTACAAGCAATGCAAGCGGTTTAAGCAGTTAGCTTGCTTTTTCGCTGAGCCCCACACAATGGAAAGTTAAATCTTAAATAACTTCTGTGTTTATTGTCCGATCTTATTGAAATTTTTGGGGCAAACAATTGTCAATATTATGTGTGACCAAATCGTACCCTCAAAAATGCGTTTTTTGATCTTTTGTGGGGTTTGGGGGGTGGTATCCAAAAAGTGAAATATTTGTTACATGTGTATGCTATTCGAGATTATACATGCCAAATTTGGGGCCTCTAGCTCTTATAACTTTGAAGTTATGTCCTAAAAACGCTAGTCTGAAATCGAAATTGATCGATAACTTTTAAACGGTACGAGTTATCGATAAAATGATTTAAACTTGATCTGTCCCGGGATTAGGAGAACTTATGTTTCAAATATGAAGTCTCTAGCTCTTGTAGTCTCTGATATCTGTGTGTTCATACAGACAGACAGACGGACAGACGGTCAGACGGACAGACAGACGGACATGGCTAGATCGACGCGATTGTTGATACTGAGCAAGAATATATATACTTTATATGGTAGGATATACTACCTTATACCCACCATAACCTTTTTACCCTTTTTTGAATGGGTTCAGGATATAAAATTTAACAACCGAGTATCATTCGCACATTAAGTACATTTATATGTTCCAATTTTCGCATTTATTTTGCTTTAGATTTATTCACATTTAAGCCGTATACTGAACCATAGGCATAGCCTCCTCGAGTATCATTAAATGATTAAGTTCATCTATCGATGATCTACGTAGTCATCATCGAGATTGTCGACTTCGTGCTCGTCCTCATCGATGTCATTCTCATGCGGTATGTCCACAGGTGGTTCACCTGTGTTCCAATAACGATCTTCTTCCGGTTTGACGAACTCATATTCCGGCTTGTCGGTATCCACATACGTAATGCAGACAGTCACATTCTGTGCCGTTTCAATCATCTGAGGAATACTGTTGACAAAGTCCAAGCCGCACTGGGCGGATTGCTGTGCCGCGCCAGGCAACTGATTGTTGATCTTGTCGTAGCCATCGATGCCCACTGCAATGATGTCGTGCACCCGACGCAGGGCACTGAACACATTCAGCGTGCCCGAGAGTAGCCTGCCCATGATCGTTTGCTTGGCGGCGATCTTCTTGTATATCTTCACCAGTCCCTGGACATTGTACTTGATCTCCTTAACAGACGCCACCGTTTCGTTCTGTATCTGCAGGATTAGGCCCATGGTGTAGCTGTAGCAATCAACGCCGCCATTAACGGCGGCCAGTGCCTCCGTAAACTGTGGCACGTGCGAGTAGCCGCAGTAGGCGGCTTGCGCGACACGTCCCCAGGCGCCATGCATAACCTGCAGACCAGCGATGGCAACCGTCACAATCTTTGGCTTGTTGAGCGTCAGCAAATTGATTTCCATGTCCATGGCGCGCTGCACCAGCTGGTTGATGCCCAGCTGCGACTCATCGATCACATCCTGCAGTATATCCCGCAGATCCTGCAACTCCAGCAGCTCCTGCTCCGACATGCCACTCCTGGGCTGGCCTATCAGTTGGTCCAAGCTGGGCAGCGTTGTATCGTACTCAACGCTTGGCTTATTGCTCGCATGCCCGACAAACTTGGCACGGAAGTCATCAAAGACCTTGGCATATTCTGCGTCCAATTGTAGCTCTGCTGGCTGCTCCAATTGTGCACTGCCATCGCCATTCTGCATCCTCAGGTTGTACACGTAGTCATACTGTTCCTGCAGCTCGCGGAAGAATGGACGCAACGCTTCCACTTCTGCTGTGGACAAATCCAAATCCTTTTGCTGCTGCACCAGCAGATCATTCAGCTCTTCGTGCGCCGTACTGCTGGCCAGGAGCATGCAGCCAAATAGCAAAAGCAATAGCGAAACTTTCATCGATTCTGCTGCCTCAAATGAAGTAATCCAACTGCCTGGCAGTTCACTTTTGGCCAAAGCCATTAGTTCAGGTATGGGCTGTAAACATTATCAGCGACCACACTGATGTTCTTAAATAGTTTGATAAGCTGCAGCTAATCTTGTTTTTGCCAATCGTGAGCCAAAAATACAACAAAACGCACTCAAGACGCTTTAATCAATAGGTACTTAATAATAAAGTTCGGTGTATATATTATAATAGGTAGTACGTAATCCGATACGTAAACGTAATCAACTTTTCAAAACTGCAACATCACTTGGTTGTATTCGCATTCTTGACAACTTGCAGCAGTTTCGATTCCATTTATCATTTGTGGTAAATGCAAGCATTAGTTCTAGCCTTACTTATAATAATTATATGGCCACTTCTAATTTCACAATAAATTCCTATTTAAAACAACCACTGTAACTATGTTCCAGTTTTGAAGATATACTCATTAACAATTGATATGTTTCTTTTCGCTTCTTTTCTTAAAGATAGATATTATCATATATGTATCTTTGTTGTTAATTATCGTTAGTGGCCAATGACGGTAGCAAGATTGCTGGTTAGTTTTAGTATTCATTCTTGGTACCGCTGCTGACTCATTTGCAGTTTCGATTGTTACTCTTTAGAAGGTAATGCTGGCATTGTTTTTTACTGAGACTACATGGACAAGTCGAAAATGATCAGTTTGTTGAGAGATTAGATTGTCAAGGAAATGCAACCCTCTGCCTAATGCATAATTTGAAATACTTTATTGTAGTCCATAAGGATATAAAAGGATCGTTTTGTGTAAGTACGTTTAGGCACATAACGATTATTTATTTTGACCAAAGATTTTGTTGATGGGATGCTTTACAAGTGTGACAAGGTATCGGTGTGCCGAATCTTCAGTTGTTATCAATTGCTTTAAATGCTCATCAAGTAAATTGAGAAGCTGTGTAAAGCTCTTGTGTTCCGCGTATCGCAATTGACTGCAAATGGCTGGTATTTAGCCACATATATATGGAGTCGCCATTGAAGCGCAGAGTATTAGAATCTGAGACATCATGGGCAGAACAATTGGAATATTGAGCATATTACTGCTGACGGCATTGGCAGTGAGTATTTGTCATAGTTATTTATAGGATCTGCTAACCACCTCAATCTTAAAGCATGCACAAGCTGAAACTTTTGGTAGCACTGAAAGCCACTCGGAAACGGAGACCACGGAATATGGACCCATTAGCATGGTGGTGGATCAGCTAGCTGATATGGCAGTGGATGTCAGTGACAAGACCTCATCACAGCTGCAAGCGAACATAGAACGCACATTGGCCGTGCTCACGGACAACATTGAGCTGCTGACCAGCAATGCCATGGCCGAGATTAGCCTGGCCATTGACGACACGAACCAGGTGCTATTGGCCAATCCTAGTTGCAATGCCGCCTGGGATCTGCAGGAGTTCACCATCAATGTGACGCAACAGTTGGGCGCCTGTACACTTGAGCTGACCAACATGGTTGAAGGATATCGCGGCGATGGCCAACAAGTGTTGGCCAACATACAGAGCTTTGTGCAGCAGATGGCTCAGCTGCCTATGCTCTGCCAGAATCAGGTGACGGGCGTGGCACTAGCGCCTCTGGGTCTTAGCTTTGATGGCAGCAACAATTGCTTCTTGAGTGGCATCACATCCATCAATCAAGGACTAGCTCAGACCATGCATGTGGGCTCCTTGTTGTTGGTGAACGCGCGTCGCCTCTCCCAGGATCAAATAGCTCCGGCCCAGCAATGCAGCGATTCTGTTGTTGCCCAGGCCCTTAAGTATCTGAGCATTCAGCGCGCCAATTGCAGCTAAGCTAAGTAAAAGTCGAACTAGTAGTACGCATAAGAGACATTTGATACGCAAATAAAAACGACAATTTATGCACCCAAAGGATCCGCCTGAACAGGATGCACTGCGCTCATTGCTTATGCATGCGCATAAGTCAGCGAAATGGGAATTGCAATCGAGTTGCTGCTTGACATTTATTTGACAAGTTTTTGATTGATTTTACAGCTGCTCCAGCTGCATATATTTCACTCATTTGTTGGCCTAATCGCAAGTTCACTTTTCAAATTCGCTCGCATACAATTTATGCATTTAAATACGCTACTGCCCTCCACTCTCCACTCCCCCATATATGTTTGTCCAATTGGTCAATGGGCTTGGCCAACGACACGTGGCAAACACACGAACCGAAGAGGCAACAGCTGGCCAACGAAAGAGATAGCGTGATAGCGTTAGGTGGAGGACAACAGTCAGCTCATGTCAGCTACGTTCCTGCATTTCCGTAGTGAGCCAAATTATTTTGACCTGCGCCCTTACACTGCGCACAATGCGACTGCGAGTATCTTTAAGATACCACCAAAGCTGCACAACTGTTGCTCTCAAATTGTTTGTAGTGCACACGAGACAGCGATCAACAAAAAATTTCCTACTACTTTTTTTTCTCTTCTCTTTTTTGGCTCAATGGCGCAATTTTACCAGCGTCAGCGTCTGAATTTTATCTTATTTATACTGCTTGTAACAGTTGCTGATGATGATCGCGTTATTGCTGTTGTTGTTGTAGTTGTTGTTGTTGTTGTTGTTACTGCTGTTGTAGTTGCCCAAATGCTGTGATACCTATACCTATGCGAGGCCTACTCCAACATCTGTTGAGCATTTTCCAGACAACTGACGGAATCTGGTGACGGAGTGGGCGCTAGTTTATTTCTCTAGTTTACATCTGACTACGGGAAGTTTGGAAAGAGTGGGACTGTCGAGTGGGGAAAGGAGGTGCAAATCTTCTCAGAGATAAAGAAGGCAATTTTAATCAGATTCTTACAATTATAATAGTTATTAATAATAATAAACAAAACTGGTAGTTGAAGCGTTTCATGGAACTAGTTTTAACAATCAAGTGGTTTAATATTTAAGTCAATGCTTGTATTATAAAAGTTTACCTAAATATTATAGTCAATATAAAATTGGTGAGAAAATAATGAATATTCTTATATAAAACGTAGCTTCATTTGTATTTATCTTATCTTTGTAATCAAGAAAGCCTTTTAAAATGTATTTATGCATTTAAACTCCAATTAAGTTTTTAACCATAAACATTTCGATCCATACCGATGCTACTTCGTTGGAATCGCAGCAACATTTATATAGCAATCATATACAACTTTCTACATTTCGTTATTTGCTTGAGCAACAATGTATTCATTAATATGATTTTAATCATGTTTGCCTTGACTGTCGTTTGGGGTCCATGCTAAATCTCAACTCTAGGAGCCCTTTGGTCTACTTTTTTCGTGTTCAGGCAGCGTTTAATGTCTCTGCTTGACTTAATTGGACGCATTTTGGGGCTTTAATTTTGATTGATGCAAAACTTTATGATAACTATGATCGTCGCGCTGCCGTGTCGAAACAGTTCGTTGCCGCAGGACATCCCTAGAATAGTCTACTAACTCGAAATGGGTATTCTACGGCTCCTACATATTTGAGGTTTTCGGCACCAACTGGCGCGCCTTGGCGATTCGACCTGAGCCTAAACACAATAAGAAATTATCATTATTATTATTTGATGTGCTGCTGTTGCTGCTGCTGCTGCTGCTGTTGCTGTTGTTGCTGGCAGGAACCGAGCCGCGTGGCGTGCGAGTGAAAGCCTGCCAGAAAGGACTAGCCCTGCTGACTGGCAGCCAAAGCGAGATAGAACCAACACTCAAGCCAAAGTGCAACATATGCTGCCCAAGGATCGCTCAGAACAAACGGACGGCGCATGCCGTCATCTGGTGCTACTTTGACTTCAAAATTGGATAGCATTTGCCGTTGCCTACGCTTCACCTTCGTGAGTTCCTTTTCTTTTTTTTGTTTTTTTTTTTTCGTTGTAGCTGTTTCTTTTACGGTTCGGTTTTTGCTGCTCTCGACTACTGCTATACAATTTCAAGGAAGCAGAATGCTCCCGCTGCCCCTTCAACAGTTACTGTTGACTTCCGATAAGCACGAGTGGGGAAGAGCGACCGAGAAAGAGACAACAGTAACAGCAACAGCAAGAGCAACAGCAGGATAACCCGCTTAAAGGACATGGGCAGCAGTGCGCCAAGACAAATTGGAAAGGGTTGTGCTGGTTGATGGACGGCAAGAGTGGAGAAGGTGTGATGCAGACAAGGATATACAGATGCAGCTCAGTTAACCACTCTCAGGACCGAGGCTCGGCTTACAAATCCAAATTGAGACTCAAAGTCGCGCGCATGGCTATGAACACGTGCGTCCAACCAGCGTCAGCTGGTCGGGGCAGGAATAGGGATAACGGCATAAGGCTGCCCCTAATAATTACATGAAAATCATAGAAGAATATCGGTTGAGTACCTTAAAGTCATAAGTATAACTTCTACACACATAAATTTGTATTTAAAATCACCTTTCCTTTGGCTTTTAATAATACTGTAAAGTTTCGTTAATCAGGCTAACCAAACTTACCAGGACATTCATAAGTCGAGAAAAATCTATATAACAATTTTTGGAATTACTATTAAAAATAAAGATGAGGTTCCTAAAATCCTGGAAATATCCCCTTCCATGATTTAATAACTTTGTCAAAACTGATCGGATTTTTGTTCCCGATGCGGGTTTGCTCATGGTTTGGCATCTTAGCCAATTGCTTTAGACCCTTTCCCCATTTTCAAAATCGCGAAGAGGTACAAAACATTAAATTTTGCACACTTATTCATATTTTTGTCTATCAAATTAATAATTACCTCCTGATAAAAAAACACAAAATGTATTAAAGATACTTTTTGAGACAGCGACCAAACAAAGTAAAGGATATCTATTTTCTAGTTTTTTTAGGCATTTGCAAGTCCTCGAAACCAATTACTCAAATATTTTACCGTCAAGCTATCCAACAAACTAAAATAAATATAATAAATAGGGCCGATTAATAAATTACCGATGCCAACAGCGTAAAGAATTTTGGACTATTTATAAAAATAGCTCCAAACAAAAAAAAAAGAAAACATAATACCAGTCAGCAACGAAAACAGAAAGTTAATTTACATTCAAATGTTCAGATATAGAAATAAATAATGAACTTTGTCTGAAGAGACAAATGTAAAATTTTACACAGCGCGCAATTCAATTAGAAAATCGCCGCGGAATACAAAAAAATTAAGCAATAAAATTGGATTTGGTTCACGCAAATTCGAAGCGGCTGGTCAGCATCAAAAGGAGCAAAAGGACACGCCGCACAGCCAAGGGAAAATAGAATAGAGTAATAGCAATGAATCAGGACTTGTGCGCTGGGCAATAAAATGCCTATTCTAAGGTCAAGCCGTTCTCATGTTCGTTTCCAAATTCGTGTCATAATGTGTTGTAAGTAGTTGCCATTGTGTCCTGCGCACGCACAAAGGACTCACCGGGGCGGGAAATTGTGAGCGCTATTGTTCGTCTATACTGAGTGCGCTCAAGGACCTGCGCCTGGGCACAGTGGGAACACCCGCGCGGTTCCCAGCATCGGACTTCGGCTGCTGTTGTAGTTGCTGTTGCGACCACAAGTTGACTCTCTGACCACCAACATCAAATGTTGACAGCCGGAACACGCCTCTAAAATATTGTGCGAAGCGATCCCGAGACCTGTGCGGTCCTCAGTTCTCAATCCTCCGATGGCAAGCCGATCAATGCGCAATTCAATTGATTGCCTGATTTTGACAGTTATGAGCTGCTCTTCATGCGTAATCACCTTTGCCCTGACCATATCTTGATTTCCCCTTACGACAGAAACAGCGAAGGAATTTCATGTGTGCGCCTTAGTTGCCAAGGAATTTATTGTTATTGACATTTTAGTTGGGTGGCATCACACGGATTATATCTGCTAATTGCATGTACATCAGCTATCCTTTGGCGGCACAGTGCGGTGTCCTTGATCTGCCTGTTTTTATTAACAATCAGTTAAGAATTAAGTTTGGAATTGGAGAAGTAAACTGAACGGTGAGCAGTGGCATCAATATACGCGATATGTCCAGATGTATGACTTAAGCCTATTCAAACTAAACCTACAATTATCTAGTTTTGCAAAATTAATAGTGAGTTGTAAGGCTGTATCTAGCAATCTTAAAAGCAATCAGTCTAAAATGTAAATAAATTTGTAGTTAATATCATATTACTGAATGAAATACAACTACTATTTTATCTGACTATAATACATATAATACATGTAGGAAAGGATTATCTTCAGCGTGCCGAAGATTTCATACTCTTTTCGAACCTTTAGACAATTTTCTCTCTGCCAACAGCAGCACTTTCAAATCGCATGGCATTTATTTTTTTTCGTTCTAAGAATTGATATCATATGAATATAAGTTTTTCTTTTAAAAGATACAGTGGTCCGATCCGGCCAGCTCTAATCAATGTGCTGTCATTGTGAATAATAAGTATATGTGCAAAGTTTCATAGTGATAGCTTTGAAAACATGGGATTTATGGCCAAAACCGATTTCCAGTTGTATGGCAGCTATAAGATATAGTGGTCCGATCCGGCCGGTTCCGACCAATGTGCTGTCCCTTTGAATAATAAGTCTCTGTGCAAAGTCTTATCACGATAGCTTAAAAACTGAGGGACTAGTTTGCATACATACAGACAGACAGACAGACGGACATGGCTAGATCAATTTGTTGTGTCATTCTAAGCATACTAGCAGTAACTTTTGTGGCTCTCCAACGCTTCCTTCTATGCTTTACACACTTCAGCACAAACTTAATATACTATTTTCTTCGACAAGAATATAAAAGTATAAAAATGTATGGTAATATTAAGATGAATTTTATGTGCTTTAATTAGCAAATGTTTTTTAAATTTTATAAAGGTTCTTTCCTATTATTAGATGTATACTTTTCTGCGCATTTAAATCAAAATATTAAGTTAAGTTATATTTAAATTTGAAAGTATATATATATTTGGTTAGCTCACATGCAAATAAAAGTATCTGTACGTCCATAAAGAATAGCTATCGAATTTGACTGCCTTTGCCTTGTGCACCTGCGGATAACACGCTTCGATTGGCATGTTCTATAATAATAATGCTCCCTTTTGCGATTTTCAATCTGAAGCCCCACATTTATGATCGTTTAAGCACAAATGGCCTGGAAAATCACGACTTGCAGCGTTCCTTAAAGGTGATAAAGTTTCGCACATTAATACTTAATTACTTGAATAATTGGGGCCAAGGGATTAAATTCACACGCAGTCCGCCACAAACCAGAACAAGTCGCGCAGGGCCAACCCAGACTGTGCAGGTGGACGTGGAATGAAAAAAGGACGAAACAAAAAAAAACATAAGCAACAACTGAACCGGCTGAGAGTCCGAAAAATGCTCCAGACAAGTGGCCAACGGACAAAACTCGAAGTGATGCCAAAGCCACCGACGACGTTGACATTAAGTTTGCTGCTGTCCTGCGGTAAATGCTGTGGCATGTTATTGTTGTTGTTGTTATTGTTGTTGTTGTCATTGTTGTTGGTGTTGTTGTTGTTGTTGTTTGTGTTGTTGTTGCTTGCTGTCTGCTGAGCTGAGCTTAAACACAAAATATGAGCGCACCCTGGTCGCATTTTTCACACGAAATCCTGATTAATAAATATATAAGTACCCAAACTTAACTGATAATTTGAAAAGTCGTCAACCTGAGCTAAAGTTGGCAGCCGCTGGGACGCAGACGCTTGGACAACGGGACAGAGACTTCATGCGGAGCCTGCGCGAACCTCTGGTGCCCAATTACAAGTAAATGAGCTGGAAAACTGTATCAAATGACCCCCGAATGCGAATACAAAATTACAGACAGCCACCAGAACCAGAACCATAACCCGGCCGAGAGAAGCATCTTTAGCAAAATACTCTGCCGAATGTGCCAGTCTCTCGCATCCTCGGCCCTCCCCTCGGATCCCTTCGGATCCCTTCCGACCATCTTAACGTGACAAAGCGATGGCGATGGCTTGCGTGTGGCAATTTCAGTTAAAAAATACAGCTAGGGCTTTGAGACTTGGACTTAAATACCCTAACTTTAGTTTAGTCGCATTTAAAGATGCGTTTGCAAATAAAATTAATTCTAAATGTCCTGTCCGAAATTATTATTGATTGTACTACTAGTACTCATAAATGAAATATAAAGCTAAATAATACATTATTTATAGTTAAAAAGGTTGCTACTAAACTGCAGCAACCTCTTGCAAGAAGTTCGTAGAGAGTATTCTTGATGCGATGTTTCGTTAAATCTTATCTTTCATTATTGTTAGCTCGTTTTTTTGTTCTTGGCTCTGCATCTTTGGTAGCATCTTTGCGTTTTTGCTGTGTTAATTTGATGCCTCGCCCAAAAATTGTCAAAAAATCAACGTCGACTTTGATTTTTGATGCACTTTCACTGGCCACCGACCGATCAACAGATCATCGCTGCCTGCAGCGTGAGATACTCGAGTCTGGGGCAAGGGCAAGGGCACATACACATACTTCGACTTTGATGCCTGCCACCTACTTGGAGAGTTTGTTTTGGGCCAGAGCAGCATGTGAAGTCAGTCAACTGAAGCGGTGCGTCTGTGTGGCTAATTGAGTTGCCCAGTCGAGCGATCGGCCGTGCGAATTATTTGTCAACGTGTAACGGTGAAGTCTCTGTTGTTGCTCCTGCAACGTTCAGCAGTAATCGGAGCTACTGATTGATGGCTGGATGAGAGGGAGCGTTGCAAATCGTTGACTAATTGCCGCTATGTTTGCTTCCACTGGGCAAAACTTCCTTAAACAAACAGCGATCTATAATTGGCTTTGGTCTTTGTCTTTGTCTTTGACTTTGACTTTCCCCGTTCAGGTAAGCCACATGCGCAATCGATCCTTCCTTCGGCATTTCTCCGGATCTGGTTTCGGGCCGCACACAATGGTGGGGGCGTGGCCGGTGTGATTTGGTGTCGCTAATTACAGACTTGGCATTTAACGCAGCTCGTTTTATGGCTCAATAATTGCAATCATTTGGCTTCGACTCTGACTCTGACTTTGGCTAAGACCAAAATGGGCCCACACACAGATCGCTGCACACGCGAGTGGATCGAACTGAACGACTAAGGTTCCGTTGTAAACTGTTGCATTCGACAGATTCGGTTTCAGGCACAGATCCCGACCACAACTCGCATCAATCAGCCAAGCGGGGTTGCATTTATTTTGGGGTCCACATTGGCGCAAGCAATTATTGCGCAATAATTAAAGGATCAGCGTAAAATGTTCACACAACAATGCCAAAATAAACCGCCGGAAACGGAAACTATGCATGTGCACTTCAAACAAAACTATTTATATAAACCCAAAAAAAAAACAACAACAAATGTTGCGGTTTGTCTAGTTTTTTAATAGTCCTTTGAATTGCAGCAAGGTAAATGTGCTCAGCAAAGCATGAGAAAATGTTTTATGTCTATGATGATATTGTAAAAAACCAACGCTTAAAAAATATAGAAAAAAAACCACAATTACAGGAAAACATGGGTGTGTACAATATATAATTAATTGTTATATATTGTGTGTATACAGAAAATATTCGAAAATAATTGTGTACACTCAACAAATTACAATAATATAGTATTTCATATATATTGATGATTTTTGGAATACATAGACTTGAATTGTTTAAATATTTAGTTGATTACTTTACGATATTTATATTTATTTATTTATTTATTGTCGACTATTAACAGCCGACACAAAAGAATTTATATAAAATTATAAAACATTTAAAGGTAACTACAAAACTTAAATAGAAATTGAAAATATTATATTAAAGATATAAAGTTAAAATTACGTTAAGTTCTGGGGATATCAATAACAAAATTAAAGCATTGAAAGTTATCAAGAGGACAATCGCAAAATGGCAGTTTTGACAAAGCTATGAATGCTTAAAGTCTGTATTCGTTTAGCAGATAAAGGAATTTTTAAAGGTTTCCAGTTCCGTCCATAACAAAGTCAGAAGAGCTAAGAACTGAATATAGGAATAAGAGGCAACTTAACGAAATCGGCAGACCTATATATACATATGAATGTTTTATTGCTAAACTTGCAACTACATACATAAGTTAAAGTCCAATTAGCTGTCAGCATTCAGTGGGCTTGTTCTGCGGTCTACCATATCGATCTGTACTTGCCCCATGCCCCATGCCCCATGGGGACTCTAATAAGAAGTGACAAATTGATGGTGTTAAAGCTCATTAACTTGTTTAACGCAGGCAGATACAGACATACTTACTACGATCCGTAACAATAATGGCCAAGAAAACCGAAAAAAACGAAACCTCAAAATAAAGCGCGCCAATTATCGACATGACAAATTTTTGGGAAACATTAATTCTTTTACGACCTGCTGCCTGCTGAAGCGGCAACGAAAAACCCACAAAATATATGCAACAGGGCGACGTACCCTAAAGCCAAAACTGGAACTTAAACCCAAGTCGAACGAACGCATAATAATACGTGTTAATAATGCTCAGGCAAGCTGTCTATAAATTGACAAAGACATGCAAGACTCCGACTGGGGAACTGAAACACCGACTTTTGCTGCCGCTGCTGCTGCTGCTGCTGCTGATGTGGTTGCAACAACGCAGCAGCAGCGGCGGCGGCATTGCCAAAAGCTGCCTGGGGTCGGTTGCACGTAAGAAGTTCCCAGTTGCTGCCATTCATGAATTCTAACTAATTGTATTGGCGAGCAGTTGCATTTTGGTCAAAGATGGAAGCTGGATCGAATCTGTGCAGCTGCACAGCGATCGGAACGTAGCTCGGTTGCACAAAGCCATCGAAGCTTGGCAGGAAGAGACCCCAAAGCGGCCGAAATCGAAACGCATCTTTTGTTGTTTGTTGTTCCAGTTGTTGTTGGTGTCGTGGCGAGTCGAGAGGACCTAAACAATTTGTGTAATTGACAAATTGACGGCGACGCTTTGTGCGGAAGCGTTCAAAGCCGTAAATTGTCGCTAACAAGAGAGCGATCCCAGGAACAGCGACTGCGGCAGGATATTGGGGCGAACATCATAATTGCCACTGTCGCAGTATCAGTATACTATAGCTAGCTAAATGCGAGGGAGACTCTAAATTAAGCCATTAACAATTTAACGAAGCGCTGTCGAAAGTCGCGCCGCTAACTAATTATGTGAATTTCCTTTTGATTGTCCAGCTCGGGTTGCGAGCAACGCCCGAAAATCAGTTTATAAAAACAAACACAAAATGCTGCCACTGCCCCCACGTAGCAATGTCCCGCCGCGCCCCAGCAGCCCGCCCTCAAGCGCCCCCAGTCCAGTTGCCATTGTGATTGTTTAGTTGGGGCAGCCGATCGTCAGTCGCCGCGCTATCAACAAATTGGTTTTGTATCTGCCGAATGATTGAATCGCTGACCCGACTGACGTGCCCAGGAACTGCTCTGCTCTGCTCTGCTTTCAGCTGAGCTCTGCTCAATGAATTGGCCGCCCTTAAGCCAGCGCTTAAGCCAGCTTAGTCTTAGCCTTTGTCGGTTATCCGCCAGCAACGATCATCAATCGAAGTTCGCTTTAAACGATTTGTGAGTGGCGCTCGATTTTTGGGACTCCAACGCCAACTTCGACTGCTGAAAGCAGATCAGCCCCACACTTAACTTAATTTGGCAGCCACACTCCGATGCGCTCAGCCATATAATTATCGGCACAATACTGTTCTGTTCCAGCTCCTCTCCAAAAGACTTGGCGATCACTTTTCGCGTATTTGTTTTTCGGCCCAGCATGTGTGTGTTTGTGTTGCCGGCGACTAATTTCGCTGAACTGTCTACAAATTGATCGCGAAGCGCCAAATCGATCACCTTGCTCCACATTATAAAGTCGAACCCAATGCGCGCGACTGGCCAAAACAGTGGATGAGAATCGATGCACTGCGATAAACGAGGCGCCTGGAAAGGAAGCGCCAAGAAATGCGCAAGAGGTGAAGACATTAAGTGAACATCAGATTGCCACAGATTGATGAGCCAAGCTTATACCTTAAGCCAGCTGAAAATGTAAACATCAACTTGCCAGCTAAAGGGCGATTATATAACGGGTATTGCACAAACCATTTTAATAACAACATCCAAATATGATCCCTAATAATTGTTACGGTAATGAAATTATTTTCTAAATATAATTGAATATACTCTGAAAATAAATTCAATGATTTTGTAAAAATTTACTATAAGTTGTCTACAGTTTGTTGGTAATCATACTCATTATGGTATTATTATTCCATATACTTAGTTATTAGAGTCACTGAAAGTTTCTGATTCCATTTTCTAAAACATAGTGATGAGCTAATTTTAAATTCTTTACACAGTGAATGCACATTTTTATACATATTCTGCATACCATGTTTGGTTGTTCTCAGATCAACAAGTACAGCTAATATACCGATTTTTATTATACATAAAATAATTTTGTGATGCACTGTCGACTCGAGAAGTCTTTTTGTTTATAAAATTAGTTTTGAGATATCTTGTAGAGTCTTTAGTTTAAAGACCGAAACCGATGAGAATTTAAACAATTGGGGAAGGATTATCTTCGGCGTGCCGAAGATCTTATACTCTTTTCGAACCTATAGGCAATTTTCACTCTGCCAACTGCAGCACTGAAATTTCATAAGCTGTACAAAATCGTTTTGTCGCGAAACATTTTTTAAAAAACATGGGATATATTACCAAAACCGACTTCGAGTTGTATGACAGCTATAAGATATAGTGGTCCGATCCGGCCGGCTCCGACCAATGTGCTGTCCCCTGGACTAATAAGTGCCTGCGCAAAGTTTTATCACGATAGCTCAAAAACTGAGGGACTAGTTTGCATACATACAGACAGACAGACAGACACTTCCTTCAATGCGTTACAAACTTCAGGACAAACTTAATATACTATTTTCTTCGAAAAGAGTATAAAAATGTAGATAACGATTTTTGTGGATACTCAGCTAAAGCTATGCCCATTATCTTGAATATAAAACCATATAAAAGTAAACACCAAAATGTATTTTTGAAAATTTTTATTTCATGTCTTTATATTTAATTGAAACTATTCAACTGAACAATAAACAGCATAATACTTAGGTAATAATTTACTACTGGGCTCTAGTTTGACATACATTATATATACAGGAAAGGTACAACATTTGACATTTAGCGCAGGAGATCGCCCAGGGCCGAGATGTAAGTCTGGGCCATTTGCAGTGTCTCATGCTTGGACAACTGCCGATCGTTGCCCAAACAGGGCAGATACTGACGCAGTCGATCGAAGGCCGTGTTGAGATTCTGCATGCGGCGACGTTCACGAGCATTGGCGGCCAGGCGGCGTTTACGCTTGACCACTGGGGAGACCTGCTTATTGCGTCGCTTCTTGCCGGCACCGTTGGCTGGTGCGTCCGGATTGGCCGAGGCATCTTCGCTGTCGCCATCGCCCAGGTCAAAGCTGCCGTCGTTGCCATCGCCGTCGAAGTCATCGTCGAAGAGCATCATGTCGTCGTCATCCTCCACGCTGTCGTCGAACAGAGCGGAATTGTCAAAGTCAAAGCTCTGGAAGTCATCGCCATAAAGCGGCACACTGCCGTTGCTGCACTGCGTTGAGGGCGGGGCTGTGCTGGATGCGTTAACAGTTTCGGTGACTGTTGCTGTGGCTGTTGCCGCCACCTGCTGATTCTTGCGCATATAGCTGCGCTTGGGCTTTGTCGCCGGCACTGCTGGGGCAGCTGGCAGCGTCTTACAGGTGCCCACATTGGATGAGCCCATAATCTCCAAGGCGGGCGGCAGAGGTGCCGCCTGCTGCTCCAGCGTCAGTGGATACTGCTGAGTCTGTGCAGCAGGCAGCGCGTTGCAGCCCGTGTTGTAGATGGTATTCAGATCAACATACTCGGGACTGTCGGAGCGATGGCTGGCCGGCGATGAGGTGATCCAGCCATCGGAGCTGGCCTGCTCGAAGCTGATGAAGCCATTAGCCGACAAATAGTTGCTGGAGCTGGCCAGTGAGTTGCAATTGAACTGATAGTGCGTCACTGGCGGATTGTAGGCGGCCATGGGATTAAAGTATGGCTCCGTAGCGCCAGCCTTAAAGCCCTGCAAGTCCTCGGAGGTCTTGTAATAGTAGCGATATATCTCACTGGACGACATTTTAATAATCTTTTCTTAACTGCTTTTGATGCAATAATAAAAACTTAAACCGTTCGCTGTGGCTGCTGGCGAGTTTCTGACTGAAGGCTCGTCCTGCCCGCGCTATTTATATGCGCAACGAAGAACCCACCACGCCCCGGCAGGTAAACGGAGCAGCAGGGCAGGGGACAGGTAAACAAGTTGCCTACCTATGCCCAGTTGGGCAGCACGTGCCGTGCCTGGCCAGCAGCCAATGGCAGCTGGTGGTGAGTTTTGTCGCTGTGCCGTTGCGTTCGATTTCACCTCTGCCAGCCAGGCTGAGCTTCAGCTTTGGTGTCAGTGCAAAATGGCGCTGGCGAGCCACAATAGAAGATGATGCGCTGGCGCCTATCTGTGGCCATCTAAAGCCGCTAACACGATGATTATGGGGTTGAGTCTGGCGGCCGGAACAGGGGCGGAAATGCAAACAAAAACCTATAACAGGATTACGCTGGCCGCAAAGCGCCTGCCAAATTTGCAAAAATCCAAACATAAGCAACGATGATTTGTCAGCAGCAAATGGCCAGCAGCATCTTATCTAAATCGTCGATGGGACGACACAAGACCAAAGGCTGAGCCGCTAAGCAAACTCATGGCCGGTCAGAAACACTGATCCTTACCTGCTGGCCACACCTTAACAAATCTGCCGCCGACCCAAACATATATCGCATTGAAAAATCATGTTTATTACAAGCTGGCAAATTCGCCCAATTGATATGCTCGTGAGGGTCACCGGAGTGTGCGCCGGCGCTAGCTTGTTAGCCAAGCGTCAAGGACACGCTTGAAAGGTTGAGGTTGAGGTCGAGTCCGAGTTCGAGGGTTCCTTGTCCATGGGCATGCCTAATAAGCGTGCCCGCCGGCGCTAACTAACGCGCATAGTTAGGCTAACATTTTAGCGCTAACAATTAATGCAGCATTGCAGCGAAGGACCAATTTAGTTGTACCCCGACCATGAGACAGCGTATTCACGGCGCACACACGGTGGTCGATCTGGAATTTAGAGCCCAGAGCAACGCCCAGAGCGTAATGCTTAATGATTCGCTGGAAATCATATTGTGCGAGTACATTTAAAATATATGAAAAATCTCTTTATGCGGCCGCTGTCTTTGATGTGTGGGCGGCCAACTAACCGAAGTAGCGCACGCCCCAAGCAGCAGTGTCCTTTGGCATATTTGTATCTCTGATATCGGGTTGGCACATCTACAGCGGCGGCAATAAAACGTTGTCAATTAGATAAAAATGTCACACAACAAACCGCAGCGAGCGCAGCACAACAAATTTATTGGCCAAAGGACAAGGCAGCGGGGCAAACAACCCCTGCGTCGTCCTGTTGCAAGTGCAATTTACGAGTAGAATGTCGCAACGGTTGCGCACAAGTGCGCACAAGTGACAGTTGTGCCGGTGACGCCTTCGGTTACACCTGCAGCTGAGACGAACCAACGACGATCGTACGATCGTATCGGCAAAAACCTCTGCTGTTCAGGCAGGCTATGGCTATCGATGCTCGCTGATGTTGAGGCATCCGCCAAACTAAACGTTTGCATATCGATTTGAATTTTATGCGCATTGACAACGGACTTACAACATTAAGAAGCAACAACAGCCAGCAAGGGGCACACGTGCTGCAGGTACAGAGAGAGAGAGAGAGGGTTAAAGGGGTTAGCTATTCACAGAGGCATCTTCGGGTTCTCCCTGCATACGGCCTGGCTCAACGGCGCCTTGCGTGCCTGTCATTTAACAAGTGGTCCCAAAACTGCAGCCAGCCACTTATGGCCGGTTAAATATGAACAATACGGCATATACCTCAATACACACATCCACATCCACAGTCACAGCTACATCCATCCATTAACTAACGGGTCATACTTTTCATGTCAATACGCATAAATGCAATTTGTGTCTGAAGCTCGGGTCCTGGCTCTGCCATGTGGATGGCGAAGCGATCTGATGTGGAGCAGCTTCCAGAAAGCGCATGCCAAAGACGCTTAACCGTAAATCGATGCATTTTAAATGGAATCCGAAATGCCCTAACTTAAGTACAAAATATGGAAATTTCATTGCTCAGGCATATTTATATATAAATAATTATTTGTGTTTTTTTTATCTCCATTTTTCTTTTTTACTATACCTGCAAAAAGTAATCAAATACACATTTTATAAAAATTATTTAGGTTAAATATATCATTGGGTGCTTAACAAAATCTGGTTAATTATTAACTAAGCCTTGAACAAATTTAAGCCATTATGAAACCAATTGCAACTGCCTCTCAGACATAATTAAAACTCTATAATCATAATCTAAATCACAAAAATGTTGATACGCGTAAATAAATTTAACAAATATAAATCAAATATAAATAATAATAGAATTTTTAACTTATAGAATTCAACAGTCTAAACATTATGAATAAATAATATAAATACATATATTGCAATGGATGTAGACATTATACAAAATGTTAACCATTTACAATAATAAGTAAAAGTAAAGTGTATAAAGTGATACATAAATGTAATATGCCGATATCTAAAAAGTTTGGAATGTGGAACATGTAGGAGCTGTACAGACGCCAATCAGGAACAAAAGTAGGCGCATGTCAACGACTACCATTAGCAAGTCCCTCTAGGCCGTGAAAGTGTTGTCCGGACTACGATCGTGTCCGGCAGCCGTAGCCCAGTTATTTTTTTTCCACATAAATTGAAAAATTTGTATGTTACTTATTTTATTAGCATTTAACACTGTGCGGCTGCAGGCTTGCAAGCCGATTCATCGTCAGTCGATCGAAAGGAAAGCGAAGAGCGAAAGTCAATTGGCAGCAGAAGCAGGCGACATGCGATGGCCAGTGGAGTGGGAAGGGTTAACTGGGATGATTGCATGCGATACTTCTGATGCTCCATGTTGCATGTGGGTGGCCCCCGACGCGTTCGTGTGCGGCATTTTGCCAATTGTCAGATTGCAAATTCATTAAAGGCAAATTACATATGCAAATGCCGGACAAACTCCAAGTGAAATCAGCTGTCGAGACAATATTGTAGCATTGTAGCATTACATTGTGCGCCAGGATGCGCCAACTGTTTGACTTGCCATGCAAATATTGACGGCACTGGGGTAGCGCAAAAAAAATCTGATGAAAATACGGATATGTACACTCCAGCAAAAAGTCAAGTGAAAATCAAAGCAAATAGCTGAAACAGTGGCAGGACTGGACAGGACACGACGGCCAAAGCAGCAGCAGCGTTTAAAAATTTTGTATACTCTTTTCGAAGAAAATAGTATATTAAGTTTGTCCTGAAGTTTGTAACGCATAGAAGGAAGCGTCGGAGACCCCCAAAAGTTACTGCCAGTATGCTTAAAATGACAATACAAATTGATCTAGCCATGTCCGTCTGTCTGTCTGTCTGTATGTATGCAAACTAGTCCCTCAGTATTTGACCTATCGCGATAAAACTTTGCACAGACACTTATTATTCCAGAGGACAGCACATTGGTCGGAGCCGGCCGGATCGGATCACTATATCTTATTGCTGCCATACAACTCGAAGTCGGTTTTGGCCATATATCCCATGTTTTTTAATCTATCGCGATGAAACTTTGCACAGATACTTATTATTCAAAAAGACATCACATTGGTTGGAGCCGGCCGGATCGGATCACTATATGCTATACAACTGGCAATAAATTAAATATTCTCAGAGCAAAAAAAATATAATTTTACGTGACAAACCGATTTTTGTACAGCTTGGCAGAGTGAAAATTGCCTATAGGTTCGAAAAGAGTATAAAAGCTTCGGCACGCCGAAGATAATCCTTACCCACTTGTTATTATATATGTACATACATACATGTGTACATATATCGCATAAATTGCACATTGTTTACACACAAATTTGGTAAGGGCATGGGTTAATTCCCATGAAAATTAAAACTAGATTATACACACGCTCAGGTGCGGGTCGGGAGAACAGGCTAACAGGCTAACAGGCTGACAGGCGGCTCGACGTTGTCCTGGCCAGGTTAATGCAGCGCCCACTGTGTCATTGTTTGGGCACGCCTGCAGGCAGCCTGTTGTTATAGATTGCATACTGATGGTTATCACAACTGCCGGCATCTATATAGTAGAAGGCATTCATATCTGCATCTGATGGGATCGGAGCGAAGCGTAGCATTTTTTGTCGCACGGTTCGACTTTGAAGCCGCCTTTTGGGTGCGTGTATTGGGTATTGTTTTGCCAACATTTGATGGCTATCTTTGCTGATCTTTGGCAACTGCTTGGCGCCAGGCTGAAGTTAATCCTGAGCGTACTTTAACTAATTCGCTGGCATGTGCAATTTGTCTTAACCTTCAGAAATTAATTTCATACCGCATTAGAGCATTCGAATCGGAATCAGAATCGGAAGTAGGCATTTTAATCGACAAATTGTGATTGCTATTTTGATAGGGAGAAACTGTTTAAGCGATCCCACGTTACCCTTACCCAGATCAAAATGCCATGATCAATTCAAATTTGAAACAGTGAGAACTCCAACAAAGAGCGCACACAAAAGATGAAAACTACGCAATCACTTGAGAAAAATCAAAAAGGCCTCAAGGATCCGAGGACCTCGGGCTGCTACACCTTCGCTGCCAACGATAACCATAACAGGTGGCACGGAAGCCGCACAAAATAAAAATGATTAAAGCAATAAAAACGCACACCAAAAAACAAAGAAAAAAATGAAAAAAATAACAAGAAAAAAAAGGGCCACGAAAGAAATAACAATTTTTAATAAGATTTTCTCCTCGCTTGTTGAGCAACAACATTTCGAGAGCAGCAACAACAGTGCGCCTAGGATGATGCTGCACAGGAACAACTTCCGATCCTTGGCGGGCGTATCCGCAGCACAGCGGGTCAAGTGTGAGAACATTTTACGGAAGGATGTGGCTACAGGATAAATTATGAAAAATGATCATCTCAGCGAAGGGTTACAATCAAAGAAACACGACGATAAAACACCACGTGGTCAAGATTCACTTTCGTATTAGACAGCGTGCCGCAATCCCTGCACTAAGAAAAACATATGCTATATCATTTGGAAAATGGCTTAAGAAAGTAAATTTCGAAATCGCAAGCGTTTCTCTTTCTGAAAACTAAGATCATCAATTCTAAATTAAAAACTATATATTTCTTGCATTTTAAATTAAAACTCTATTATTTATTTTAATAATAAAATTTAAGAGGTAGGGGACAACTTTACAATTGCTTCTAAAATATATAAAACATTTCTGAAAATATAAATCTATTATATATTTTTGGGATTATTGTTGTTTCTATTTGTAAGAAATTTAGTTGGATTTCTGAACATTTGTTTATTAATAAATATATATTTATACTCTTTTCGAAGAAAATAGTATATTAAGTTTGTGCTGAAGTTTGTAACACATAGAAGGAATCGTCGGAGACCCCCAAAAGTTACTGCCTGTATGCTTAGAATGACAATACAAATTGATCTAGCCATGTCCGTCTGTCTGTCTGTCTGTCTGTCTGTACGTATGCAAACTAGTCCATCAGTTTTTAAGCTATCGCGATAAAACTTTGCACAGACACTTATTATTCAACGGGACAGCACATTGGTCGGAACCGGACCACTATATCTTATAGCTACCATACAACTGGCAATAAATTAAATATTTTTAGAACAAAAAAAAAATGTTACGCGACAAAACGATTTTTTACAGCATATGAGATTTCAGTGGTGCAGTTGGCAGAGTGAAAATTGCCTAAAGGTTCCAAAAGAGAATCCATCCCCACTGAAAATTATAAAAATTATTGCAAAATAAAAAAACTATGTTCTAATTCTATATTATTTTTCTCTTGCAGCTCACAGCAGGACGCCATCAATGCTGACAATAACTCCAGGAATTATGTTATTTACTGTAGTAAGTATAGCTGAGCTAAATTTGACCGTAGTTTGCTTAATTATTTCTTTCTCTTTCAGCTCAATGGTCGCAACTTTAGCTAAGCGCACATTTAATTATTGTCTATTGTGGAGTCCACTTATTTTGCAAAATCTTTATCAGCTCAAAACCATTCTGTTGATCGTTAAGTAAGTACTATAAAGTCTATATATACTACCTATATAATTAGTTAATTATACCCTGAACCCATTAAAAATGGGTAAAAAGGGTATTATGGTTTTGTGCAAATGTATGTAACAGGCATAAGGAAGCATCTCCGACCATATAAAGTATATATATTATTGATCAGTATCAACAGCCGAGTCGATCTAGCCATGTCCGTCTGTCTGTCCGTCTGTCCGTCTGTCCGTCCGTCCGTCTGTCCGTCTGTATGAACACACAGATATCAAAGACTACAAGAGCTAGAGACTTCATATTTGGAACATAAGTTCTCCTAATCCCGGGACAGATCAAGTTTATTTCGTTTGATCGATAACTCGTCGCATTCAAAAGTTATCGATAAATTTTGATTTTAGACTAGCGTTTTTGGGACATAACTTCAAAGTTATAAAAGCTAGAGAGCCCAAATTTGGCATGTATAATCTCGAATAGCATACACATGTAACAAATATTTCACTTTTTGGATACCACCCCCAAACCCCCCAAAAGTTAAAAAACTCATTTTACGGTACGACCTTGCAATTTGGTTTGGTAACACATATTATCGACAATTACTTGCCCCAAAAATTTCAATAAGATCAGACAATAGACACAGAAGTTATTTAAGATTTAACTTTCCATTGTGTGGGGCTCAGCGAAAAGCAAGCTAACTGCATAGACCGCTTGCACTGCTTGTACTGCAGCATGTGTGTGTTTAGAGCAGTACGAATGATTGTAAGGACTGGGTTCAGGGTATCTCGTAGTCGGGCACTCCCGACTAGAGCACTCTTACTTGTTTTTGTTTTCCAATAGGTCGCCAGCGCAGCAGAAGACATCAGAACAGACAAAAACAACGACAAACACAACAACATCATCATTATCATTATTATCATTATTATCATCATCATCATCATCATCATTATCATCATCATCATCATCATCATCATCATCTTCATCTTCATCTTCATCTTCATCATCATCATCATCATCATCATCATCATCCACAACAACAACAACAACAACAAACACAACAACAACAAACACAACAACAAACACTAAACAACAATCAACTGACAAGAAAGCAGCAACATAGCTTAATAAGTAAACTTAAAACATTGCTTTTTATATAAATATTGTTATATTAAACGTATTCTTAGGATAATACAAAATATATTATATTTATAGTTAAGTTAAGTTAAGTTATATAAATATTTATACACATTTGTAGAATAAAAGAAGAAAATAAACGATTTATCAAAAATCAACGTTTTTTATTTGAATGTATGAGTTTAGAGCTGAGAGCCATGCTCAGAAGTTCTACTTAGGGTTATTTGCTCTTTTCCCTCAAGGTCAAGCAAAAATTAAAAACGAAAAATTCGTCGTCTATCTGCTGATTGCTGTGCGCCTGGTACTTCTACCAGAGAAACATACGAAATTTGCCTTTGCTCGAGACAAAAACGAACACTGACAACTGCACACAGAAAATCTAAGCAAGCTGAGCTCTGAGTGTAGGGAAATTTTCTATCAAAGGGAAATTCTCCCTCAAGGTCATGCTAAAATTAAAAACAGAAAATTCATCGTTCATCTGCTGAATTATGTGCGCCTGGTACTTTCTGACGAAAAATAGCATTTGGCAAGCAGATCTGCCGCTTTAGACACCCTAAAAATATGCAACAATGAATTTTACTTCTCATTCAAGGTCGCGCTAAAATTTAAAACAGAAAAATCATCATCCATCTGCCTGATTCTGTGCGCCTGGTACTTTAAAAAGAAAAACAACGTTTCTTGGTTTGTATTTTCATTTATTTAAAATGCACTATATAAGGTATATTTGTACAAAAATCAGAATTTATCAAAAAATAATTGTAATTATAAATGAAATGTAATATTTTATTTTTAAATACATTCTTATAATATAATTTAATAAACAGAAATAAAGCACATACTTTTAAATTAACTAAGTAAATTATTTATTTGCTTGATGACATTAAAAATTGTGACGTTGTTGCGTCTGAGGAACTTCAAATTTTCCAGTATTTTTTGGAGAGTTTTTTTTGGTGGTTGTCCGTATAACATCATCATGGTAGCCAGGCAATGGATCCGTTTCTAGAGATGTCCTTGAAGATCAAAATGTATACCTGCAAAGAACAATGGCAACTATTAAATAGTTTAGGATTTTTTTTTATATAAGTTTGCTTAACTTTTAGCAAATCAAAATCAAACGACTGAATTTGATTTTAATTTCGCTAAAAAGTTGTTGATACTCTTTTCGAATAAAATCGTATATTAAGTTTGTGCTGAAGTTTGTAACGCATAGAAGGAAGCGTCTGAGACCCTCAAAAGTTACTGCCAGTATGCTTAGAATGACAAAACAAATTGATCTAGCCATGTCCGTCTGTCTGTCTGTATGTATGGGATCTAGTCCCTGAGTTTTTGAGCTATCGCGATGAAACTTTGCACAGACACTTATTAATAAAATGTACAGCACATTAGTCGGAACCAGCCGTATCGGACCACTATATATTATAGCTGCCATACAACTCGAAGTCGGTTTTGGCCATATATCCGATCTTTTCAAAGCTATCGCCTTAAATTTCCTTGTACAATTGAACATCCTTATAACTCATCAATGTTTAAAATTTCAAATCGATTCAGTTATAATTAGCAAATATATGTGTCGTTAAATATTTCGGTGAGTTGGCAGTGTGAAAATTGCCTAATGGTTTGAAAACAGTATAAGATCTTCGGCACGCCGAAGATAATCCTTCCCGACTTGTTAGTTTTCAAAGCGATTTTTATTGCAGGTTTATTTTCTAAAATTTACGGAAAATATTTATTTGAAGTGTACAGTACCTGGGCTTAGTTGTGGCCCGTTCTCTACTCACTGGAAATGCAATGAAATTACCCAGGAATTTTGTGGAGTAATTGAGCGTCTAATCTGCGGCTGCTGGCGGCGAAGCAACAATTGCAGTTTCAGATACTTCTTATGGGTGCTTTCATGAATGGGCCGCCGTTTTTCACAATGGGCCGTTTATTGGGCTTGAATGGAAAGTGTTTCTTCGCTGGAAACTGAAGTGCACGCTCCTCCAGTGGCCGCCACTCGAGCGCAAAACAATTAACAAGTTTCGGTTTCAGTTTCGGTACTCCTGCTCAGCTATAGCATAGTGTAATTCTTCAGGCACTCTTTCTATAGCAATTGTTATGTTGTTGCACTTGAAGTGCGAGGACGAGAGTGAGTGCTAAGCGAATTCCATTGAAGTTGGGTCTGCACAAAAATGTATATGTACGTACATGTCCGTCTGTGTTTATACCCTTGCATATATGGAATTGAAGTGACCTTAAGTCTCAGCCAAAGCTGAAAGAAAACGAAAATGTATAATAATGAGCCGAGGGCCGGCCGAGAAGAGCGAGAATAAAATGTAAACTAAAGATACTATTTATATGTATTATTTCGGCTGAAAAGGAAGTACCAAATTACATTTAATTAGCTTTAGCTGTAGCTGTAGCTGAAGCTGTATATATATATAAGCACTAAATTCGCGTACGGTACGCGGTCAATGATGGCAGGAGCAGGAGCAGGAGCAGGAGCTCAAGAAGTCAGACGATTACGATTACCACCGAAAACAAAAACCGTGGCGTATTCGCATTCGCGTTCGCATTCGCATTCTCATTGATCGACCGCTGATCAAAAAGGCCCTGGGCCCGCTCCTCGAGCTGAGCCTCTGTCTGGGTGAAATTCGCACGTTTAACCTTTAGGCAAACAACAAAACAAAATGCGCAGAGCAGCGAACCTGTTGAACCCAAATGCAATTTTCATATCACTTTGATTGCTGCCCAGAATGACACGCGTGCGCCGCATCCTCGACTAGCTATTCTGATTGTGCCATTACGAGTGATCCAACGCGTGGTTGGAGCTGCCGATGATGGGCCCGGCCCAGCGGTTGGGCGATCGGGCCATTTCATTTTTGAAGACGACTAAAAATTAGGGTAACAATCGCTGTTAAATGCAAGTAAGTATGAGCTAAATGTGCGCTGAGCTCGACTAGAAGATGCCCTCTTGCTAAATTTGGAAGCATACGTTGTGTAGTTTCTTGATGATATTCTGCGTTTAAGATTCGATCTAATCAAGTATAGTTTTTTACACAATTTTCTTTCTATATATTTTACAAATTATGCTGTGCTGTAAGAATTTAGGAACTGTGAAGTTCTTATTCACTAACAGACACTACTTTTAAAGCAATATTAACAAGAACTATTTACTTTCAACAAAATTATATTACATTATAAGAAATAATAAATGCTTCAGCAGTGTCAAAATGATAAAACGCCTATATTTTTCTAAATTTATATAAGGGATTATAAATTGGCTCATTTGACATGCATTTGCAAAAGATTCATATTACCTTTCAAGCCTTCCCCTTGATATCGAGGGTATTCGGGGTAAACGTCTGCTGCGAAGCGTCGCGACGGCGTCCAAAAAAAAAGCGAAACTTTCAAACGGTTTCAAGGATTTTGTTTGTCCCTGCTGGAATCCGTTTATTATAATTCATATAATTTCCCATAGGTGCTGTTAGTTGTTGGCACCTGAAGGGTCTACTGTCTGCGCCTGTTGCTTCAGCGTAAAAACACTTAGCCCGAAGTCAAAAGTAGCAACACTTTCCAGAGCGACACTTGAGACTAGATCGGGGTCTAAGTCTGGGTCTGGTCAAGACAATAGAAATAGAAACTGAAATGAAACACAAACAAATCCCAATGCCCAGTGTGAGAAATGACTTTCTAGGAAGCAAGTGAGACCAGTAGTACTACACACATGTATCTAGGTATGTAGTAGTTGAGAATCTCTGTCAACGGGGCTCGATTGTTGGTAATTGATATGTTTACCTTTTGCCTTTGGCAACGCTGTACAAATAAAATGTAAATCGTAACTGATATCGATGCTGGGTCATTTCTCAACATCAACTCAATGAAATTGAAAAATTGCGGATCAGATAAGACTTCACTTGGACTTGCAGTCGATGGGTCGAGTCTGATGTCTACAATTGAGCAAGAGGTCCAAATCAATTTGATAAGGGCATCTCTCTGGCTCCCGAATCGTATGCAGACGGAAGCATACTGGGAGTTGACCCGTTGACAGTTTTGTGTTCATGGAGGTCCTGAGGTGACAATTGCATTATATGAAAATTGATATTCCCAACCGCAGATATGATTACGCGATATGCAATAATGCATAGGTATGCACATATGTTGATAATTTCAAATGAATCTGACCACACAGCAGCAGGTCAGTTAGCAAGTGTTGCGAGCAGGTAAGAAAGTGCGAGTTTGGCTAGAAAGTGAGAAGAAACGGTTGCACGTTCCCAACTTATTATCAGGTTGATGAGTAGATCTGATGACTGGTGTTTTGCCATTTTGCCGAGAGAACCGGAAGAGGTGTGCCACATAATTGGAACTAGAGCAAACGTGTGAAAAACTAACCAGTTAGCAATTAGTGCAATCTTTTTGCGGCACATGCGTGAGAACTAAGGATCTGTTAACAAGGCGGCAATACAAGGAATAATTATATATATATATATACCAAAGAAGGCGATATGTACATATAACTTAGACAGAAAAGTACATATTAGAGCCATGAACTCAACACAAAAATGCATACTCACTTTTACTTCAATTTCTTTTGATTTTAGATTTCAATAAATCTTAATAATTTAAAAACTCCATTGTTCTGGCTGTAAGCCTATTCACAATTATGATTAACATAATTAGAAGAGCTATGAAATAAATATTTAGCATAATTACAAACGAATGAGCCGACTCAGAACAAAAGCAAAACCAAAGATGAAAAATGTTCAGATTCATTTTGCTTGAATCCCAATGCCTTGATAATGACTTTATTTCGTTTTCCAGGAATTAGTCGCATTATTTGATAAATTGACCAAGAACTCGTGTCTGAATTAACGCCCTCACTCCTGCAGGCCAGTTCGAAGGGGTTAATGTTAATTGCTATTGTTGTGTTGGGAAAATAAGAGAGAGAAACGCAGGATAAATCGCTGGCCGAATGAACGGCGCAGGACCGGGACCAGCAGGTCTTTCTTCTATCACGTGTTTATAGAGTTATTCAGCCGTGAGTTGTACCACACTTTAATTGCCCCAATTCAAATGGATGCGTTGGCGTTGGCGTTGGCTTCGGCGTCGGCGTCGGACTGGCCGCATGCCACAATACGATGCGTATGTTTGCACTGCATTCACATGCATACAGCGGCACAAATATAAACAATAATCAATCTCTTCAAGGGTTGAACAAACAAACACAAAGCCAGCGCAAGGACATGCTTATGAAAAATGCAACAGTGAGCAGTTGAAGGCGTTTTTAAATTGATTATTCCTTTGGGGCCCAGCCCGAAATAATCCGGTTTGAGAGAAAGGCCCAATTTGATACATATTAATGAGGAAAATAGATCAGCACTACAATAGATGACTGTATTCGCCATTGAAATTAACAAAACATAGATTTTATTTGAAAAAAACCATATATTTTTAACATATATATTTGTAGTTTTAACCTGCCGCTAAATAAGCTCTTTAGTTAAATATTTCTGTTTAATTTTCTGTCCTTAAAAGAGCCCTAAGAAACTTTGTTTAATGTCAACTAAGGTCCAGCTATTATAACTGTTTAAAGTGAAGAGCTGTTTTTTTCTGTTTGTGGCAAAAAGTGGACTTTTTAACGCTTCATTAACTTTGGCCACACGCGTTCGCTGCTTTTTTGTTGTTTTCATTTATTTTTTAAGGTCCCGTCTGACGCGCGTCTGCCAAGGAGGTCGCTCGACGTCGCGTTGCCTGCTTAATTGCTTAAGCTGGCCTGATCCGGCCAATGCCAAGGTGTAGTTTGTGGACTGTGTGCCATCTAAACACCTCGTTCTTACTGGTTCTTACGGCACATTTCTCCAAAAAGGGAATGAAAAAGTTAAACGCTGCTTACTTCCGATTTTTTTTTTGTCTTTGTATGTGGACATTTTGGAAAGGCAGCGCCAGGCGACAACAACAGCTGTCGTCAGCACACGCTTTTTTCTGCTGATTTGGAATCCGTACAAGCAGCATAGCAACAACACACAGTGTGTGGCATTTTTTTTTATTTTTTGGCAACGTGTGTGCTGCTAAATAGCAACTTTAGCTGGAAGTTAAGCTGCAGTAAAGCTAGTAACATATGGGCTAAAATTTTCATAAGTGATAATGTAGAAAACATGCATTTATTTTCTTTTGAGTGTAAAGTAAAAGCATTTTTAAATTCAAAATCAGAATTTAAATAACAGTGAATTATTATCGAAATAATATCTATATATCGTAATCGATGGTATCGATGTTATCGCAAGCGAGCACATATTTTCTTTCTGATAAATTTGAATTAAATTTATAGATACTCACTCTTTTAGCACCTGTTTGCTATAATGTCGTTGTTAATTGCTTTATAAAGATATCCTATCAACCTACAACAGTTTCCCGGCCTTGTCTTAATAAAAGCAAATAAAAAATCACAAAATCATATTTGTACCATGATGTGATTAGTTATTTCTAATTTATTTTACTTAAGTGATTTATCAGTGTTCCCACTCTACTTAAGAAAAACACTTTTAGCAAACCAATTACGAAGTAAACACCAGTGTGTCCACAATTCGTTTATCAAAAGGTGGTGAATTCAGCATTATTTTTTTAGTTTTTTATTCAAAAAATACCGAATAGTATAATAAACGGTCACACTATTATCAAACAGCAACAAATTATTTTAAAAATTTTCTTAATATCAAAATTAAGAATTTACTTACCTAAGGAGCTGACCAGCATCCAGAAAAGTCATCGCTATGCCCACAATTGGAGTTAAACGTGATCTGCTCTTCGCAGCACTAGACAAGAATTACAGTAAGTAAGACGGTCGCAGTCCACGTGGAACTTCAAATCTAATGTTTACCCCTTTCGGCAGCCGATGATGAGTTTCAGGAGCTCTGCTTTGCGTTCGGCCTGGAGCTGGATGAAGTGGTGAGTGTAGCAATGGTGAGGAAAAACCTCCAATAATTTCATAATGCCGTGATTACAGACAACAGAGAAGCAAATGCTGACCAAAGAGCAGGGTGATGTAGCGGCGGCGGCGAATGCCAGCGAGGAGGTGATCTACCGGATCGATATACCAGCCAACCGCTATGATTTGCTTTGTCTGGAGGGCCTGGTTACAGGCCTGCGTGTGTTCCAGGGCAAGTGAGTAGCAGCTGGATAATCTTAAAAAAGCCAAACAAATTGTATGCAACTCGCTTTCAGAGTTAAACCACCCAAATTTGAGTTTGTGGAGCCGGCGCAGCGTCAAGTGCTAAAAATAGAGCCATCGACGGGACAGATCCGCCCCTTCGCTGTGGCCGCAGTGCTGCGAAATGTGACCTTTACGCAGGACTCCTACAACAGCTTCATCGATCTGCAGGACAAGCTGCATCAGAATATTTGCCGCAAGCGGACTCTAGTCGCTATTGGCACCCACGATCTGGACACCGTACAAGGACCATTCAGCTACGAGGCATTGGCGCCCGAGAAAATCAATTTTGTGCCTCTCAATCAGACGCATCACCTGAACGGCACTGAACTAATGGACTTTTATGCGACGCATGCACAGCTCAAACAATATTTACCCATCATACGCGATTCGCCTGTCTATCCGGTGATCTATGATGCGAATCGTGTGGTGCTGTCGCTGCCGCCTATTATCAATGGCGATCACTCGAAGATATCGCTGAGAACCAAGAATGTGTTCATCGAATGCACTGCCACGGATTTGACCAAGGCCAAGGTGGTGCTGGACACCATTGTGTGCCTGTTCTCCGAGCACTGCGCCAAGAAGTTCACGGTCGAGCCGTGTAATGTAGAGCAACCAGACGGCACCACCGTTTCCTATCCAGAGCTGGCGGTGCGCAAGGAGCGCGTCTCAGTGCAGCGAGCCAATGCCTACATTGGTATCAAAGAGCCCGCCGCCAAGCTGGCGGATATGCTGACTCGTATGTATCTGGAAGCTGAAGTCGATGACAAGGATAGCGATGCGCTGACCGTGAAGATTCCGCCGACGCGCCACGATGTCATACACGCCTGTGACATCTACGAGGACATTGCGATTGCATTTGGCTACAACAACATTAAGAAATCATTGCCAGCCTTCATGCAGATCGCCAAACAGTTTCCACTCAACAAACTCACAGAGCAGCTGCGCGAACAGGTGGCCCAGGCCGGCTTCACGGAGGCGCTTACCTTTACACTCTGCTCGCGGGATGATATTGCCCGAAAGTTGAACAAAGAAATCGAAGCCTTGCCGGCGGTCCATATTGGCAATCCCAAAACGCTGGAGTTTCAAGTGGTGCGGACCACGCTGGTGTCGGGTCTGCTGAAAACGCTGGTGGCGAATCGCAAAATGCCGCTGCCACTAAAGCTCTTTGAGATTAGCGATGTGGTTCTTGTCGCCGACGATTCGGAGGTAGGCGCTCGCAACGAGCGACGCCTGTGCGCTGTGAACTGCAACAAGAGCGCTGGATTCGAGGTGGTGCACGGTCTTCTGGATCGTGTCATGCAGCTGCTCTCGGTGCCCTGGAAGACGGGCAACGTCGACAAGGGCTATTATCTGCAGGCAACCGAAGGTAAGCTTCAGATATATTTATACTCCGGCAAGCATTAATTTATTCATTATGATTTCTCTGTCGGACAGATCCCAGCTTCTTTCCGGGTCGTTGCGCCAACATCATGTATAATGGTGCCGTCATTGGCAAGATTGGCGTGCTGCATCCCAGCGTATTGCAGGCCTTTGAGTTAACCACACCCTGTTCGGTCGTAGAGTTCACCATTGAGCCCTTTGTTTGAGAAGCGTAGCTTAACAATATAATTGTTCAATCCATATCCAAGAGTCTTAATAAATGGTCACAAAACCTTAAAACAGAAGACTAAGCTTTTTTTATTTGTTTTTATTTATGCTGTTTAATGTTCTTATATTTTTCCTTTCAATACAATAATAATTATAAGAGTAATAATAATCCGTATAGTATGTATGTATATCATATATGTATGTAGTTCTTTTTTTGTTGTTTTTTTTTAGTTTATTTTTGTTTTTCGCATTCATACTTCCATTCATATTTGAAGTACTTGTGTAATTTAATTTTTAAATTAATAAATCTATGAATTTCATTTTTTTGCATGAAAAAAATTCTATATTATGCTGTTGTCGATAAAGGATCTTAATAACGGCTGTTTCTGCACAAGCAGCTATTTATGTTTGTATTATCCGTCTGGTGTGAGTATGCATATATTTATGTGTAGTTGTGTGACAAGTTTTAAATTATTCCAACGAATCTTTTGCATTTTGCTTTCATTACATAATTTGCTTGCAGCTAAAACAATGTTTGAAACAAACAAACCAAACTGGCAAAAAAAAAGTATACCGTTTTTTGTTTTATTCACTTAGAGATTAGTTATGCTTTAACGCCGTTAAAGTTAATTTCATATCATATTAATGCAAGTGTAGGCCATGTAGCGCTAACATGCAAACATACTTATACGCATACTGTTGTATGCACTGTATGTGGTTTGTCTATGATATATATATATATATATATATATATGCATATATATATATATTTATTTATGAATATATAAGTATTTGTTATATTCTTTTCATTTTACAAAGCAATTACTGCCCATGCGAAAGTCGCAGCCATTTGGCCGATCAGCGCGCTGTTTATCATCAAGTTGTTTTGTTATCGAGTGTTTTTACATATTGTGTTTTCGTTTTTGTTGTTGTATAGTTTTGTAGTTGGGAAACACACTCTATATGCTATGGTATCGTATTGTTGTGCTCTATGTTTTAAACCTACTACGCGTAGTGTCGGATAAGCATTAAAAGTTGGCAAGCCGTTTATCATTTTACGTTTTCATAGCCTATGCATTTGAAGTGCAACTTTTTTTTGAGTTTTTTATTTTGGAATATTAAATTGTTACTCGACTTTTATGTGTGCTTGCTCGTTTTCTTTAATTTTAAGTTAATTAAGCAATTCAAATTTCTACTAGCTACAATTTTAGTATCTGTTCCCTATGCAAGTTCGGGAGAACTAAAGAACAGTGAACATTCCAACGCAGAATTGAAATAATAAAAGGTGTCTACAATTTTGTTTTTGTTGAATAGATGTGTTTTTTTTGTTTTTGCTTGCGATTGTGTGTAATTTGATCTTAGCTAAATACGTTAGTAATTTTTCAGTGTATTCGCATCATTTTTCGTAGATTTTCGATTAACAGTTAGTGCAGTTAATGGTAAGCTTCTCCGCTGTTGCTTATGTATGTATAAATAGCAGTATTTAAGTAATTTCTTGTGGTTGGTTTCTTGTTGTTATTTACTGTGTTTGTTGCTGTTAGCATTCTCGTTAGCATTTCATATTGCTCCTGCTCGTTTAGAATTCAGCTGCAGTTTATCGTTTTAGCTGGGATTTAGTATTGCCTGTCCACCTGTCGCCTCCTCAAAGAGTTGCACAAATTGGGTTTAGAAGAAAAGGAGTCAGTGCGCGCCTGGATGATTTCGCCATTCATGTTGGTTGCATTTTATTAATTAATATTAAATATGAATATATATATATATAATCTGTTTAGTTTTTGTATGTAAATGTTAGCTTTCGCTAATTTCATTTCATTGTAATTTTGTTTTGTTTTTTTTCCATTCATAAGACTGAGTTCTAGCTTAAAAATAATAAAGATTTGTGTGTGTTACTTGGCTTCCTTTTTCTGAATTACTTTTTTCCGATTCTTCGATTGTGCCTTCGCCTAATCACACAAAATAATATAGGTTATACATGTTTTACTTCAAGGAATATCAAATTATTCAAATTACATTTAAAATAAATAATATATAATTTTCCATATCTGTTTTGCTTCCGTGCGAGTGTGTTTATCTAATCATGTATGCGTGAGCGAGTGTGTACCATTGTATTTTGGGTCTTGTATCTGTGTAGATCGTAGTTTTGATTTGCCAAATTCCAAGTTACCTGTTAATTTAAATAGTTGCCCAGTGTAAATAAATCATATGTTGTTAACTAATATTGAATAGGGCAAGGCTCTATGTATCGCTGCACTTGAAAGTTGGGGCGATGACTGATGCGAGTGGGTATGTGGTGTATGGATATAACTGTGTAGGTGTTTTTGTGTGCCCGCATAGCCGCATAGAAAAGCAATGGGGAGTTAATTGTCATTTCCATATCAAATACGGTTCTGCTCGATTACTATATTGTTGTTGTGCACTCCTTTTCTGCTTTGGCTACGACTTTTCCTTGTTGTTGTGTTGTTGTTGTTATTGAGTGTGTCAATATATCAGATCAAAACTGATCTAATCTCCAGCAGCATGCCCGGCTGATATCCAAGTGTCGTTGGCTGCTGCTTTCTGTTCGCTGGCACATCAATTCGACCAGTTGGTGGTGTAGTTTGTCCAGGGTTGCTAAATTGAGGCAGATTAGGATATGGATCAACTGGATTTACACAAGCGCAGTAAACTCACGTGTTTCTCATGCTCCCAGACCTCCACCTTGTCGGGCATATGCGCTGACACATCGGCAGCGCCATGGGCTCCCACAAAGTGCTGAAAGCCATACGACGATGGCATCAGATTAACATGCTGCTGCTGCTGCTGCTGTGGAGGCGGCGGTGGTGGCTGCTGCTGCATATTGTGATAATCCATTGGCATCTATAAAATGCGAATATAAATTGAAAAATTGATATTTGTTATGTTTTATGGTCAACTCACATTCATTGGCTCGTGCTGCTGCGGATAGGGCCCATTGTTGTATGGCCTGTAGTGTTGTTTTAGCCAATTGGGCGGCTGTTGCGCCTGCTGCTGCTGTTGCTGCAAGCCAGGCGGTTGGGCCTTGGGCTCATGTGCCCACGGTGGCAGTGAATTTGACAGCGCATCTTCCATGTTGAGCGCCGAGGCGCCCACATTGAAGTTGTTGTACTTCCAGGAGGCAGCGCGCTCGGTACCGATGGGTCGCGGCATCTTGCGTATGTCATCATGATTGGGTGACATGGCAGATGGCGAGCTTAAGCCGGCCAAGCCGCCGCCATTCTCTAGATGCAGCATATCGCGTCCGCTATAGGCGGGATACTCCAAGGCGCCGCCATACCAGCGCTGCTGGGCGACAACTGCTGCTCCTCCACCCACCGGCTGCTGTCGTGCGCCAGGCGCTTGCCTGCCCTGATTGGCAAACATATTGGACTGTTGGGCAGCCTGTGACTGATTGCCGCCACCCGACGACTGCTGCTGTGCCTTGTTGCCCTGTGCAAACACAGAGGGACGTGGATTCAGGCGCATCATGCCATCGACCATATAGGGCGTTGATGGCTCCATGGGATAGTTAAGCGGTTGTTGCTGCTGCTGTTGTTGCTGCTGTTGTGTGCCCACTTTGTCATAGAGACGCTGCAAGCGCTGCAGATCCTGCACCTGCCGATCGATCATCGCAGCGTTCGCAGATATTGCTGCTGCTGCGGCCGCCGAACCAAAACTGTTGTTGCCAGCTGTCGCATCCGAAGCGTTCATTTGCATGGGCAGCGTCGGTCGCTGTATTGGCGCCGTCGGTGGCTTGATGACGCCGGGCGAGTGCGCCGATGCTGCATTGTGGCCATCGGCGTGGCCCTGTGTGCCATTGACAGATACTGAACCAACGCCAACTGTTGTGGTGCCGCCAGCCTCGGCGATAAGCGGTGATCTTGACGATGTACCGTTGTTGCCGCCTGCACCACTGGTGATTATATTCAGCGCCTGCTGTACACTTTGCTGGTTGCTGCCCTGTGATTGCTGTTGCATGGGCGTGGCTGCTGCATTGCCCACTGGCGGTGATGTCGAATGATTCGAGGAGGCCTTCGAGCTGCCCACTGGTGAGCTGAGTATGTTGCGATTATAGCCGGGCGCTTTGGAGGCATCTGCCTGGGGCAACACATCGCCCACCATTGCGTTGAGGCCACAGCCAGCAGCGTTACCACTGCCATTGCCGCCAGCCGCAGCATTGCCATCGACTGCCAGTTTGCCCCACTGCGATTGCTGATAGTCACTGAAGAGCGAATAGGCGCTCGATAGCTTGGCGGCCAGTTGCGCACTGAAGCTATCAGCGGCCATAAGATCATTCAATATGTTTGTATTGATAACTAGATTCTGATGTTGGTTGTTATTCGTTTGCGATTGCAGTTGTGGTGCTGGGGGTGGTGGCTGCTGTTGTTGTTGCTGCTGCTGCTGTGGTGGCGGGTGCAGCTGTTGTTGTTGCTGCTGCTGCGGTTTTTGCTGTTGTTGTTGCTGTTGTGGTATAGGCGAGGTGATGCGCTTGCTGGGCGGAGCAATGGGCGTGACTGCGCGAGTCTTTGCAATGTTGTTGTTGTTATTGCTGTTGCTATTGTTGGAGCTGGCAGCAGCGGCTGCTGCGGCTGCATTTACGGCGGCCACATCAGCCACGTTGAAAGTGCCAATTGGACCAGCCAATGTATTGTTGTTATTACTGTTGTTGCCCAGCTGTGAAACGGATATGGTTGTGCCCACTGGCTTGCCACGCCCAAAGGGCGCAACAACTACACCGCCACTGTTGCGTCCACCAATGACGCCAGGTGCATCGAGTTTCTTGGGCGATTGCGTCACAGTTGTCGCTGGCTTCATGCCAAAGCTAAGCGATGGTTTGCCGCCCTGTGCGACTGTCGAGCTCTTTTGACTGGCAAACGTTGTGGCTGATTTGAGTGTGCTAGTATTTTCTGGTTTGGATTTCGAGACTTGAGTGGAGAGAACACCATTGGCCGCGGAGGAGGAGGTGCCACCACCACCACGTGTCGGCTGCTGTTGCTGTGTGCTGTTACTGTATGCCCGACTGCTCTGGCCACGCGTTGAGCTAGACGCTTTGCCGCCGGCGGCATTCGATTTGGAGGAGGCACCCCGTCCACTTTGTGCCTTGACGCCACTAGAGGAGGTGGAGGACACCTGGTGTTGTTGCTTAGTATTGTGAGCCTGTGCGGTCACCGCAGGCGTTGAGCTGGCCGACGAGTTCGACGAGGTGGATGTTGTTGATGCCGCCGAGGAGTAATTGCCCACAGCCATTGGCACGGATACACCGACGGCAGCGGTGCGATTGTCCCAGGTGCCGACATTCATGGGCGTAGTCGTTACGCCGCCAGCTGCTGTGCTTGCCTTAATGCGCGGCAGCATCTGCAGTATGTCAACATCGGGATCCTTGATCAGCGACAGAATGAGCATGTGCGCCTGCTTGGTGGCATCGGTCAGACCCTTGATGGTTATGCTGCGTTCCGACTGATTCTTGCCCTGTTTCTCTACCTCGATGTGGGCACCGGTGGTGGCGCGTATTGCGTTTATGTTGCTGCCGGCGCGTCCAATCACACGCGATATGGCATTCACCGGCACCTGCACCTTCTTGCATGTCATCTCTGGCGCTGCGGCAGTCGTTACCGAGCTGGCACTGAAAACGCTTACCACATTATGATGTTGGCCAACGTTGCCGCCGCCGCCGCCGCTGCTGCTCACACTGGTCGCCGAAGTATTTGGCGTTACATATGTGCTGCTGAGGCCGCCAGCGCCCAACGAGAGGGAACCCAGCGACGAGGAGCCCACAATGGCGGTTTGCTGAGCGCTGCTTTTGCGGACGACTTCCTTCCAGCCGTCGACTTCAGTGCGCTTGGCTTGCGTCGAGCTGACCGATGAGCTGCTGCTGCTCGATTTGCTGGTATCCTTGTGGGCGCGTGTGGCATTGTTGCTGTTGACGGACTCATTGCTAACCGGCTGCAGTTTACTGGCTGAAGAAGCAGGCGTTTGTGACTTGGGCGCCGGGATGGACTCCTTGGGCGCCAGATTTTCCTTCTCTCGCTTGTTACTGATTGTTTCCTTGGTTGGTTTCTTGGCAGTGGCAATTGCACTGGCAGCTGCTGTTGCTGTGGCTGTTGCCAGAGGTTCCTCCCTTTTGGCATCCAGTTGGCGCTTCAGTTGCTGAACAGCCGTTTGCTGAGTGCTGCTGGACGGCATTTTATTAACGCCCTCAGTGGCGCCCGGCATCTTCTTAGCCAGCAGGCCACTCTTAGCAATTGGCATGGATATTACTGGTGCGATAGCTGGCGTTGTGGCTGCTTCGTTGGCTGCTGCCAACTGTTGCTGCTGTTGCTGCGCTTTATTCTTCTGCTGCTGCTGTTGCTTTTTAGTCTTCTTTGCGGGGGGATTGACATTTGCATTCACACTGTCCGCCTGATTAGAGGAGTTGAGGCGCGCTGCTTTTGTATCGCCGCTGGAGCAGGAACCCTGATCAATGCCAGAATCGCCTTCTTCGCGCGCTGGCGGCGCTTCCTCGTCATCGTCCTCCTTGTCGCTGTCGTCATCCTTGTCATTGTCATTGTCGCTGGCATCGTCGTCGTCGCCCTGCTGATCATCGTCGCCGTTGCTGACCTGTTGCTGACGGCGCTTCTCCTCCTTCTTTTCCATTTTCTTCTTCTTTTTGCGCTCGCGACGACGTGCGGCGGCCGCCTTGCGACTCTCCTCGCGTGTTCGCTCCAAATCGAGCTCCTCCAGCAATATGGACGCATTTTTATTGGCTTTGACCGCCTGGGCCTCCTTGGCGGAGCGCAGAATCTTCATGCAGTCGTAGCACTTCTCAATCAGCTCCTTGTCGCTAATGGTGCCAATGAAGCGAATCATCTCCTGATCCGAGGGAAACTGTGACACATACTGCACCATCCATTTGACAATTTTGGTGTGACCCTTGCGATAGGCAGCCATCAGGCAGGAGACGCGGCGATTGTCCTGAGAATCGATGTCCGCATTGTGATTGTAGAGCAGTTCCACGACACTCAAGTGACCACCGTGGGCAGCCAGCCACAAGGGCGAGTTGCCCTTCTTGTTTTTCACCTCAACGCTGGCACCTCGCGACAAAAGCAGCTCCACGAACTTCTGATGCCCCTTGTCGGCTGCAATGGTTAGTGCTGTGTCCCTTGAGGTCGGCACTGGCGCCGCATTCACATCGGCACCCTTGTCAAGCAGTACACGACCCACCTCAATGTAGCCGCCAGAGGCAGCCTCCATCAGGGGAGTGAGCCCAGTTTTGGCCCGATGCTCGACATTGGCGCGGCGATCGAGCAGTAGGCTGACCACCTCGTGACGTCCCTGGAAGCAGGCGAGCGTCAGTGCCGTATTGCGATTTGTCTCAATCTGTGCATTAATGTCCGAGCCCTGATCGAGCAGCAGCTTAACCGCTGCCGTGTGACCATTCATGGCGGCCAACATCAACGGGGAAATGCCCAGTTTGCTGCCGGTGCGTGAATTGATCTCGGCGCCGTGGTTAAGCAGCAGCTTGATGATGTTCACATAGCCGCCGCTGGCGGCTAAACTGAGCGGCGTATAGTCGGAGACATTGCGATGTTCCTTGTTGGCGCCGACGCTAAGCAGCAGCTCGACAACCTCATAGCGCCCGCCGGAGCAGGCTAGCGATAGCGGCGTGTCCTTAGTGCGTTCGGATTGCGCCTCCAGCTCGGCATTATGCTTGAGCAGAATGTCCACGACCTTCTCGTGGCCGGCTGTCGCGGCTAGAATCAATGGTGTAAATCCCTTCTTGTCGCGATGCTCGATATTTGCACCGCGACTGATGAGCAGCTCCACCAGCTCCTCGTGTCCGCCAGCGCAGGCCAACGTCAGGGCCGTATCGTGATTCGATTCTGTTTCCGAATCTATCTCAATAGTTTTATCCACCGCAGCTGCGGCTGCAACAGCGAGCTGATTCTGAAGTTGTGCCTGCTGCTGTGCAGCTGCAGCAGCTGCTGCTGCCGCTGCTGTTGCTGCTGCGGTTGGCTGCTGATGTTGATTCGTATTGACTGTTGGTTGGCCAAAAAAATACATTTAGAAGTTAGAAAGGCTGAGAGAATGTATGCTGTTAATATTGTATCTACCTTGACTGCCAGCTGGTGTTTGCCGAAAACCGGAACAACGTCGATCCTTGCGGGATTGCTTATCAATTGCCTTCTTAGCAATGCCACCGGGCATGGATTTGGATGCGCCAGCCGCCGTTGCTGCTGCACTGGCGTTGGGCATTGCCATTGGCCAAATTGACAGCTCATTCTGCTGCTGCTGTTGTTGTTGAGTCTGCTGCTGTTGTTGTTGCTGCTGTTGTTGCTGTTGTTGTTGTTGCTGTTGTTGTTGCTGTTGTTGTTGCTGCTGCTGCTGCTGCTGTTGTTGCTGCTGCTGCTGAAGTGCAAATTGGGTATATTGCTGAGGCACTACGACGGCGCCAGCATGCGTCTGTGTGGACACCTGTAAATATTGTGTAAATCACTTAGTCTGATCGATTTTCATTTTGTCACCAGCAACTCTCACACATACCTGATGCTGTACGCATGAGGGCGCCTGCATGTGCGGCGGGGGATGCAGCAAGAGCTGTTCCTGCAAAGTAAAGTGCTTCTGCTTTAGTCTCTGGGGCATGGACAATGCCTGAACGCCAACAACAGGTCCGACGGCAGGTGATTGACGCTGCTGCAGCAGCAACTCTTGCGCCACGAGCTCCAACTCGCTTTGTGTGGGTGGTCGCTGCTGTTGTTGCTGAAGAAGTCGCTCAGCGCGATGCTGGAACATGTGCTGTTGCTGCTGCTCAGTGTGCATTAGCTGTTGTTGTTGCTGTTGATCTGCTGTCTGATCGCCTAGCTGCTGCTGTTGTGACATGGCCGGGGGAAGCTGAAACAGTAGCTGCACTGGCGGCGCATTCTTATCGCCACTCTCAACATTGTATACAAAATTGGCAGCTGGCTGTTGCTGCTGTTGTTGGCCAGTTGCCGCAGCGACGGCTTTAATGATGCGCGCATTCGAGTGTTGCTGCTGCTGCTGCAAATGGTGCAGTTGCTGCAGCTGCTGCTTCAACTCGGGATCACCATCAAGGGTCATCTGCTGTTGCTGCAACTGAAACTCGGCGCTGTTGGGCAGTGATGGATGCATTTGCTGTTGCTGCTGTGTGCTCACACCAGCGGCAGCATTATCAGCAGAGAACGGCAGCAATGCAACGGACGATTGCTGGTGCTATAATACCACAATTACAACGATTTAAGTCAACACATAATTGCAAAGATTTCATTAGCTTACCTGCATGCTCTGCAGCTCCTCGGGATCAAGCAGACGCTGTTGCAGCGCCTGTTGCGACTGCATGGGATAGTCGAGTAGCACGAGATTCGCCTGACGCTGCTGGGCGTCCGCTGCCGCATCGCCGCCACTCAATAATGTCTGCGAGTGCTGCGCAGCTGCTGCTGCCAATAGCTGCTCCTGTCCGCTCCATTTGCCGGGCGACTGTGACCAGTGACCGGTGAATCTGCCCTTGCACATCTGGTTAAGGCTGAACTCGGCGAGCTCTGGATAGTGCAGATTGCTGGCCAGCTCCTATTAATCAAAGAGAACAACAAAATCAAGTCAGTAAGAAAAACAAGTAAAAGTGGTCGTAAAAGATAATATATCTGACGTGCCACGCTGTTAAAAAGTTGCATTTTTGAATTGTTTAAAATACCTGGAATATATCCTCCATTTCACCGGCTATGTCATATGGTGCGCCATCGCTGCCATCACTGCCAAACTGGTCCATACCGCCATACATCTCACCACCTGCTGCATCATCTATTTGTGTAAAACAAAGCCGTTGATCATATCATAATTTGATGCATATTTCAAGCGCCCACTTACCGTCCGTTTCCAGTGTTTGCGGATGATTGGCCTTGGCATGCTGCACTGCCGCCGCTGTGGCCACTGCCAGTTGCTGTTGGAGTAGACTATTTAAAGCTGCATTGTTGACGGCGGCCGCCTTAATGGGCAGCATATGCATCAGTTCTGAGCCGGGCATATCCTGACGAAAATCGCACAATGATTGGGACAACATATCTGGCTTGGTTAGTATTAGATTCTCCAGTCTGGTTGACATTTTCCGTTGCTTTGGCGGCAGAGCGGCGCCACTTTTTGAGTTGCTGTCACTCTGGTCGCCAACGGCGACATTGACATCCAGGAAGAACTCATCATCGTCTTCGTCGTCATCGTCGCCGCCATCGTCTTCATCAATGTAATCAACTTCGCCATCCGCATCGTCATCATCGTAGGTAACTTTATCAATTTCCTCGCTATGCGTTTCCGGATCCTCATCATCGTCGTCATCATCCACCTCCTCCTCCTCGATGATGGTGTCTGTTAGCTCAATGGGTTCCGGCGGCAGCGTATTTTCTTCACCTTCGGTCTCGGCATCACTTTCGATATCCGTAGGAATTTCATCGCAGTCCTTGTTTGCTGTAGTCACGGCAGCAGCCATGGCAGCTGCGGAACAGAGTGTAGCCAAATTCTTCATCTCTGCACGATGCTCGACACGCTCCATAGTTGGACACATGATCGACTGTTCCATTTCGGGTGGCGTCTCAGTTGGTGACTTGGGCTGCTCGCCAAAAAAATTGTGCATCTGCCAGCCGTCCTTGAAGAACTTCAGCTGCGGAGCATTGGCCAACTTATCATTGAAGCATTGCAGCGTAGAATGCCCGCCCCTCGACTCATTGACAGCCGTCTCGAGCATACCGCGAAAGTCTTCCATGGCTGCCTTGTGCTGCAGCACCTCTTTGCCGCCAATTTCCATGGGTGGCTGCTGCTGCTGTTGCTGGTCGGCAAAGCTACTGCCGCTGCAGCCAGTTGGCGAGGCCATTGGAGAGGCCGGGGAATTGGAGTAGTCCACAACGGAGGCTGCGCGCTGCTGATGATGATGCAGCTGCAGATGCTGTTGCAATTGTAGCTGCGTCTGCTGCATTTGCTGCTGTAACTGAAGCTCCTGTTGCTGCTGCAATTGCTATTTATCGTATAATCGTAAAAGTTCATTAGTTAAGTAGATTGGTTATTGAGCAAAGTAAGATTGCAATTTCATGAATAGCCCTTTCATCGCAAATATAACTAGAACATATATTTGGTACGTTTAACGGAAAATGTTGGGTCCAAATATTTATTGTAACAAATTGTGAATCTTGTAAGGGAAGTGCATTGTCTAATACATATTTTGGGACAAGGGTAGAAAATAGGCTTACCAAGTTGTTGTAGATGGAGACCATTTCACTCTGCGGTATAAGCAACGGTTGGCCCTGCTGAGTTGCCGCCGAGGCCTGCTGCGCTGCGCCAGCTAATGCTAATGCGGCTGCCTGTTTGCGATTGTTCTTATTGATGGGCTTCACCTTGGGCCTGTCGCTAATTGCGGTGCTCTGCAGCACCTCCGAGGAGTGGGTAATGGCGCCAGAGCCGCCAGTGTTGAGCTACATGTTTTGTGAAGCAAATCTCATTAACCAAATTCTAGGGAAAAACCTATATATTTATTTGCCACTTACCGCTGGAATTTGCGAGCCGTTGTCGCTAGCAACGAATGTACTCTGATTGCTATCATTGACGACAGCACCTGCTTAAGACATTACATTGAGTATTGTTTTTGACAAGATTCAGCTTGTTCACATACCTTTCTGAATGGTTTCCAAAGTTGCCTCGCTGACATCGCTAGCATCACAGGGCGCATCAAATACTCGTCGACGCTGCAAACGTGGTTCGTCTCCAAACTGTTGTTGTTGTTGTTGCTGCTGCTGCTGATGATGCTGTTGTTGTTGTTTATCATCCTCGCCCAGAGGCTGTGAGCGCACTTGCTCGGAATGCTGTTCAAGCGGCAAATCAATTGCCTCCAGCGGTAAGTCAATGGTCTTCAGCTCATTTAAGAGCTGGCGATTCTTACGCGAACCGACGCCCTTGAGCTTTGGCTGCTGCTGCTGTTGTTGTTGTTGTAGCACAGGCTGCTGACAAACGGTGTGCATGAGCACGGGTGGCGCTGGTGGCTCCTTTAGCGGCGGCGTTAGCGAATTGATGTGCTCCATATCCAGATCAAAGTGCTTGCAGGGCACCAGTTGCGCACCCGTGGCTGGCAGTGTCGTCTGCTGCTGCTGCTCAAAACCGGGCTGCAGATGAAACAGACGCGACTTGGCAATCAGGCCCTCCTGCTGCTGAGCACTCAGCGTGGTCAAATCAATGCCACCACCAGCGGCACCACCCACTGCAGACACATACTCCTCGGTGGCCGAAGCATCACTGGCGCTGGCGGCAGCGGCTGCCGTCAGCTGTAGCTCACCGGCATCCAGAAAGTCACCGGTGCCGAGGGCCACAATGTTGTTGGGGGAATTGCCGCTGAATTGCTGCTGATATAACAGTTGCTGATTGTTGGCGCGCGCCGCCTCGGATACCTCGTGCAGGCCGGGCGGAGCGTTCAACTGTTGCAGCTGCAACTGATGCTGTATCTGCTGCTGCAGCAGTTTCTGCTGACGTATCTGATTCACTGCCTGCGCATTGGTGCCCGCAGCTAGTTCTTGGGGCGAAAATTGAGGATAGCGAAAGAGTATCTCGACAACGCGTGTGTGACCACCCTTGGAGGCCTCGATCAGCATTGTGCTGTTGTCCTTGAGCTTGTGAAATGGATTGGCATTGTTCTTGAGCAGCAGCTCTACCACCGATTGATGGCCGCCGGCGCAGGCCAGCGAGAGCGGCGTATGATCATTGCTGGTCGTTTGCTTGTTGGCATTGGCGCCCTTCTGTATGAGGAACTTGACGGTGCACAAGTGACCTGCGCGACAGGCCTTCATCAGTGGCGTACGGCCACCTTCAGACTCGTGCTCCAGTTCGGCGCCATACGAGAGCAGCACACCGGCCGCATCTGTGTGCCCATTCTCACAGGCATGCGTCAGCGCAGTGTCGCCAGTTTGTGTCTCCGCATGTACATTGGCCTTGTTCTGCAGCAGAAAGCGCACCAGATCGGTGTGGCCCTCCTGCGAGGCTTCCATGAGCGGCGTGGAGGCGCCTAGCTCCAAATTGGCTCCGCCGTTGATCAGAAAGGCGGCCACCTCGCTAAAGCCGCCACAGCAGGCAAGTGTGAGTGCAGTTTCTTGCGTCTCCTCAGTGGTAGCATTAATGTTAGCGCCCTTGGTAAGTAGCAATGCCACCATTTCCTCATGCCCTTCGCGTGCCGCCTCCATTAACGGTGTATAGCCCTCATCGTTGACCTCCTCAATGTTGGCGCCGCGCTCAATTAGCAGCGTGGCGAGTTCAACATGACCGCCACATGCAGCCAGGGTAAGCGGCGATTCGAATGAATCAGTGGGCATATTAACCTGAGCGCCAGAATCCAATAGCAAACGCGCCACCTCCACATGACCGTCCATGGAAGCCTCCATTAGAGCCGTGTGCATTTCATCGGTCTTGTGCTCCTGATCGGCGCCAGCTTGCAGCAGAAAACGCACCATATCTAAGTGACCCTTGTAGCAGGCCAATGTGAGAGCGCTCTCCTTGAACTCATTCGAGTGGGTGTTGATGCCGGCGCCATGCTCGAGCAGCACCTGTAATGAGCATTTATTTAGCTACCATTTGCACAGACGTATGACATTTATACAAAATATATTGTACAGTGACTCACAGCTGATTAAGTACAGAAGAAACTTAAGAAACAAAAAGTCGCTAAACTATTAAAGTTGTCGCGTAGCTTTTAGTTTAGCGACTGTATGCTTTTTAAATATATTTATATTACATAAGAAGTGAGCCAATGTACATATGCATCAGATAAGATCAAACTAAATCATGGAAAGTGCGTTTCCAATCATCGAAATCAGTAACTCGATTCTCGATATGGGCGGCACAACAATCAAATCTCGGATTCTAATCACTTGCCACAAAAAAAACGTGCTTGTCAACACTCGAAGTAAACTGACTCAAAATATTGTAATATTTACCTTGGCTACTTCCACATGACCAGCGGAGGCGGCCTCCATTAGTGGTGTATGTCCGTTCTCGTTTTGTTCTTCAACGTTGGCGCCGTGCTTCAATAGCACCTGTACTACGTCTACCTGACCACCGGCACAAGCAAACATAAGCGGCGTATTCCCAGTGGCGCAGTGCGCATTCACGTCAGCGTTATGGCTGAGCAACAATTTAACAATGTCTAAGTGCCCAGCGGAAGCTGCTTCCATTAACGGCGTAGAGTCTTTTTGTCCTTTGTCCTCCACTTGCGCGGCTGACATAGCCAGCAAAACCTATTACCAGACATTACAAATATTTACGATCAGTTGAAAATTCCTGAAAATTAGCACTTAAAGGTAGTTCTAACAGATCGTACCACTTGCTAGTTAATTATTTGTTCCCTGCACGTATGTAATAAAGCTAGAACGCGTGCAATTGCAAAATTTCCTTATTTTCCTTTTTTTTACGTGCTGCTTCTCTCAATAGAAATACCGATAAATTATCAAACTTCGCAGGCAAATCTGCACAACATAGAGTTGCCACCCCGACAATACAAACGATATTGCCACACAAGTTACGATGGTTCGCGAGCCGAACAAATTCCGATAGAAACAGCGTTATTCGATTTTCAAAATAACATCGAGTGTTCACGCAATAATGTTTGGTAGTGTTAAAATTCGGCTCATTTTTGAAGGTGGTTTGCTTTAAATATAGTATTTGCCAAGATCGATAGACATTACAAGTGTTAAATGGCAAATAAACTTACGAAAAGTGAGACCTAAACTGTAATGAAAAGCCAATAGCTCTAAAACAGCAGTAAATATATGCATTAACACAAAAGTGGGCGTGGTGTGAATCTTTTGGCTTAACTGGTAGGTAATACATATATTTTAAGCTTAACATATCCCCAAAATGTGTTGTATTGACAAGTCAAAACATACCTGTGCTAGCTCATAATAGCCTGCGGAGCAGGCCATCGACAACAGAGACTCGCCCTCATCCGTGGAGGCTGCGGCATCGGTCAAGTTGCCCTTGCAGAGCAGACGCTTCACCGTGTTAACATCGTTGTCCGCGCAGGCATTGGCAAGGCTGCGCGAGAAACCACTACTGTAAATTGCAGGTTAACGTTAACAATTCATTGTATACCTCCCTTTCTCTCTCTCTCTCTCTGTCTGTCTGTCTCTCGCTACTCACTTTTTGTCTCGCGGGCTGTTGGCGCAACGCATTTTGGTCAGCGCCTGCTTGGTTTCATCGATCGCGTGGGTGGCGTGACGTAACACGGGCGCTTTCTCGTTGGCCGCTGCTTCAAGTAACGCGGATAGATTGCTGGAACGCTTGTTGTTGGGCTCAAGCAGAAAGTTCTTAACCTCGGGTGCATCCTCGTCGTCGTCCTCATCGTCAATATCCTCATCATCCGCATCGTTATCTTGCAGTACATCTGTTTGAGATGATAAATATGATATGATGAAACTGATTTTATTTTAGTTCGAAAAGTTGTCAATATCCATACCAATCTCTTCGTCTTCCTCCTCATCATCACCTTCAGATTCATCAGAGTCTTCCGATTCCTCTTCCGTTTCATCTTCATCTTCTCGTACTTCGCCCTCCTCATGCGGACAGCTATCGTGATCAGACTCAGCTATATCGTCCTGAAAACATATTAAAAATTACATTTGAATTAGCAACAAAGATCTTTTACAAGCTGTTTAATATATGGGTTATAAATGTTTTCGTGCTCGTCAAGTTAGGAGGTGAGTAAAGAAGAAGGTTGCTGGAAATTATCGAATTAAAGCTTTAATATGGAGCACTTAAAGAGCACATTCTTGTTGTCTAAGGCCAGCAATGTGATGTTTTGTGTGTTGTTACAGATTATTATTATTATTATTGTTTTAATTATTATTATCAATATTATTATTTTATAGTATTATTATAAAACAACTACCCATTTTGCTTGGATGGGTTTATCAACTATTTAGGTAGCTTGAATCAAAGTGCATACAAGAAAAACATGGCAAATTACCAAACAATTTTGGTTGAACCTTTGAAGCATTTCTTTAAAAATTTACTGTTGGTTTAGTTTGGTAAGTAGAGCTAATTGGTCAAAAATGGCAACTAGTTTTGTAACGCTTCAATTATTGGTTTTAGAGGCACTTATAACGCGAAACTTACCAGGAGATCTGGCCTTAAACACAAGAATGCCAATAGGATCTACAAATAAAGAGAAACGTAAATAATAAAAATAACTGAAGCTAAAAATGCATGTATGTAAATTAAGCCCAGTTCAATGTTTTGTTTTCGTTTGCTTTGGCTTGAAACTCAAGGAAACACATTTGGACATTACTTGAACAAAGGACTGCAACACAATGTCCATGGTGGAAAATGCACGCCGTACCAAATCTTGAATCAAAGCACGCATAATACTAATGGTATGAGTAGTTGTCGAATATCAAAAGCAATTAGAACAAGAATTTTATTGAGTTATTTGAGTTGTCAAAGATGATATAATGCGATCATAAGCGCATGGCCTACTAGTCGCTTCAATTTTAACATTTTCTCGCATTTCATTTTGAATCTATTCAAAATGTGCGGCAAATGTTATCCGACAGCGTTGCCAGATCAAAAACAATAACAGAAAATGCCATAGAGTTGTATTGTTGCCCGTGTGCTTTTTGCTTTCATTCATTACCATTTCCATCTTATTCCATTTGAAAACCAATACACATGCAAGTCTTGCGCTTGTGTTGGTGCGTGTGCGTGCGTGCGGTGTTTGCCTGAATGCCTGCCTGGCTGGTTTTTTATTACAAATTCGCAAGTCAAAGGGGAGCAACGAAACGGTTTCTTTGGAATTTAAAGAATCGCATGAGTCATGCCATCCAGTTGCACTGGCAGGCATAGCGTTTTAGACGTGTGTACATACATACAAACATTTTTAAACGTTTAACACGGTGGCCACAACACTCACACATACTTGGGATGCTACAGTCGCTGTCTGTGTGTTGTGCCCACGCCTAAATATTAGGGGAAAATTAAAATGCTACATTTCCCGGCATCTATATACATACATATGTACATACATACATCAATTATGTTTTATGTGAATTATTATTACGAGGCCAAATCGTAACCTTTAATGAATGAAAAGAGCAAGACAACAAATGCTCAGTGAAAATTATACACATAGATGCATACATATGTATGTACATGTGCAAGAGAAAATATAAAGAACAAAATTCAAACGAGTTCAATCGTCGTCGCCGTCCCAGCCACGACATGCGTTTGCCGTTACTCGTGCGTTTTGTATCTTTGCTTGGTCATTTTTCTCATTTCGGGCGTTGGAGTGTGTGTATGTGAGTGAGTGAGTGAGTGTTTGTATGTATGTATGTATGTACAGTGTGTGCGTACATAGATGCATACATATGTATGTCTTGCGGAAATTATAAATATGTATGTTCTGCACATTAAATGCAAACAAAGTTGCAAATTAACATCTTGGTACATATATATGTAGTATTATTAAGCATATTGTTTTAAACGGTCATTACACCCTATGTAGACTTGCTAATTTGCTTATTTGTATTATTATTATTATGTTTTGTATCTGTCAGATTGCTTTCGAGTTTTTCGCAATTGCTCTTCACACACGATTTCACTCAACGAATATAAAACAGCGAATCCGGCGTTGCCAGACTGCTTTAACGCTGTTGCAAATTTAACCTGGAAACAATGCGGCCACTAATCAAAAGATAACAACAACAACAACAACATTGATTCAAAATGAATGAAATAATGTAATTCATGAATAGACTATGAGAAAGCGAGAAACTCATGCGCTTTATGGTTAAATGGCGAATTGTCTTGAGTAGCCCAAAACGAAACGAACCAATACTGAAATTGGCTAATGACCTTTCATTTGTTGAGTAGACAATATTTATATGCACATATCTATATATTTTATGTATATATATCCACAAAAGGCCAGACAAAGGAATATAAACACACACATACACACAGATACAAATACATACTAATACTAACAGCGGCAGCTGCACAGCTGATTTTCGTATGTATGTTTGTATGTATAAAGCAATGAGTGTACTTCCGAATGCACCGCAAAAAAGAAAGAGACTAAAACAACGAGCCATACAAAATTTATACTTGGAACGGGTTTCTTTTTCAACAGCTCAATAGAGAGACGGACAGAGAGAATGAGAGAGGTGCATTTTGATAATTCAGACGAAAATCGATGTTTATATCATATTGATTCAGCATTAAGTAACCCGAGTACATTATTTCTAACGAAAATTGTTAGAGCGTGCAAACACATGCATTAATGCGTTCTACTATAAATACAACAAAACCGAAACAGCTGTTTTGACTGATAAGAGCTTTATATGCAAATTATTCGAATGTTTCTTATCAAAAATGACAATAGAAGACCGGAATATAAATAAATCAAAAATATTTATAAATACTTTAAATGACCATGTAGACCTGTTCCCCATTTTTAGAAGTGATGGAAAACTCTGACGTGTTATTTTATGGAACAGTTATCGGTAAAGCTATCGGTAGTTTCAAATGGCAAATACCGTAGCTTTGAACGTAAATAAATGGGTAAAACTGGTATAAATTTTTTGATATTCAAGTAGTAAATATTTTAAATAGATGCTAATGCAATGCGATTTATAGAAATGTTAATTAATCGGTGGTCACAATGACTCAACATTGGGACCACTCTCAATCATAATTCCAGTTAATGACACATCAGAAAATCAGTAATTTATAATTATTAATTAGGTAATTGGTTTTTCCGTTGTATGGCTGACTTGACATAGAACTGGCTCCTCCTAAAAAATGTAATTTATATCGATATGCACTGAACTCTGATTCGCAGCAATCAATAGAACTACTCTAGTTCTTTTAAGTTTGGAAAAACGACGTTCAACTTGTGGCTATAAGGCATAGATTTCTCAAAAAATGATCTGGAATCAGCTCCGATTCGCAATAAATATGAACGAAAATCGGATATTTTATCAGTACAAAAAAGAACCCACATCTTAGCACATACACATACACACACATGTGACAAATGAACACTCACCTCGGAGACAGACTCCTCTTCCGACTCGGAGAGATCTGTGGTAACGGGCTGGGGATAGAATTCGGTATCCGTATCGGTGTCCGTGGTAATGATATTCTGCAGCGCCGATGAAATCGCATTCACAATGCCCACCGACGATGACAGCGGCGAGGAGTTGGACGATGTCGACGACGAGGCGGAACGATTCGCTGCAGCAGCCGCAGCAGCAGCGGCAGCGGCCGCATTCGAAATGGCGCCCACATCCTTCAGCTTCTGTTTGAGGACGGCGACGGCGGTGGCCGCACTGCTGCTTGATGGAGGCGCTGGCAGGCCGAGGCCAACAGCAGCGCCCGCGTTGCTATCAGCGGCAGCGGCAGCAGCGCCCATTAGCAAAGTGGTTGCGGCGAATTTCAAATGCGCAGAGTCCTTGCTGTTGCCCGTTGTTGTTGTTGTTGCTGCTGCAGCTGCTGCTGCTACTCCAGTTGCTGCTGTTGTTGCTGGGATGTTAAGGTGCTGTTGTATGGCCACCTGTCGCTTGAGCGCCGCATAGGCAGCTCGCGTTTTCTTGCTGCTACTGCTGCTGCTGGGCGTGGGCGCCGAGGCGACAGCAGCCCGAAATTTGGCAGCGGCACCGGCGGTTGTTGCAGCGTTTGCTTTGGGTGCATGCATTGTTGTGGTTGCTGCTGCTGCTGCTGCTGTTGCTGCCGAGTCACTTGTAGTTGCTGCTGCTGCTGCTGCTGTGGCGGGCAGGGGCGTGGCTGTGGGCGTGGTTGTGCCAGCTGTAACAAATGCGGCGGCCGCTGCTTCGTTTTGCGCGTTAGCTTTGCTGGCAGATGTTTTAGACATTTTGGAGTTGTTGTAGTTGTTGTTGTTGTTGTTGTTAGTATTGGCAGTATTGCTGTTAACTTTTAAACTGCTGCTGGTGTCCTCCTCAGCTGCTGCTGCTGCTGCTGCTGCGGCTACAGTTGCTTTTGTTGCTGTTAGTTGCTTGACACCAACAGTTGCCGTCTCATGCTTCTTCTTGCCAGTGCTGTTGCTGTTGGTATTCTTAATGTTGTTCGCAATGAGCGCCGCGGCAATCGAGTGTCGGGCGGCTGCAATACGCGGACCGGTGTAATTCACCTGCCGCACACTATTGTTGTTGTTCTTATTATTATTGTTTTTTGCTGCCGAGTGCCTTTGTGCAGTTGATTGTGTTGTTGCGATATTTGCTTTGTTTTCTGGTGTTGCTGCTGCTGTTGCGGCTGCTGCTACTGTTGTTGGTTTTGCAGTCGCTGTTGTTGTTGTTGTTGTTGTTGTTGCGTTCTTTGTTTTTTTGCTTAAATAGGCCGAGCGCACGTTATTTAAATTCAAGTTCAAGTTATCGCCATCATGATTTTTCGCATCATTATTCATTTTAGTCCTCGATTGAGTTTCCTTTTAAAACAATTCACGCGTGCTTTTCGTGTACAAAAACGAATTTTAACAAAAAATTATTTATTAATAAAGTTACTTCAAAGATTTTTACATTTTTGAGTTCTTTTTCCCCCTTTTCTTCGTGCCATCGACAAAAACGCCAAAACACAATTTTCGTATATTTTTCATCAACTTATACAAAGCATGCTGCGTTTTTATCGATTTTGGTAAGAAATTGAGCCAGATTGAATATATATATATATATATATATATACAATATGTATGAAGTACATTTGAGTCTGCATATGTAAGATACAGACGCACACACACACACTTGCGCACACACATGCAGATCGCAGCCGTATGGCAACGCTGCGCATTCTTTCACTTCTTCAGCATTGCACACTCATTCGTTCGCCGTTGTACATATGTATGCGTACATACATACATACATCTACTTATACTCGTTTTAATTTTCCGTTTTCTTAATTCACGTTTTCGTAGTAACTTATTATTAAAAAAAAGATGAAAAAAGATATCGGCACAGATTATGACGAAGGGAAAACTATTATTATTTATAATATTAAGAATTTTTCTTCAATTTTAGCCAATCGATGCGCAATTGGTCATTTAGACGCTGACATAGCGTGTTTTTATGCTTTATATAATCGCGAAAGATACACAATATAATTGACTAATGAACGCTGCGTTTTATGCGGTTAATTATTTGCGTATACATTCAATTGCAGCATTTTATTTATAAAACCTTTTCGAGCATTTTCGACTTCGCCCCAAACGAGCGAAGGCAAAAATCACTTTACACATTTTACAGCGAACGAATCCGAGCGAACATCGCGTCGAAGAGAGATAACAATTGCCAGCCAGACCGTCACTGAGGCGACATTGTGTATGCGCAAGCGAGAGGACGCTACTGAGTCGAGCGAAACCACAATCACACGCACGCCAAAGTCGAAAAGCAGGCGGACGACGACGAAGGCAAATTAAGCAACTAAGGGAAAATTTTTTCTTCGCCACTATTCCGATGCGATTTTCCACTAACTTATCGCAGTGTAAATGCTTGAAAACATGCACAGCGTATAGGACACATGTTATGCAATATTTTTTCGATAGTTTCGCGTATTACCGTTGCAACTTTTTTGGCAAGTAAATAATTTTTTCAGCAGCTTTAAAATTCACTGTTTGTCATTGAGAGTTTCGGATCGCCATATTATTCCCGGATATTGAATTGAACTAGAACGCAACGGAAAAATGAACCAGCAAATGAATCAACCGCCCTTACGTGACGTAAATAATCTTACGTTATACATTTATGCTGCACTTAAAGGATATGACAGCTTTATCTGAATATATCTACTATAAAAGAAAATTTCGTATGATTAAGTTAGGCGATGTTTTTCCTTTCATACCCACGCAGCAAGTCATGAAAATCTAAGCACTTCGATTTTTTTAAGGTGATTTCAATTTTAATTCTTGCACATCTTTAGTCACTCACATGTATTCGTCAGATACTATCTTATTCCAGGCAATAGACCATCACCGAACCAATGTAGTTGAAATTTAATCTAAGTGTTTCACATTAAAAATTTAAAAACTAAATTCACAAAAAGTTGATATTTTTTGTGTAATTTGTCCAAAAACCCTACAGCTACTATAAAAGATACAGAAGAGCAAGCAGTAAAATTATTTTGGACCGAAATTCTTATTATTTCTGTTTTTGAAGCATAAATAAATTGTTTTGTATTCGTAATTCTCTGGATTTGTGCACACAAAGTAAGTTTGTGATTTTTATGTCTAACAACAGCGTACTTTCCCCAATCCCAAAAACTTATCGAACCACCGTCATAGCCATTCAAGATACTATACTTCATACAGCGAAAACGTTCAATGAAAAAATTTGTCTGGAGCTCCCATGGCTCTCTCAATACCTCGCGTTTCATGACGAGATAGCCGACTGAGGACCTCTCTCTTCGTTTGAGAAGTAAACCGACTGAAATTTTTTATTAAACGCGTGCGCATGGTGCAATTACTAAAGGTGGAGTAAACTACTGTGTGGTGAATCTATTCAGCTGCCTAGCTTGCCAGTCGTTTCCTGAACGTCGTTGAAGCAGGTCGACATGCGGATGAATTTTTTTTGTTTTCAGAAATGTTTGATTGTATGCGTGAATGTATTTGTGCTTGTATGTGTTCTACAAGCGTTAATGCACGCATTCATAAGCACATATACACACATACACAAGCATACCAAACGGCAGGCAACTGCTGGCAGCTCGCTCGTAAAAAAAACGAAGCAACGACAGCTTCGTGAAATTGGCGTGGCAGCTCGTAAAATAGTTTACTCCACCTTTAGTAATTGCACCATGAGCCGACTGAGGACCTCTCTCTTCGTTTGAGAAGTAAACCGACTGAAATTTTTTATTAACCGCGTGCGCGGCGGTTGGTCGATTAACCTAGGAAGTTTTTAAAAGTAGTCGATTAAGAATGATTGTTGCCGGCGATAGTTTCGCATATGATGTATATATATTTTGAGACGGCCTCAACGTGACAAGTTAAAAAAATTGCTATTGTGGTTTTAACTTGCAGCGCAGACCTTACCATTTAGTAATTAACGAATTAAAACAGTCCTCTTCTCCTGTTCCTGTTAGGTGTATAAATAATCGATAGATAGTTTTTCAGCAGCTGATATGTTTCGGTGTTCATTTGGAACCAGTTGAATTAATGTTCAAGCGTCTGTTACCGTTTTGCTATTAAACCAGACGTTATTGGTACAAGTTTATTATTTTAAACAGCTGTTTAGACTCAATTACATCAAAGCTGTACGAAGTATTGCCAAAAATGACAAACAAATATATGGGCACTGTTAATAACATTTCAGCAAATGTTACAGATTTTAGGGTGCCCATATCCGAAAAATTTGTATTTTAATTGCAATCATTCTACGACGTGTCCACTTTTATCTCCGGTAAACCAGCGAAAATGCATACTGTGTTAACCAGAGGAAATGCAACTGTTGCATATTCCTTGAGCGTCCTGGCATGCTTAACGTTCTGTTGCTTCGTATCGACCGTTTTCCTGGACTATCGTACCGATGCGAAAATTAATACCGTACGTGTGCTGGTGAAAAACGTACCCGATTACGGTGCATCCAGAGAGAAGCACGATCTCGGATTCCTCACGTTTGATTTGGACACTAATCTAACAAACGTATTCAACTGGAATGTCAAGCAGCTTTTCCTCTATTTAACGGCGGAGTATAAGACACCGTCGAATCAATTAAATCAGGTTGTGCTATGGGACAAAATCATTTTGCGTGGCGAAAATGCCGTGTTGGATTTTAAGAACATGAACACCAAATATTACTTCTGGGATGACGGCAACGGCCTCAAGGACAACAAGAACGTAACGCTATCCTTGTCGTGGAACATTATTCCCAATGCCGGTCTGCTGCCATCGGTGCAATCGACCGGAAAGCACATATTCAGATTCCCGTCGGAGTACTCCTCATCCATTTAGAATCCAAATTATACATTGTAGCAGCATTTAATACAGTTGCATTTCTAATGTACTTGTACTAAAATAAAGTCATTTATATTAAACACACTAATTGCCTTTTAAAGGACTACGCACGGGACAGACAGACTTTTTTGATGAAAACAAAAAAGGAAAAATAAAAACTTTGCCATTGTTTGTTACTTACATTTAAATGTAGTGTATTGTTTTTATTTTCAGGAAATATGTGGGGTTTGAGATATTAGGAAACATGGTTCTGATTTTTGTCCTTATCTTTAGAAAAGGAAAAATGTAACTAATGTATAAAAATGCATTCAGTTTACAGATTATCTGTCAATACGTCAAATTGAATAAAATATAAGTATATTTTTTATTGATATCAGGTAAAAACCTTCTTGTTTAGTTTCTATATAAAAAGTAGCCATATTTAAAATTGCGACCGAATAAATCTACTTGTTCAATACAGTTGAATTTGAATGTACCTCTACTACAATAAAATTAAAAATTCTTTATATTTAATTCTAAAATTTGAGTGGTGAACGGCCAAAAACGATTACAAGCAAACCGAAAATGGAAAGAATCGTGACAATTTACAAAAACGAAACGGGAATACATACATATATATATAACTACAGCTAGGACATATAAAAATTTTACATAAACTCATAGCTGCCATCGTCGAAGTTGCGATTGCCCACCATGGGACCGCCGGCACCCATTTGATTCGGCTGGCCGCCCATCTGCGGACGGAACTGATTGCCGGGCGTTTGATGCTGCAGCAGCTGCCGAAGGCCGGGATTGTTGTTGCCCAGCATGGGACGCACCATGCGCTGTTGCTGCTGCTGTGGCACCTGTTGTTGCAGCTGCTGCTGCAGACTGGGATTTGCAACGGGCACGCCCAGCGGCATGCGTTGTTGTTGTTGTTGCTGCTGCTGTTGTTGTTGCTGCTGCTGCTGCATCATATTCATTTGCATTTGGGGCTGCATGGGCATGCCGCCGGCACCGTTGCCACCTGGACCACCGCCCATTTGCATATTAAGCTGAGCATATTGATTATAATGCGGCTGCTGTTGTTGCTGCTGCTGTGAATTATCCTGCTGCATCTGTTGCTGCTGCTGCTGTTGTTGTTGTTGTTGCTGTTGCAACTCCATAGGTGATTTGCCCTGCTGCTGCTGCAGCATTTGCTGCATTTGTTGCTGCGGCGGCATTTGCTGCTGTTGTTGTTGCTGCTGCTGCATGTTGCCGTGCGACTGCTTCTGCTGGATGACCTTGCGCAAGCGCTCCACAAACATCGACTGATTGTTGGGTATGAAGCCGAGGAAGGCATTGCGATCCGGCGTATACAGCAGGATGAGCACCTTGATGTCGCAGGCGGGCGCATTGGGCAGAGCGGAGAAGTGCACGCAGCCGGCAAAGCCAGATGTCATCATCTTGGCCAGCGAGTCGAGCGCCTCACCGGGCGTCGGTCGGAACACGACCATCTTGGAGTCCTTTAGAAACTGGCCACCAATGTTGCCCACCAGATGTTTGGGCATCAGCTGCATCAGCAGCTTGGGCGGCCAATTGTCCGCCTTGATTTCGGGCTCGCCATCCTTGATATTGGTGCAGACGGTGCACTGCAGCGAGTGTGGGATTTTCTGCTGATCGTTTTTTGCCTTCTCGGCCCATTCGAGCACGCCCGTCCAGATCTTCTCGCGCAGCGATGCCTGCTCCTGTGGCTGCTGCTGCTGCTGCTGTTGTTGTTGCTGCTGCAGCTGTTGTTGTTGTTGCTGCTGCTGCTGCTGTGGGTTGGGCTGCTGTTGCTGCTGTGGTGCCGACTGTTGCTGCAAACTGGGCACATTGGCAGCGCTAGAAACAGTTGGCATCATATTGGCATTGGCATTGGGATTAACCTGCTGCTGCTGTTGTTGCTGCTGTGGATGTTGCTGCTGCTGCTGCTGTTGTTGCTGCTGCTGTGCAAGTTGCTGTTGCAGCTGATTGAACTGCTGATGGTTCAACATTTGCAGTCGTTGCTGCTGCTGTTGCTGCAACTGTTGCTGCTGCTGTTGGAGGGCGTTGACCGTTTGATTGGGCGGCGCATTTATTCGCGAAATCAGCGCCGAGTTGGGATTCTGATTCTGCAGCGGCATATTGCTGCCGGCGGTTTGCATAAAAGCCGGACGCTGACCGGGCTGATTGGGATACATCCAGCGATTCTGACCGGGCACAACATTCTGTTGAAAGTTTGCATTCTGCATTTGATTGGGCACAAATTGATTTTGCTGCTGTTGCTGTTGTTGCTGCTGCTGTTGTTGCTGAAGCAGTTGCTGTTGTTGCTGGGCATTCAGTAGATTTGCCTGTGCGGCAACATTGGGTTGCTGCTGCTGTTGGGGTTGCTGCTGCTGTATGGCGTTCATGTTCATGACCTGTTGCTGCTGTTGTGGAGGCCCAACCGGTTGTTGCTGCTGCTGTGCTGGTGTCGTCTCCATTGGCATGCTTTGTGCCTGCGCCGACTGCTGCGCATTGGGATTATTGTTCATGACCTGCACAGCTGTGGACTGAACTTGTGGTGCGCCCATTTGATGCTGCGGGAGGGCAGCACCTGTGCTGTTCGGACTGGGCGCCCGCTCCTTCAGGCTGTAGCCCTTGAGCAGCACCAAGTGCCGTATGTTCTTGGCATAGTTCTTGGTCGTAATCGGCTGATCCCCGTCGGCCTTCATGTAGAGCTTGAAAAGCACGGGCATTTTTCGTGGCGCAATAATCGATAGATTGATTTTGCGCTCGTTGAAGAGGGCCGCGAGCTGTTCACAGGATTTGCCCTTGTATTTCCAGGACTCGTTTACGGACATCTGGTACGGCGGACTGTTGCAAATCAGTATGCAATGGCGTTGCAAATTCGACTGTTCTAACATGTGGCGCTGCTCGTTCATCTCGTCGAAGCAGCCGTGAGCCGCAGCAAAGCCCTCGGACATGTGTGCGTGCGACTCCATGCCGCCACCGACCAGCGGCAGACGCTCGATCGTTTCGATCACCTTCTGGGGTTGCACAAAGGGGCCGTAGGTGGCACAGACGGGCTCTAGCAGATTGGAGGCGGTACGGTATGTGACAATTCCGTACAGCGTTGAATAGCGCTCGGCAATCAGGAATTCGCGCTCATCAATGGAGCCTTGTGTGAAGTGCTCGAGGGTGGGCAGAATGTAGTTGGTTTTCAACTCGTTCAGGTAGGCTCCGTTGATGGCGCTGCTTTCGATTACGAAGACCACATCGGCCAATGTCAACTGATCCACCTCCATGTTGTGCACAACACGGCCAAAGAGCGGTTTACAGGTGTAATTAAGTAAATTAACTAGGGACTCGGCCCATATCGACACTTTTTGTGTCGATTTTTCGATATTTTAGCTAGCGCTGGCACAATTATAGTGATGCACTTATAAATACATTGCAGAAAATATATATCGATATATTTATAGCTACCAAGTTGTTGGAGATGAGGCGACTGCAGATTCGTACTCGTACCGATACTTATGTCTATATATTTTACAAGCAATCATCGCTAATCGTAAAGGCAATCAAATCTCTCAATGAAAGCAGAGTATAATATCAAATGAAATAAATACAATTCACAAGAATATTATGAATATATATAAATATTACATTACAAAGTATGCAATCGATTACATCAGTTGATATTATCGATAGCATCGACTTGTTTTTCTGCTCATCGCTCCTTCGCGTTTATGTTTGTCAAAACAAAAATTAAAAAATCACAAAAAGTAATTAAATTATTGAATAATTAGCGCCCAACTAAACCAAAATCCACAACATGCAATGTAAATAATGCCCCACAGTGTTTATACGTGTGTATGCCCTCGTGTATAGTAAATCTTTTGTCGTCTACAAAATCGTCCCTTGAGTGAGAAAAGAAATGCAAATATTCAAGTTAAATACTCGCTGCACTTGTGCTGACCGCAGCTAAACGAACAACAAAGTTGAAGTGCCGTACCATCGCCACAATGATACAGTATAAAAACGCCAACGCAGCCGTTGCCAATGTGGTCAACAACAATAACAATGGTCAAGTGGCCACCACTGCCACGCCTTCCGCCTCCGCAAAGGCAGCGAATGGCGCGCCCATCGCAGGCACCACGTCCGCGACGACGCCCCAAATGCAACAGATCATAAACATACATCAAATGCCGCAGCAATTTATGCAGGCGCAGCTGCAGCAAACTGCCGGAGGCGCCACAATGCCGCAGAATATGTTTCAACTGGTGCAGCCGATGGGCATGCAAACGGTCAACATTGACGGCCAGGAGGCGATCTTCATACCAAATCTGAACGCCCAGCTGGCCACCGCTCAGGCAGTCAACATCAATGGCCAGCAGGCGTTCATCACGCCCAGCGGCCAGATTGTACGTGCCCCACCCACGCATGAGCCTGCACAGACGCAGCTGTTCACAATACCCGGTACCAATATACAAATCCCGCTGGCCAACATTGTGCAGCAGCAGCAGCCACAGCAACAACAGCAGCAGCCTCAGCAGGCAGCAACGCCCTCACAGCAGCAGCAGCAGCAGCAGCAACAACAGCAACAACAGCAGCACAGCCAGGCGGCGGCTGCAGCGGCACAGACCATCACCATTCCCGGCACCAACATACAAATTCCCGCCTCTGTCGCCGCCGCCAATGGTCTGCTGGGCAGCATTCAAAATCTGCTGGGCGGCGGGCCTACCACCATCAAGCTGGAGAATGGCCAGACACTTCAGAATATACAGCTGCGCGCCGCAGCGCCCGGGTCGGCTCCACAACTGTTGCAGTTTCCGCAGTCTGCGCCGGCGGCCCCCACATTGCAGCAAACGGTGGCCGTGCAGATACCCGTGCAGACGGCCAACGGGCAGACCATCTACCAGACGGTCCATGTGCCAGTACAGGCGGCCGCCACGGCACCAGCGCCTACACAGCAGCAAACACTGTCCAGCCTGACACAATCGATCCAGGGGTTGCCCGCCTCGATGCAACAGGCGGCGGCCCAGATGCAGATCATACCGCAGTTTGCGCAAATCGCTCAGATTGTGACGCCCAACGGGCAAATACAACAGGTACTAATAAGAGCAATTATCTGCGGTTGCGGATCATAATGTCGAATACCCTTTAATCATATATAATATTATATGGTTAAATTTATGTTGTTAAAATGATAAAACAAAATAAAGAAGTAGTAGAGAGCTCTAATCCAGAGTGCCAGACGAGGAATCGTAATAATTGTAAAAAATAAGTTTGTAGCCTAAAGATAAGTTGTTTAGTTTAAAAAACATATATTCAAAACTGTATCTTTTTTTTCTTCCGATAAACAGGTCCAGCTGGCTCCGCTGAATGCACTCAACTATTCGCAGCTACCGCCAAATGCGAATATAATTCACATACAGAATCCGCAGCAGCAGCAGTTCATGCAGCCTCAAGCTCAGCTACAACAGCAACACCAACAGCAACAGCAGCAGCAGCAGGCGCAACAACAGCAACTGCAACAGCAGCAGACACAGCAGCAGCAACAGCAGCAGCATCAACAACAGCAGCAGCAGCAACAACAAGTGGCAGCTCTACAACAGCAGCAACAACAGCAGCAGCAACAGCTCTTAAATGCAATCAACGAATCAGGAGGTCAACTGCCAGCGAATCAGCCCATTACGATAACTAATGCGCAGGGACAGCAGTTGACGGTGATTCCGGCACAGCAGCTTCAACAGTTGCAGCAGTTGCGGGCGAGCCAAAATGCCGCTGCTGCTGCAATGCAGCTGCAAGCAGGCAACCAGGCAATCATACAGAATATACCGGGACTGGGTCAGGTGCAGATCATACAGGCGAGCCAACTGCCTGCCAATATGGCAGCCAATTTTCAGCAGGTGCTAACCCAGCTGCCCATGCCGATGCAGACGACAGCAGCGGGCGGCAATCAGGCCCATAACCCAAACAGCAACAGCATATTAATGCCTAAACAGGAGCCGCAGAGTCCCACGCAGTTGATAACGAACATCAAGCAGGAGCCGCCAGATGTGGCGTCACCGACAACAGTGCAGCTACCGGCGCAGCAACAACAGCAGCAGATCAAGTTCATAATGCCACAGTCGCCACAGCAGCATCAGCAACTGATTGCCGATAGCAGCAGCAGTAGCTGCCTGCCAGCTGTCAGCATACCAGCCTCCATACAGATAACCGCTTTGCCGCCACAAGCGTCCCCAGCCATGCAGGCGCGCAGCACGCCAAAGACGAATCTGGTCGCCTTTAGCAGCACCAGTACCAGCACCAGCAGCAGCACACAGATCACCATGAGCACAGCTGGACAAATGGTCGCTGTTACGACACCAGCGCGCCCCAAGCAGCTGAAACAATCGCCGTCTGCTGCTCAGCCAGCGACCAGCGTCAGTGTGAACATCAGTGTGGCGGAGAGCGTTGTGCCGGAGATAAAGCCGCGTCTGAAGCGCGTCGCCTGCACCTGCCCAAATTGCACGGACGGGGAGAAGCATTCGGATCGCAAACGTCAGCACATCTGTCACATACCCGGCTGTAACAAGGTCTACGGCAAGACGTCGCATCTGCGAGCCCATTTGCGCTGGCATACGGGCGAGCGTCCGTTTGTCTGCTCGTGGATGTTCTGCGGCAAGCGCTTCACACGCTCCGACGAGCTGCAGCGGCACCGGCGCACGCACACGGGTGAGAAGCGGTTCCAGTGTCGTGAGTGCAACAAGAAGTTCATGCGCAGCGATCACCTGTCCAAGCACATCAAAACGCACTTTAAGACGCGCTCCGGCGTCGACCTCATCGAGCTGAACATTAAGCAGGAGAAGATGAATCCGCCCAAGAGTATTAGCACTATGAGCGGCATTGTCACCATTGAAATGCCGACGAGCGGCGCTGCAGCCAATGGCAGTGGCGCCTCCAGCGTTGCGGCAACAGTTGCGGGCTCAACTGTAACAGCAGCGCCTGGTGGCGCCACTATTGTTCAGCTGCCAACGATGAGCATGGATGATGTTGTTGGGGGCGCCTCCACGGATAGTTTTGGCGAAGACGATGACATGGATGATGAGGAGCTGACCGAGGAGGATGATGAGGAGCTAACCGAGGAGGATGACGATGAGGATGAAGAGGAGGACAGCAGCGATGAGCAGAAAATGACCATCTCTGTAAGCGAGCTGGGCGAAAATTCATCCAACTAGCATTCGGAATCGCTGTTCATGGAACAGTTCATCTTTGATCACTTTCCATAGCCATAGCAGGTCCTGACGTCAGGGCTGCTAAATGACTTGCAAACTGTACAGTTGATACCCATCCCCTCCCAGTCCCCGCACGACTATTAGGCTTAATTTTGTATGTAATGTGCTAATGTAAATCTTTGTACATAGTTCAGATATCAATAGGTTATCCTTCGGCCAGCCGGAGCACACAAATCCCTGCAGCGCCAGACAAAAAAAAAAACAATACAACTGATTTTTAATGTCGCCCTAAATGTTCTCCCCTAACTTTGAATATTTTTTAAAAATATATTTGAGGTACATAGTTGGATTTCATGAGAATTTTCAATCTAAATACCTCGAGTCGACTAACCACTAATTAATTGTTTAATATTGTTCCTAATGTTGTGTAGTCAAATGGAAATTTAAAATGCTTTAAATTTACAAATACTTTTTAAAAATTTAACTTTTCTTTCCTATGTAAAAAGGGAATTATTGCTATGTGCTAAATCTAAAATGCAATGATTTGAAAAGGAAAATATTGATAGGTTTACCAAAATTCTATATTCAAAAGTGTTTGAACAAGAATTTTAGATTCAATGCATTAAAATTGATTCTAGTTTCTGAGCGATAGAGTATTTTTTAACAGCGTTGCTTACATAATAAATGTGTTTCATATAATAATTATAACCATAATTAATAGCCCAGTTCGGATCATTATGCACTGCAGGGATATAATAATAACTATAAATTTGTATGTATATTTTTGTAGCATAAGTTTGTACTACAAAAGATTTGGTAAACTAAAACAAAAGATAATTTAAACATTCACGATTTTAACTAGGAGAGTAGCATTACCTAAATATATATATATATATGTATATGACGTTTTAATGAATTTTTTATACTCAAAGCGCACAATAAAGTCGAACTATGTTATATATATTCGAGAGCATGTTTAACAAATTGAACATAAATAAATTCAGTTCATAATTTTGATGATCTAACAAATAAGATTACAGATTTTATGATTATAACTAAAGGAATGGTTCGGTGCACTGCGTCTGAGTGGATGTGGACGGCACTTGGGTATTGAAAACTTCGTAGTCCTGCGAGATTATTTCAACCGGTTGACTCTCCGTCTGCTGCGTATGCAGCGTGAAGTCTAAAGTGCCAATGGTCATAGATTCGGTATTTATTTGTTCGGCAGCCTCTGCCCAGGCCATGTCCGGTGGGGACTCCAACGACTTTTGATCAGCATTTTCTACATGCTCCGCTTTATCCTCAATCCTTTGCGACTCTTCCATTATCCACATTTCGGGCTCACTCGTTAGATTACCTAACAAAGACACTGACGATTGCGAGTCAATAGTAGTTGGAAAATGTAATGCGCTCTCTGGCACTTCTGGTTCGTTGCTCGACACCGATTCATTGAAAATCTGTGCCGGCATCAATGATGGACTTAAATGGCTGCATTCCAGAAAATGTGATTGTGTCGACTCCAACCGCCAGCTATTCAGTCTGCGATTGTTCTCCTTCTTCAGCTGACATTGCCGTATATGATTGCACTTGGCAATCTCATCGGGCGTATAGGGCAAGACCATTTTCTTGGCCACAGCCTTGACTAGCATCGCATTTATGAAGCGCTCCGAACGATTGGCCAGGCGTCCCTTTTTCTCCAAACGTTGCTTTGCATCCCACACGCAATTAAAATGTGTCATCCGCACACGGACTTTAGTGCGCAAGCAAAGCTGTTTTATCTCAGACGCATTGTATTCACGACTCAAGTCCTCGCTGGTTATTTTCTAAAAACGCTTGTGGCTGGTTTAGAGATTCGTGAGGCTGTGTGCTGTGTACTTACAAGTGGCTCATAAAGTTTCCGCACAACTTCCTTGCCAGATTCATCCAGATCATCGGACAAACTCAAGATTTTAGCCTCCTCGTCGTTTTGATATTTTATAAGCGTTTCGGATAACATACGCGCCATTCTCAAATTGTTCAAGTTGTAGGAATTTGGATGCTTTGTTTTTGTCGTCAGCAATGTGACCGTGTGCGTCAAGAACAGAAATACCCAGTTGTCACAAAAAACAAAGTATACGTCAGGGTAGTTAATTAACGTAGCCAATAGAAAACGTAGGGCATGAATGGAAGTAGAAACAGTTGATAAAACGACTTAAAAAACTTATACAAATATGTATCTAGTAGATACTACTTACAGTAACACTTAATAATACTGCATTCCTTATATCTATGCTGTTATGATTTTTAGTACGAACTCTTGTTTAGTGATTTATAAATATGCTTTAAGGGAAATCTTCTCAAAGTCCTCGGAAAAAAGAAAAGTTTTCTTCAAATATATTTCAAATGTATATTCAAATTGTAAATTAATATAGACTATATGATTTTTGTAAATCCAAACAGAAGATATAAACGAATGTATGAACTAATTCTTAAAATTTCTCAAAGTTCCACTTTCGGAGTTCACGAAAATGCTAATTCGTGTATTTTTTACATCGTTATTAATTGAATTAGATGAGATGGTTTAACAAATAGAACGTAAGAGCCTACATAATACTTCGAACAACTATCTAAACAAATCAAAATATATTATTTTATATAGTATATCTATCCCGTAACCTTTAGCAATGGGGTGCTCTCGAGATTTCGCTGCTGGCGCGCCTGGTATGCATCCCACAACTGCATTAGAACATTAGCAAACAGTATGGTGCCAAAGAAAACGAGAACGGTGCCAATCCAGTGACTGACTGTGAAAGGATTGCGAAAGTACAGGATCGAGAAGATCAGCGACACAAACTTGCGTAGCGTGACCATCATAGTGACAATGAGCGAGGCGCATTCCGTGGTCAGCACATAAACGGCACTGATGCAGATATACTGAGTAATCACGTTGCACAGCAGATAGAAGAGCATTAGCGGAAAGGACCAGTCGATGCCCAGGGTGTGCAGCAGCGGAACGGAAACTCTCTCCGAGGCGATCGCAATCTGCCAGTGTTGCACAATGTTGCCACACATAATTAGAAAGGCCGGCAACGGCAGCATATGCGTGTAAAAGAGAGCCTCGTTCGGGTGTTTGCCATAGCGCTTGTAGATGACCTCCTGGTAGATACCCATGTAGGCCGTGACCAGCAGCGCAACGGTGAGTAGCGTAATGCCCACGCTCCACCAGAAAAGATCCGAGAAGGATGTGGCAACCTTGAGTGCGGCATGTGTTTTGTCCTGGACATCGCCGCTGGACACCAGCGTGCAGAGAATGATGCCCGCCGTTATCATCACCACGGATGTGTATTGCCTGAAATTGTAGCGCTTTTTCAGTATGATAATGCCCATTATCATGTTGGCCATCAGCGAACCACTGCGAAAGATCATGTGCAGCGGCATGGGTATATTGAAGTTGAAGGCATAGTTGTTGCACACATTGGCCCCGAAGAAGAGGACCACGAGCAGCGCATAATCCTTAATATTGATCTTCGGGCTGACCGTAAAGAACTTAGATGTGAAGATCAGACCGATTAATGCAATAAACAGAAACTGCAGAGATGTTATCAGATTGCCGGCACCCGGATCGATCTGAATGATCAGCTCCAAAAAGACGACATTGCTGCAACAGCCAATGAACACAAACAACATGGCCAAAATCGCCTTCACACTGGTCATGTCGGCTAAATATCTGCTACAAAAAGTAAGCAAACTGTTGAGTCTTTAGTCAAGCGAGAACTGTCGCATCTGCTGATCGGGGCAGGTCCACTGACTGTGGGCGAACAAATGATTGCACAGCTGTCGCTGCTTGAACGTAAATAATTGAGAGTTGTCAACAAAACTCCAAAGCAAATAAACCAAGGAAACGGTAACGAAAACGTAATGAGTGATAGTAAAATTATATATTTATATTATATGTAAGTATTTTTTTCTATAGTGTAGAAAAGTAGTAAAGAAATGTACAACTGTCTATACCATGCATCCAAAGGATTTTTAGTCAAAACCCCATTTAGTTTGCTTATCAACAAACTATATATAAGTTAATGTGCTAAATTCAAATAGGAAAACTTTTGTGTTTAAGAAAAGCATGTGACCAGGCTGTTAAAAAAAGATCAGTTCGAAAATGGTGTGACCACTTTGAAATAAGTATGATCGAATAGATATGCAAATACTGGAATAACGCGTTTTTTTTGCCCACCGGCGCTGGTCACATCGCGCAGAAGAGCGTGTGCAAGAGATATGCGAAAAAAGAAAAGTTTGTCGCAGCGAAGCCACGAATAAAACGCAATATATAAGCAGCATAAAAACAAATTCTGATTATAATCTTAAAAAGTGGCTGGCTAAGCAAATAGTACGAATTTTCATCGTTTTTGTATGTATATATGCATGTATGCATCTGACCATTACTGTGTGTGGGTGTATTTTGAGTGTTTTGACGTGCTTGTTTTGTTTTGGTTGAACCACTTTGTTGAAAATTAGTTGTGTTTAAAATGACGCTGATATACGAAAATTTGAAATATCAATCAAAATAAATTGTAAAATTATTAAAATTAAAGTATATTTATATCCGAAATCGCCCATTTTCAATATACCTGTATTATCTGGACAATAAGTGGCAACTCCAAGCCAGCATGTATACAAAAACAAGAAACGAATATGAAAACGAATCGCACAATAAATAAATGGAAGGCAAACGGGCAAAAAAGAAAAAGCGACCCAAAACGAGAAAAAGAATAAGCAGTTTCGTCGCTATAGTACAAAATTTTTAGTTTCGCGCATTTAACCCAAAAACATCATTTGTACAAAATACACTAAGAAAAATTGTTTGGTAATTAAACGAGAAAGCGCGAGTGAAGAAGCAGCAAGATATAAACCTCATTAACAGAACCCAATCAAGACAAAACTCACATAAAGCCCAACTAAATAACTAAACTGTGCACATAGGTAAAGAGTGTTGTATGCACATTTAACAAGTGCTGCGGCGCAACTTCCTCCCTCGCCAGCAGCTGATCTGAACTTAAACGCGAGTCGATAAATACTAACTAATATTTTCGTATAAGTATAATTGTGGTAAAAAAAAACTCGAAGCTAAGCCGCATCAGTCTTGCGATAGTCTACATTTAAATCGTATCTACTCGCCGACTCTCCCACCACAAGTGCTTTGCCAAAAAGACATTTTAATTGTTTCCCAACACCCACGCAGTAGTGCATGCGTACATGCATATGTACATACAAACATACATATTTGTATAATGATGTATTTATGAATGTACATACATGTGCATGTCTTAGACGTATTTTGCGCGCGCTTGCAAACTACATCACAAGTACTTTTTGTTTGCATATCTCTTATTGTTGTTGTGTATGATTTTTGCGAATGTTTTGTGTTTTATTTTCGTTTACTAATACAAATAATAATTGAATCACTTTGTTAATATTTTGCAGAGACGCTTAAATCATCAGGCGGTTATTATGAAAGGTTATGATTTGTTTCAACATCCTCCCCCCACATACATACAAAAATATAAATACAACAAGATATATCTGTGCATATGCATATGTTATTGTTGTTACCGTTGTCGTTGCCGTTGCATTTGCCTAAGCCAGGTTTTGTCTCCTAACATGAGCCCTAACTTGCTAAAAACAACAACAACAACAGCTAAAACCAAGCCAACCCCTCCCCCGCAAACCCAGCAAGTGGCAAGCATAACTGATATGGTTTCTTCCACAGGAAATTACTATAAGATGTCTCGTAACAAAGACAAATATGACAGCACAAACAGAAGGCAGCAGATCTTTCTCACTGCCGAGGACATTGCCGCTGGCAAGAAGACAAACTGGACGGGCCTCGAGATAACAGGTGAATCCATCTACAATATTTCGCGAATCGTTCAATCACTATACTAGTATATTCTTTCCGTTTATGTTTCAGGCTGCGTGCGGAACATCAGCCCATCGCTGTGGGAGTTCGAGCACCTAACCGCTCTCTATCTAAATGACAACCAGCTGTTGCGGCTGCCGGCGGATGTTGGCATGCTGGTTAGCCTGCGTACGCTAGATTTGTCCAGCAACAAGCTGCGCAGTCTGCCCGCCGAGCTGGGTGAGCTCATACAGTTGAGGTGCGACTACAAATCGTTCAAATCTGAGTGGCAACACTTTATTTTCAACATGTTCGTCTCGCCTCGTCTCGTTTACAGGGAGCTGCTATTGAACAACAACTTTCTGCGTGTGCTGCCTTATGAAATTGGCAAGCTCTTCCATCTGGTCATACTCGGTCTGATGGGCAATCCGCTGCAAAAGGAGTTCATGAACATCTACAATGAGCCGAACGGGACGCCCAAACTGCTCACCTACATGCTGGACAACTTGTCATGTGAGTAACGGACTGTCACTCTATTTCTATATATATATGTAATTGTGCGTGCGCGTTTGTTTGCGAGAGCTCCTGTTTGCTAGTTTGTATGGGCAAAAAGGAAAGCTAAAAAAGGCGCATGAAAAGAGAAAGTTCTCTTGTGTCGCGTTAACGACTTTTGTCATACCCTTGCAGTGGGTATTAAAATGTTGTGGCGAAATGTGTAACACATTGACCAAGGCGTCAATTATATACGTATATTATATATTCTTGATCTGGATCGCTAGGCAAGACGATCTAGTCATGTCTGTCTATCGTTTTGCTAATTCATCTTAACATCCTAGTAATATACTAGTGTCAGCTGGATCGGACTAAGCTATTGCATTGAAAATGTCCGGCGAAGGTTGAGTTGTATAGTGTATTATGTATATATTTTTATATTTTGTTGAATATCTAAATACGTTTCAAGATATAACAAAACTGTTTGAGTTATGTGGCAATGGCACATATGACATTGACTTCCTGAATCAAACACTCTTTTTTTTTTAACCAAGATTCTCAATTATAAGTAATATTATGAACACTGAACTTGTATGGCTCTATGGCCACTGTTGGGCAAGGGTATTTATACATCAGTGCACCGTTTTCATCTTTTTCGATACGTTTTCGAACTGAATTACGATCCATGTTCGTTGTCAGGATGCCAAAAGCGCAACCGGTTTACGGACACCCAGTTGGACAATTAAAGTTCAAACTCATGGCTTTTCATTAATACAGCCAATAGCAAAAGCATAATGCAAACATCAATTATAATTTAATTGACTGCAAGCGCCCAAAAATGATATGCAACGCAATTACAATAACGACAACAGCAACATCTAAGACAACAACACTGCACGACCTCGACATGCAAAGCTGCTGGACGTTGGCCCGAAGCTGCAGCAGCAGCTTTAAAAAGAGAGCAAGCTTCAATGTAGAGAGAGAGAGAGAGAGAGAAAGAGCGCGCGTGAGAGAGAGAGTGCTGTGGCCATAACGGCTTCAAGTGCGTTTACTGTTACTGTGCGACCGGCAAAGCTCGTGCGCGAATGAAATTGAATTTGCTGCCATCAGTCTGCCAGCAGCTTGGCTCGCGAGCGGACGCTTAAAACTCCACTCAGCTGACGCGCCACACGAAACCAGTTCTTTTTTCTTAGCTGTCTGTCGCGCCGCCTCGTCTCGTCTCGTTTCGTTTGCGACTGCGCAAAGTGTTTCGTAACTTACAACAACAACAACAGCAGCAACAGCAGCAGCAACAGTTGCTGCGGGCAGAGCGCGAGCAACAGTTGTGCCAGTTTCTTTTCATGCAGTTCGCTTTTCAGACGCTTTTCATTTCACGTACGATTTTTTGGCTGGCCCGCTGTTTGTGTGTGTGTGTGTGTGTGTGTGTGGAAATGCTTTACGAAATTCAGTGTTTGCCAATCTTTTGCTAAATTGCGGCCAAGTGATGCGCGATACGCACGGCAGGCGAGGACAACAGACGCTGCTGCAACCACGTGAGCTTCGACCGAGGCGTCGTCGCCAGCAACAGGATTATGAGATCGCATGTGGCCGTCTATCGTGCACCCGACAATGCAAACGTCAGCCACTTTGCCAGATATGCGCCGCCAGCGCGACAACAGCTTTGGAGTATCGCACCACCGCCACCACCAGCAGCAGCAGCCGCCGCCGCCGCCGCCGCTTGCTACAATCTGCGTGCGCAGCTGCATCATGGTCTATATCATGGCGGAGGTGCAGTGCCACCACCGCCACCGCAGGTCAATCAGCAACGGATTAACGAGTGTGCCGGCATACCGCTCATTTCGAACGCCTGCGGCCATTTGACGCCGGCGCAGCGGCACCGCTTGCAGCGCAAGTCCGGCAAGCCTTGGCCCTCCTCCGCCGTCCACAGCATGTCCCAGCTGACGGCGCATGCGCAGGGCCAGCCGTTGCTGCAACAGCACAGCAAGCCACATCAGCCACATTTCCATCAGCATCAGCAACAGCAGCAGCACTCACAGCAATCCTGGCCAGCGCACGCCATCAGCTATCAGCCCATGCGGCTGAACAACTTTCATGTAACGGATAAAACGCGCACACTGCGCTATCAGAACTCTGCGCCAGCTGTGCTCAGCTCACAGGAGCATCAGCAGCAGCCTCTAAACAGTAGCAGCAGCAGCAGCAGCAGCAGCAGCCTTAGCAACAACAGTAGCCAGGCTCAAGCGGCATCCGTGGCGGACAGCTGCCTGCCGCGCATCATCAAGCCGCGCAAGCGTCGCAAAAAGGATCGCAAGCCGGCCAATGGAGTGCTGCTCAAAATGGAGCCGGAATTGCCAATTGCCAAGCAGCAGCTGCAGCTGCAGCAACAGCACACAGCGAACTACGCCCAATTGCTGCCGCTGAACAACATGCAGCAACATGATCACAGTCATGGCGTTTGCTTCTGTCGCGACTGCGATCCGTTGCGCTCGCTGTGGGATTATCCATTGCGACGCTCGCTGTCGGATGCCTCGTCTACAGGCGGACAGGGCGGCAGTGGCAGTACCACCTCGTCATCATCCACGCACTCGGATAACTCGTGCGCCAGCTCTATTTGTTCGCAGCGTGTGCAGCTGCTGCTGGCCAACAACAACAGCAACAGCAGCAACAACAACAACAACAATTTCGATGAGACGGAACACTTTGCGCCCATCACCGGCGACAGCAGTCGCGCCGAAATTGTGGGCGTCATTGGCTCGCAGCGCAGTCACGCCCACGCAACAACAACAACAGCAGCAGCAACAACAGTGACAGCAACAGCGACAACTGCAGCAACTGCAACATTGTATCTAAGCGACTCAAACGATTCGGGCTATGGCGACATCCTGAGCGGCATGAATATTGCCAACGATTTGTTTGCCAGCTGCTTTGGCCATGCGACCGCATCGAATGCAGCCAATTGCAGCGCTGAAACGTTGCTCGACGAGAGCATCAACGAGATTTCGCGCAAGCTCATCGAAACGTGTGCAGTGAACGAGCTGCCCACGAGCGGATTAGGTGCCGCTGCCGCTGCCGTTCCCGCTCCCAGCGACAACAGTGACAGCTGCTCGGCATCCGCCAGCGACAGTGGCTTGGATAGCGCTGGCAGCTATAGCTCCGAGGCGCTTGTCTTCAACTTTGAGCATTTAAATCTGACGGCTACAAATTTTGTGACGCCCACAGCTTTGGATTTTCTTGTAGACTGCAACAACAACAGCAACAACAACCGCAGCAGCAGCAGCAGCGACAAAAGCAACAGCAACAGCAACTGCAGCGCCGAACGCAAGCAACAATTTTATAACAATTGCTTTGACTCCGTGTGGCGCAGCAATAATAGTAACGACTACAACAACAACAACCAAGTGACAGCTGGCAAAGTCAGCGACATCGCCGGCGGCACACCCACAATACTAAACACCGTTGGAAAATTGAAGCCAGCATTTTCCACCATCTCGTGACAACGATCGAACTAATCACACATCAACGAAATCCAAACCTAAAAACAAAACAAAAAAATGGAGACCCGCTAGACCCCGGATGAAAGTTTCAGTTTTACGACCCGCGCCCCATGGAAATTTGAGAGCTAATTGCCAAAAACCGTTTTCATGTGGGCCTTTTGCTGCGTGGGCGTTTTGGGGCGTGTGCGTTGCATAACCAAAACCGTTAACCCACAAATTAAGCGAATTGTCGACAGAAGAGAAATTGAATGGCAAAAGAAACAAAGCAAACAGCAACAAAAACTAGAGACATTGAAATTAAAACTCCATGGGCGCAACACAAACAACAACAATTGGCGATATGACTGAAGACGTCAGCGTTGGAAACCGTGTACAAACATATATATATATATATATATTTATATATATATATGTATACATGTTACAACTTTCACTTTCACTGCGGCAGAGTGTCTTTGTTTTTGCCCAGACAAACGGCAATTCAACCACAAAGACAACAACGACGAAAACTCTTATGCAGATTTGTAGCCGCAAAAGTAATAGAAATCGTGCCTAGACGAAAAGCCCGGCCAAAATTGTAGATGCGAATACACACAAAATACAGATGCAGATACAACATCTGTAGATTTACCAGTTACAGTCTGCACACTGGTTACATATATACACAGTATATATACATATATATATATATATATATATATATATATTTATAAAAATAAGCAATGACGCACAGTTGGTAACAATACCATTTTGTCCATTTGTAGCAATTGGGTATTGTAGTTTTGTTTCCTTTGTTATTTGTGCATTAACGTTTTGTATTTATTTCGATTTGTAAAGCTTTGAGGTTAGGTTTTACAAGCCAAAACATAATTGGTTAGTTTTTTTATTTGGGTTCTCTGTATTTGCTATTATTACTAGTTATTTATTTTGGGCCAACTATAGACAGAAACGCAAATAATTTGTCAAAGAAAAACGGGTCAACACATTTATACCTCGCGAAATATTTATATTATGTATTTCTGCTTTGGGGCAACATTTGATTCACTTTCTTTCGTATAATTTGCACCTTTTTTTTTGATGTATTTGTTGACCTGAATTATTTGTCTTTCTGAGCTAATAATTTAATTTTATTTAAGCCACGTTCCTAATTAATACATGTTTTACATTTAATTTGGGTTCTTAGTTTATCGATTGGTAATAGGTGACAATTAGTTGCTAGAGCGCTACAAAGTGAACTTTTATAGCACTTAAGATATTATTATGTTAGCTTAGTGCTGTTGAGACAAATCACATTTCAAGACACGCAATGATCTCTGGCAAGTGTTGCACTCGAGTTCAGTTCAGGTCATAGAATATGTTCTCGCAATCTAGGAATATACTCAATTTGTCTTTCATAATATCATATTACATTCAATTCATACGATTATGAGATCAGCAATACAATACTTCATTTAAAACAATTCTCAACATTCATACATTCATTTAGTTAGGTTTTCTTTATAGGAGTTTTATAAACTTAAATGCTACTGGTGGCTTTTTACTCTATTCATTCGAATACATTTCAATTGCATTCAGTTGCAAGATTTGATGGATTTATTTCTATGCTTTGATAGGCTTGTGTATATATAGTAATTGTAGAGAATTTTGCAATCATTCAATTGCTACTGGTGGGGCTTTCAATCTATTCGAATCATTCGAATACATTCATTCAATATTTGTATTTAATATTTATACTTAGACTCAACGCATTCATGGCATTTTCAACTATATTGCACACAGTTTCTATGATATTTATTTGCAAACTAACTCACTTGACTGATTCAGCACTCACTTCCCACATTCGGATTCAGTTTTTGGTTTTTTTTTTGGGTCAGATTTGCAATTGCAGCTGTTTGCTGAAGGTTAAGGTCGCCGCTTATCAATGGAGCCGCGGTTTTAATTTGTAAGAGACTTCCTCCAATTATGCCAAGCAGATCACTGAGCATAAAATCTAAGACAACACAGCAGCCCTAGTTACCTGCTTATTTAGCAGCTGGCGCCGAGTAAAAGTTTTCGCCTTTTTAATTAAAAGAAACTCACGAGCGCGCACAGTAGTTAGTTTGGATGGATGTCTCGAGTTTTCCATTACTGCTGCTGCTGCTGCTGCTGCTGTTGTTGTTGTTTTTGTATACATGTTGCTTGGCATCTTGGAAAAATGTCACAGTTTTCCACGATCACGTCGAGTTCCGGCCAATGCGGGGCCGCCCGGTATGGAGCCGGCTGCTTTTGTTACCATTCCCCACATACACAATTATTGCCTGCAACTAATTTATTTAATTAAGATTTTCACTAGTTGTAATTGTAATTGTAATTGTAATTGTTAACATAAGCGCAGATGTATTTCTCAGTTTTTGCACAAATAACAAAACGGAGGCGTTTTCTCTAGTACATAGTATCTATCTATTATATATACATATGTATATATATATATATATACATATATGCTTCACATAATTCTCATTCCATTTAGCTGTAAGTTCCACTATTAAGTTTTATTCTTGTTGTTCGCACAATACGGCAATTATTATTATTTATTTTGATTAAGCGTGAACGAGAGCTCAATAAAAATCATAAATAAAAGAAAAAGAAGATGAAAAAAACAACAACTACGACTGTCTGGAAAAATGTTCAAACAAAAAAATAACTGATTACTGTTTTGATAGCCCCGAAAAGTTGGTTTCCCTTCAGTTCAGCTCAGCGCTCAGTCAGCCGACAGATTTCTAATGGGGCACGTTCGAGCTGCTGTCGACTGTTTGAAAATAAACAAATAAACAAACCGACAGCTAGACAGACAAATAAACATACTCTACTCTACACTGGAGCAGGGATCTTGGGACCGTACCTGCACTTGAGAATGAACTTTCCAAACATTAGCCAGAGCCAGCCCAATGTATTTACTTTTTGTTATACTCTTTTCGAAGAAAATAGTATATTAAGTTTGTCCTGAAGTTTGTAACGCATAGAAGGAAGCATCGGAGACCCCCAAAAGTTACTGCCAGTATGCTTAGAATGACAATACAAATTGATCTAGCCATGTCTGTCTGTCTGTCTGTCTGTATGTATGCAAACTAGTCCCTCAGTTTTTGAGCTATAGCGATAAAACTTTGCACAGACACTTATTATTCCAGGGGACAGCACATTGGTCGGAGCCGGCCGGATCGGACCACTATATCTTATAGCTGCCATACAACTCGAAGTCGGTTTTGGCCATATATCCCATGTTTTTTAATCCATCGCGATGAAACTTTGCACTGATACTTATTATTCAAAGAGACATCACATTGGTCGGAGCCGGCCGGATCGGATCACTATATCTTATAGCTGCTATACAACTGGCAACGAATTAAATATTCTTAAAACAAAAAAAAAAATGTTACGCGACAAAACGATTTTGTACAGCTTATGAAATTTCAGTGGTGCAGTTGGCAGAGTGAAAATTGCCTATAGGTTCGAAAAGAGTATAAGATCTTCGGCACGCCGAAGATAATCCTTCCCCACTTGTTTTTTTTTCCAGCCACCCAACTTTGAATTGCTGCGCAAACTTTGAACTAGCGATTGTTGTGGATGTGCCGCTACCTTTCACCTGGTGTCGCCGCTTCTTTAATTGAAAGAGCCCAGACACTACCAGTTGAGAGCGTCTCATATTGAGCAAAGAAACAAATTCGCAGAGATCTGTGGCAAACCGCTGTAATAACCGTAACTGGCAAATGAATTTCTTTTTTCTGCGTTGCTTTTGCCACAAATTGCCGGTCATTTGGCTAATTAATGTCTCTATTTTAGGGTCTCGTCATCTAGTCACCTATTCATTTGCAAACAGACCCGTTGACTTCTGACCGAACAGCCCTGGGGGCTGGCTGGCTACTAAAGAGCCCGCTTATATTCTAAGTCGCCTCTTTCTACACATCGCTGCCAGCGACTTGTGATTTTTGCTTTTTTGTTGCCCCTTCTTTCACAACGCCGACTGACTCGGCAGCCAAAGAGCCGGCAATCGTCCAACCCGTTGAGTGGGTCAGTGGATAATTGGGTCATTTGCAACACTGTTTGCGCCATCACGCCGCCAAGAGCCGGAGACCTGACGGCAATGTCGACTCGACGGCAGCCAGTGGCTAATGTGTTTGGCTACGTCAATAAGTGCGTCGTCTATCCGTCTCCGTCTCCGTCTCCAGCTCCGTCAACGTTTTGTCCGAGTTGCGTTGTTCTCGCAACGGAGCATTCCATAGTTAGCGTCTTCTGCTAACTTTGCTTGTTTCTTTCCAAGCTCTGCAATTTAATTGTTACTAAATGCCCTTTCTCTGGGCCACACTGACATTGTTTTCAATTTGGTAACGCTCAAAGCGACTATTATTTTGGAGTTGCTTGGGGTTCCGTAAATATGCTAAGAAACTATACTCTAATTGACACCCTTGTGTTTTTTTTATTTTTATTTATTTTTGCTTTACAACTGTTTTAAGCTGGAAGTTAAGAAAAACAGCTCAGGTTTTTTGTTTCTAAGCTTTATTTCAAAGTTTTACATGAATTTCTTTCTCGTTTATAGAAAATGCTCGTATCTTGCTAATAGTCCGTGCAAACGTAATTGATTCAAATCCAATCGCTTATTCAGTTTTCTTTTCTCGAAACGGTTTACAAATTAAATATGAATAAAGTGTTAATAGAATACCGCTTGTTAGTGTATTAATGCTTTGGCTTTGCTTTATTTCATCGCATTTTTTCTTCTCTTTTGCCATTTGTTTGCTTCACCTTGTTATACTCTGATACCGAAGGTACTCATAGTATATTGGTTTTGTCGAATGTCCGTCAGGCCGTCCGTCTGTCCGTCTGTCCGTCTGTCCGTCCGTCCGTCTGTCTGTCTGGATGAACGCGCGTATTTCCGAAACGATATTAGATAGACTCTTGAAATCTTTTGCGTTATGATTATAGCTATCTGCTTCAGATCAAGTTTATTCCAAATTTATGCCACGCCCACTGGGAGGCTGACAAATCGATAACATGTCGATACACCTCAAATCACAAATCGATTAAACGTGAATAACTCCCACAATTTTGAAGCTAGAGTAATCAAATTTGGTAGGTATATTGCTGGTGACCTCCCGAAAAATTGGATCCTAGGTTAATCGGCCACGCCCATTATTACGCCCACCAGCCCCCCCTCCAAAATTAATTTGAAATGCTTATATCTCCCGCAGTTTTAGAGCTAAAGTCACCATATTTGGAATATATATTACTGGTGACGTCCTCTACAGATTACAGAAACAAAATTTCGACCACGCCCACTCCCGCCCCCGTAATCGCGAAAATCGATATACATGAATGCACAATTCGATAACACGTGTATATTTCCCGCAATTTTGAAGCTAGAGTCCCCAAATTTGGAATTTAGACTAGGGCTGACCAGCCCAAAAGATTGCGTCCTGGATTTTCCGGCCACGCCCACTGGAACGCCCCCCAGCCACCCCGCCCCCACGAAACACGGAAGCCTATATCTCGCACAGTTTAAGAGCTAGGGCCACCAAAATTGGAAGATAGACTTATTGTCAGCCCCCCTAAAGATCGGCAAAAAATTTTGGGGCCCCGCCCCCTCCCGCCCCCAAAAATCGCGAAAATGTATATCTTCCACAGTTTTAGAGCTAGAGTCACCAAAATTGGAGGATAGACTTATTGTCAGCCCCCCTAAAGATCAGCAAAAAATTTTGGGGCCCCGCCCCTCCCGCCCCCAAAAATCGCGAAAATTTATATCTTCCACAGTTTCAGAGCTAGAGTCATTAAACTTGGAAGATAGAATTCTGGTCAGCCCCTCTAAATATCGGTAAAAAAATTTGGGGCCACGCCCCCTCCCGCCCCCAAAAATCGCGAAAATGTATATCTTCCACAGTTTTAGAGCTAGAGTCAAGAAATTTGTAAAATAGACTTCTTGTCACTCCCTCTAAAGATCGGCCAAATTTTTGGGGCCACGCCCCTTCCCGCCCCCAAAAATCGCGAAAGCTTATATCTTCCACAGTTTTAGAGCTAGAGTCACCAAAATTGGTAGATAGACTTCTGGTCACCCCCTCTTAAGATCGACCAAAAATTTTCTGTTCACTTGCTTTCAGCTGTTCTTAAAATGGTATCAGAGTATTACGCAGTCGGCTCCGCCCGACTGCAACGTTCTCACTTGTTTTTCTTTTCTTTTTGGACCGCAGAGCGATTTTTCCATTCGGCTTGCATTTTTTCTTGCTCAACCAGCGGCATTTTCAATTTCTTGCTTCATTTGATTGATACACTGGATTTTCCATTGAAACTGAAAGTTTTTCTTGCCCAGTTTCACGTTCAGTGTGTTAGGCCAATAGTCCACACGCTGCTTGCCACACAAAAACAAAAACCGTTCGTACCGCAAGCGTCTTGAAACTAAACCAACTAACAACAATAAAAAAGGCCAAATGTCTACGAAAAAGGTTACGCAAAATGTCAAACAGTTAAGAATCTAACGGCCACAAATGTCATTATTACATTTATTTTCCACTTTTAATGTCGTCTGCTCAGGTTCGTGTTGTTATTGCTGTTGCTGCTGCTGCTGCCTCAGCTGCTTCGTTTTCAGATTTTCACAGACAATTTCTGCTGGAGCTTGGCACTTGGAGCTTTACCTATGCCTGTCTGCGCTCTGAGCCACAATACCCATAAAGTGCTACTTAGAAGCAGTCGGTGCTCTTTACTTACCTACCAGAGACCCAACAGACATATTTATACTCTTTTCGAAGAAAATAGTATATACAGTTTGTGCTGAAGTTTGTAACGCATAGAAGGAAGCGTCGGAGACACCCGAAAGTTACTGCCAGTATGCTTAGAATGACAATACAAATTGATCTAACCATGTCCGTCTGTCTGTCTGTCTGTATGTATGCAAACTAGTCCCTCAGTTTTTGAGCTATCGCGATAAAACTTTGCACAGACACTTATTATTCAACGGGTCAGCACATTGGTCGGAACCGGCCGGATCGGACCACTATATCTTATAGCTGCCATACAACTGGAAGTCGGTTTTGACCATAAATCCCATGTTTTTACATCTATCGCGTTGAAACTTTGCACTGATACTTATTATTCAAAGAGACATCACATTGATCGGAGCCGGCCGGATCGGACCACTATATCTTATAGCTGCCATATTGGAAATAAATTAAATATTCTTAGAACAAAAAAAATAAATGCTACGCGATAAATAGAATTTTGACAGCATATGAAAGTGCTGCAGTTGGCAGAGTGAAAATTGTTTAAAGTTTCGAAAAGAGTATAAAATCTTCGACACGCCGAAGATAATCATTTCCCACTTGTTTTGTCTGCAGTTGTTGTTTATGATATTTAGCTTTGAGTCTCTTTGAGATCTTAGTGCAGAGTTAGTCTGTTATGTGGGTCGTTAATGTGTGTATATGCAACAAATGCACAGCTGTTTGCAATCGAATCGAAGAGTGTGGGATCATTGATTGGCAAATCAATTTAAATTTATGCCAAATTTGTAATCAAAATAATATATATAATATAATCAAAAAAACTACAAAAAAAAATGTTGTAATAATTTAAATTGAAGAAGATTGGGAACAACACATCCATCAAGATAGAATCCCACATACTCCCAATCTTCACAGCAACTATTTCATGAATTTGTAATCTGCATTCAATATATTTAAACAAGTGAGGAAAGATTATCTTCGGCGTGCATAAGATTTTATACTCTTTTCGAGTCTACGGATAGATTTCACTAGCTTATGTTTGTTTCGCATACTGGAGGTAACTTTTGGGGATTTTCGACGCTTCCTTCAATGCGTTACACACTTCAGCACAAAATGAATATACTATTTTCTTCGAAAAGAGTATAAAAGCACCAGAATTTGATCGAATCACAAAATATAATAGGTATATGCGACATCAGCAGCACAATTCAACATTTTTGGAAATCTAAGCAACATCTAAGTTCCCAAGAATTGAGATGTGTAAATGTTTAGCACGTTCCAACTAATTAGTAAGAAAATTAGCAAGAAGAAGAAAATACTATCTACACTGATCTCAAGCTATCTAAAAGGCAAAGCATGAAAATAGTTTATTATGCTGAAACCGATAAACCAGATAAAGAGTATATTATCTGAATGATTGCAACCTTATATGTCTGAGCTGTATTGCAACAGTTTAAAACTAAAACGAACAATCTTCAAGCTAATTTGTGATAAGTCAAGATCATCTTTTAAAATGTACTATGCACTTAAATACGTGGCTTAAATAGCAATTAAAGACGTACGTAATATTCGATGCCCAGCGACTGGCAAATGATGAGATATAGCCATTAGCTTTATGAAATCATTCGCATTAATGCGGTTGTCTTCTTCTTTGGCCTGACATAAACCCCAGACAAGTTATGAATACCATAAAATACAAGAAGCTGCACTCTTTAGGCCCCCTCAAAGTTAGTATAAACGATGGTTCAGCAGCGAAGCGAATCTGTGAGCGGTTTTTGTTCCCTTCGTTTGGTGTTAAAACTTTGACTCAGACATCGGAGTTTTTCAGCTATTTGTGCTTCATTTGCTGCTGCTGCTGCTGCTGTTGTTGTGGTAGCTTTTGTTGTTGTTGTTGCTGCTGCTGCTGCTGCTGCTCACGAAATGAGCACAACATGAATTAATTTTTTTTTAACGTTTTTTCGTGCGTTTTTGTTGTTTGTTACAACGGTGGCTGTACAAATTTTATTTCTTTATGTAGGTTTATAGCCAGCCTCGTTGTTGTTGTTGCTGCTGCTGCTGCTTCTGCTTTAACTGTTACCTAATCGTTTAATTGGCTTAAGCCAGTTTTGTGCTTTTATTTAATTTAATTTTGATGACAATTTATGCTTTGTAATGCATTTTAAACGCGTCGCGGCGTCATCAGCTCCAAGTACCTGTTGTTATTGTTATTGTTGCTGCTGATGATTTATTGGAGCACATGCTACGAACCGGTATTTATAACTGCAATAACAAACGATATTAGTGCCAAAAAAAAAAATATATATATATACTATATAACAGCAATCGAGATAATAACAATAACAATAAGTAATAAAACAGCTGTTAATTGACTCATTAATTGGAACAGGCGTGAACAAACTGAAAATGCCCTCTCAGCAGCAGCTCCCTTGAATGTTAACTGTTTCTTTGTTGCCGGTTACAAAACTCGTCTACAATTTATTTTCGATTTTACGCTGTGTCATTGCACAGCGTTTTTTTACCCTTAGCCAGTGGGCATTCTGGTTATGTAATGCCGTATGCTGATCGGGACGTCAATTCTTCAGAAATGTATTACTAAATGTATTACAAATACCATTTATTTAGCCAATTGGACCACATAGCAACAATTAGTCGATTAGCTTTATGTTTTGTATGCAATTCAGTTTTTAATGTACATATTTACGCATTGGTAAGAGTATTAAATCTTGAGCACTTTAAAATGAACGACTCTAGCTTGTTCCGTTTTGATTTCTATTTTTAGGCTCATTTCCGTTTGGCATAACTGCCCCACATTGCTTATGAATATGCAACACAATCGAAAATGTGTTCAATATACCCTGTAACTATGGATAAAAGGAAATTTAACAATGTCCATCAATTTGCTAGGTAGTAAGTGGCTTGATAGATATGTATATCTTTATAACAGCAGAAAGATGATTAGCTAGATAGATCATTTGAATCGTATTTACTTAGGAGCTCTGGTCACAAAGTATCCGCCTAGTCGGGCACTCTCCACAGTCTTGGCACGCTTACCTGTCTCATTTCGTATATTATTATTATTAAATGTTTATGTGGATTGTGCTTTGTGTTTTATAGTGCGGAAGTGGCGCATAGCCCGTTTTCGTTTTCGTTTTCGTTTTGTGTATCTGTATGCTTTGGGCTTATCAAGGTTGTTGTTGCGTAAAAGGAAGTGCAAATGATTAGAAAGTTGAATGGGCAGCCTAGGCAGCTAGGGCAATACAAATCATGTATGCATGTACATGAGATGCATACGAGGGCAATAATAAGAGTTTCAGTGTGTGAAACTGCCTGGACGATACATATTTTATTTAATTAATATATCATTTTATATTATTGCTTACTTTAGTTTGATGTAACAAGAATCTTGGCATTGCATATGCTGTTAATGTTAAAAATTTAAATTAAATTGCATTTTGCATTATGTTTGTATGGGGAATCGAATGCCCATTATAAGGCCTTTTTGTTTTTATACCCTGAACCCATTAAAAATGGGTAAAAAGGGTATTATGGTTTTGTGCAAAAGTATGTAACAGGCATAAGGAAGCATCTCCGACCATATAAAGTATATATATTATTGATCAGTATCAACAGCCGAGTCGATTTAGCCATGTCCGTCTGTCTGTCTGTCCGTCCGTCCGTCCGCCCGTCTGTCTGTATGAACACACAGATATCAGAGACTACAAGAGCTAGAGACTTCATATTTGGAATATAAGTTCTCCTAATCCCGGGACAGATCAAGTTTATTTCATTTGATCGATAACTCGTCGCATTCAAAAGTTATCGATAAATTTTGATTTTAGACTAGCGTTTTTGGGACATAGCTTCAAAGATATAAGAGCTAGAGACCCCAAATTTGGCATGCATAATCTCGAATAGCATACACATGTAACAAATATTTCACTTTTTGGATACCACCCCCAATCACCCCATTTTTGAAGGTACGACCCTGCAATTTGTTTTGGTCACACATATTATTGACAATTGTATGTCCCAAAAATTTCAGTAAGATCGGACAATAAACACAGAAGTTATTTGAGATTTAACTTTCCATTGTATGGGGCTCAGCGAAAATCAAGCTAACTGCTTAAACCGCATGCACTGCTTGCAGTATGTGTGTGTCTGTATGTATGCACACTATTAGGCAAGTATGAATGGATGTCAGAACTGGGTTCAGGGTATCTCCTAGTCGGGCACTCCCGACTAGAGCACTCTTACTTGTTCTCTTTATCATTAGATGCAAATTAGTGACTTTAAGGGTTGCCCTCGCCCAAAGTGTGCAGTGTGCACTGTGTTGCGTCTCTTGAGACAGCGGCAGGCTGCTGGCTGCGTCAATGCCAGGTCCCAGTCTCAGTGGCAGCCTCAACGCTGCTTGCTTTCCAATTGGGGGAGAAAGTACGCGCAAAAGAGCTGAAAGTGGATCAGCTACAGAAACAAAAAACAGAAAAATAATCAACGTAACCAAACCGCGTGGCAGCATCGCGTGAGCCCCAGACGCAGATGCAGCCACCGCAACAGCAGCAACAGTCGCAGCAGCAACAACAACGACTCCTACAAAGATGCCAAGCTGTCGAATGAAAGCCCACGCCAATGCGTCGTCCGTCTGCCAACGTTGCACCACTGTAGCATCCTCAATGCAGCAGCAACTATCGAAACTAGCAGCTACCAACTGGCAACGGGCAGCGGGCAGCGGGCAACCACCATGCTGCACATCCACATCCACAGTTCGTGTCCGCATAATCATGGTGCGCACTCTGGCGCACATTTCAATTGATTTTCCATGTGACGCAGCACAATTTGCTTGCCAGCCAGCCAGCCGGGCCGCTTATTGTTAGGCTTTGAATGCGGCGCTCACGATCATCAGTTTGAGGGGTTTTTCAGAGAGTCAGTGAGTCGTCCGTCGGCCAGCAGTTGCCCGAGGTGTGCTCCTTTAGTAAATCGCCAATTAACTAATAGGCATTAAGTACTCATGTTTAGCGACTTGGTAATGGTTACAAAATACACAGAAATTGGTCCTCATCGGTCATTTTCATATTAATTGCCATTAAGCAGTAAGCCCAAATAGGAATGCTAAAAATTCGATAACACTTACTGCAGGTAGTCTTAGTTTCAATTAAATAGTAAACCAAAAAAACCAGTTCATTATTCAAAACGTGTTTTTGGAACAAAAAAAAATATAATATAATTTCTGGTTAATTCAAATGCCTGTAATGTTTAATTAATATTGTACTAGTTAGCAATTCGACTCAAACTATAGAGTTGCACTTGCGAGTAGAAACTTCGTTTGCACCTTCTGGTAATAAGGTTGTAAAGCTTGAGTTTTTATACTCTTTTCGAAAAAAATAGTATATTAAGTTTGTCCTGAAGTTTGTAACGCATAGAAGGAAGCGTCGGAGACCCCCAAAAGTTACTGCCAGTATGCTTAGAATGACAATACAAATTGATGTAGCCGTGTCCGTCTGTCTGTCTGTATGTATGCAAACTAGTCCCTCAGTTTTTGAGCTATCGCGATAAAACTTTGCACAGACACTTATTTTTCCAGGGGACAGCACATTGGTCGGAGCCGGCCGGATCGGACCACAATATCTTATAGCTGCCATACAACTCGAAGTCGGTTTTGGCCATATATCCCATGTTTTTTAATCCATCGCGATGAAACTTTGCACTGATACTTATTATTCAAAGAGACATCACATTGGTTGGAGCCGGCTGGATCGGATCACTATATCTTATAGCTGCCATACAACTCGAAGTCGGTTTTGGCCATATATCCCATGTTTTTTAATCCATCGCGATGAAACTTTGCACAGATACTTATTATTCAAAGAGACATCACATTGGTTGGAGCCGGCCGGATCGGATCACTATATCTTATAGCTGCTTTACAACTGGCAACGAATTAAATATTCTTAGAACAAAAAAAAAAATGTTACGCGACAAAACGATTTTGTGCAGCTTATGAAATTTCAGTGGTGCAGTTGGCAGAGTGAAAATTGCCTATGGGTTCGAAAGGAGTATAAAGTCGAAGATAATCCTTCCCCACTTGTTGTATTCTAATTTTGAACAAAGCTTGGAGCTTTGGTATAATAAATTGAAAATATTCATGTTGTCCTGGTGGCAGTTCCAGTTAGAAGATGCTTTCAACTGTAAAATGTTATTAATGTGAAATGTGCCTATATAAGAGTATTAAATCGTTAACATGCCAATAAATGCAGTTCTTTCTTGCTGTGCTTTAAATTGGGCTAAAATGTCTTGCAACATTTTGGCAACATTGTAATCTACTATAATTGATTTCAACTTGTTGTTTAATAAACGACCCTCGTGTGCTCTGCTGCTGAAGTCGTCGTCGTCGTTGTCGTCGTTGTCGTTGTAGCCGTGGGCCACTTAACACTCGAGACTGCACAGCCTCGATGCAGTTCGTTGTATATTTGTGCATGAACAATGCTGTTGAACTGGTTTCTGTGTTGCGTTTTGCGTTTACACATATGTATGTGTGTGTGTGTGTGTAGAGTGTGTGTAGAGTGCACCTTAAATTCAGTTTCATTATTATGATTTCAGTGCAAGATTGGGCTGTAGTTGTAGCATCGACGACATACGACAACGATCAACGATCAAGCGGCGGCCAACGCCATTGAACATTGGCAGTCATTTGCAGTTGCAGTTGCAGCCAGTTGCTGCCACAAAAAGTGGTGCAAATGAAACGGGTTATCTAATTGCAGCTCAAAGTGTGGCGGCAAGTGGCGAGTTGACTTTTGTTTTCTATTCAGAGCAAGCTGTCTCCTCATTGGCCACAACAGCGTTGTCGTGGTCGTCGTGGTCGTCATCGTCATCGCATGTTGTGCATACGAAATGTTGACTGAACCAACAACAACAACAACACCATCAACAACAACAGCGGGAGCAGGCTCTGTGTGTTGGAGTTGTTAATCGCACCAAATTTCAATTTGAATTTCACTTTCTTTTTCGATACGCTCACTTGGGTTTTTGCCTTTCGAACTTTTGTCTTGTTGTTTTTGTGTTTTGTTTTTTACACATCTTTCTTTAGCTTATTATACTCTTTTCGAAGAAAATAGTATATTAAGTTTGTCCTGAAGTTTGTAACGCATAGAAGGAAGCGTCTGAGACCCCCAAAAGTTACTGCCAATATGCTTATAAAAACAAAACAAATTGATCTAGCCATGTCCGTCTGTCTGTCTGTCTGTCTGTCTGTCTGTCTGTCTGTCTGTCTGTCTGTATGTATGCAAACTAGTCCCTCAGTTTTTGAGCTATCGCGATGCAACTTTGCACAGACACTTATTATTCAAGGGGACAGCACATTGGTCGGAGCCGGCCGGATCGGACCACTATATCTTATAGCTGCCATACACCTCAAAGTCGGTTTTGGCCATAAATCCGATGTTTTCAAAGCAATTGCCTTAAATTTCCTTGTACACTTGAACATCCATATAACTCATCGATGGGTAAAATCGCAAATCGATTGAGTCATAAACAGCGAAGATATGCGTCATTAAATATTTTGAAAAAACAGGTGCATATGAGCAAACAAAGTCAAGCGCAAGAAAGCTTTTGATAGTCTGAGCAAACAAAGTCAAGCGCAAGAAAGCTTTTGATAGTCTGCTCTTCAAGGTATTTTGCCACCGATCATCAAAACGGTTTGTGGCGTATGGCGTAAAGAGCCGCGCTAACGAACGCATGTTTCGCAAGTTCAAGTTCGAGCCTCGGCGGCGACTGATTGTTAATTTAATACTTTTTTCTTTTTCTTCCTTCCAAATATATAACTGTAATCAAATTAATTTGCTTCCAATAGCTTAGAACAAAAACAATGCCACGCGAAAAAACAAATGCTGACAAACGCGAGTTGCAGGTTGCAGGAAAACAAAAGAAGGAAATTTGTAACAGTCGGCTCTTCAAGCAATTTTGTCAGCGATCATCAAAACGGCTTGTGGCGTAAGGGGTAAAGTTGCGAACTGGTGAGCGAGAGGACCCAGGTTCGAAACCAGCGGCGACTGGTCATTTATTTTCATTTTTTCTTATTCTTCTTTTCAAATATATAATAACTGTAATCAAATTCATTTGCTTTCAATGGCTTAGAACAAAAACAATGCCACGCGAAAAAACAAAAGCTCAGTATAAATCGAGTTTGTTAGCGATTCTTAAAACTGCTTGGTGTAAGCAGTACAAAGCAAAACAAGAAAGCTTTTGACAGTCTGCTCTTCAAGGGATTTTGTCAGCGATCATCAAAACGGCTTGTGGCGTAGTGGGTAAAGTTGCGAACTGGTGAGCGAGAGGACCCGGGTTCGAAACCAGCGGCGACTGGTCATTTATTTTCATTTTTTCTTATTCTTCTTTTCAAATATATAATAGCTGTAGTCAAATTCATTTATTTTCAATTTCCTAAATTGTTTCTAATTTTTTTTTTCATACATAAAGTAGCTTTAATAGAATAATTCAAAAGAAAAATTTAAATTCATTGGCAAAACCAATGACACGCGAAAAAAAATATGGATCTCAAATTCTGAATATAAGCTCTCGTATGTTCAGATTAAGTTTTATGACAATTCAATTTCCGACAGCAGCCTTGAAAGGTATAAGAGCAACAGGCACAAAATTTGGTATGTATATTGTAGTATACATATGTAATGTAGTTTTGACTTTTTGGAAAAACTGAAACTTGTATATTGTTCAATTCGGTAGCACTTATGAATGCTAAGGGACGCGTCCACGAGCTGCGGATAGTGAAACGTCCCTGTTTACATGAATACCTTTATATATTTTATTTTATATGTAGGGGTATATGTATGCGACATTAATATCTGCGAATTAAATAAGCAGTCACGGAAAAATAGTAAAAATTGCTTTAAGGTTCGAAAAGAGTATTTAATCTTCGGCACGCCGAAGATAATCCTTCTCCACTTGTTTTCTTTTGTTTTGGAATGCAGCAAACAGGCAACGACCATGAAAAGTTTTATAGAAAGGGCTGCCTCACAGATCATATCTTATGCGTATTATATAAAAGTATATATTGAAGAAATATGCCAGAGCAGAGAATTCAATTCGGAAGATATGAGACATCATGCTAAACAGATACAAACTACTCTTTCGAAACGCCAGCATTGTTTAAGCTGAAATTTCTTTCGTTTTTAGCAACTCAGTAGATGTCACGGGTGGTTTATTTTTGACAGTTTTGTAGTGCATACTTACATACATACATATACAAGTAATATGTGCTTAAGTTTTTATACCCTGAACCCATTAAAAATGGGTAAAAAGGGTATTATGGTTTTGTGCAAAAGTATGTAACAGGCATAAGAAGGCATCTCCGACCATATAAAGTATATATATTCTTGATCAGTATCAACAGTCGAGTCGATTTAGCCATGTCCGTCTGTCTGTCTGTCCGTCCGTCCGTCCGTCCGTCCGTCCGTCCGTCCGTCTGTCTGTATGAACACGCGGATATCAGAGACTACAAGAGCTAGAGACTTCATATTTGGAACATAAGTTCTCCTAATCCCGGGACAGATCAAGTTTATTTCATTTTATCGATAACTCGTACCGTTTAAAAGTTATCGATAAATTTCGATTTCAGACTTGCGTTTTTGGGACATAACTTCAAAGTTATAAAAGCTAGAGGCCCCAAATTTGGCATGTATAATCTCGAATAGCATACACATGTAACAAATATTTCACTTTTTGGATACCACCCCCCAAACCCCCAAAAAGTTCAAAAAACCCATATTTGAAGGTACGACCTTGCAATTTGGTTTGGTCACACATATTATTGACAATTGTTTGCCCCAAAAATTTCAATAAGATCGGACAATAAACATAGAAGTTATTTAAGATTTAACTTTCCATTGTGTGGGGCTCAGCGAAAAAGCAAGCTAACTGCTTAAACCGCATGCACTGCTTATACTGCAGCATGTGTGTGCTTAGATTAGTATGAATGATTGTAAGGACTGGGTTCAGGGTATCTCGTAGTCGGGCACTCCCGACTAGAGCACTCCTACTTGTTTTGTTGTTGATGTGTGGCCTGCCACTTTACACCCAATACCCCTGTACGCTGTGCTATTTCAACTAGTTTTTCAGCATAAACAGCATGGTAATTACTCATATATGTATGTACATACATATTCGGGGAAATTATTGACTAAAATCGTTGGTCGTGTGGGCGAACAAGTGTGCCAAGTAAAAGTTTCATAATTGTGCGTCCTCCACTCCTGCCTCGCAACGTACAACATGTTTGCTTAGAGTTGTGTGTTGAAAATAGTTGGCATTGAGTTCGTTGTCCAAGTCTCTTGTCATTTGTTTCCATTCGCATTTCTATACACCCACAAAAATATTATTTACTTTTTTTTTCGTTACCAAATAATTAGTTGTACTTTACGAAACTATAAAACCCAAAAATATAAAAAAAGAGTGTTGTCCACCAATGCAATCAAGCTCTTGTTAATGTGGTCATTAGAGGTAGTAAAATTAAAACAGTGCTTAAGCAAAACGCAGTCGCCTCGAAACAGTAACAAAACAAACAAATTATGAAAATTCACCAAATTTATCGAATATAAACAAAGCAAGAAATAGTGAAAGTTTTTCATCATCGTTTTGCCGACGTTTGCACAAAATTCACAGAAAAGCGAAACACGAAAAACGAAAAACAATCGTCGTCGAGTCTTCCAAAGCACATCGAGCAAAACAAAACAAAACAAAATACACACGCGCAAAAGGAGAGACAAAAGCAATACGACGCGAATCAAGTAACAAAAGCAACAACAATCAGCAGCAGCACAAGCACAAGCGCGAAATCAGCTGCTGAGCAGCAGGCAGCAACAACTGCAACACGTTCCACACACACACACACACACACATGCACATAACGGCGCCTGTTAGCCAGGAGATAATAGAATCTGCAAACAGCAGGAGCCACAGCAAAACTAACGGCGACATCCCCAAAGAAAATGTTGTAAGCGGTCGCATTCAGCAATATCAGTTGACGGCTATAGCAACGGCTAATAACAAGGCTAGTGGTGGTGGCGGGGTGGCACGTTGTGTCGTTGCCCGCCCACACCCGCAGCCAAAGTGCGCCCAGACGCCGCAGGTCGCCATCAGTCGGAGAAACCCAGGTAGATGCTAGCGCATGCAAAATGCGCCGCCCGCCGCCTGCCACCTGCCGCTGGCGGCAAACCGAAGGCGGAAGCTATTTGATTGCTTTTGCATGTCACTTTCACCGCTTGCCAACACGATCACAACAACAACCGCAATCGCAACAACAACGCCGCAAAGACGCGACCGCAGTGTGTCAGTGGGGTGTTGTGCGATACGTGCGGGTGTGCGTGCGGCTGCTAATTTCATAATCGCCTCTTCAACTTTTCCCCCTTTCATTGACTATGCCAATAACGTTTGCTCTCTTTTCTTATGCATATTTGCAGTTACCGTTAATCCACCGCCCCAAAGACCATGGCTGCCACTTGCCAAGCCCAACAAATCGCGACCAGCCTGTAAGTACCCAATGCACCAATCAATCGAATATTATCGATTGTATTATTATCGACTGTATTATTATTATATGATAAGCAGCCAATTGAATCTTGAATTGTCCGACTGTCTCAGTTGAGAATACATACAATTCTTAAGAACTACTTAAGCTGCAGTTCTACTTTTTGTCAACTTAAATTGATGAAACTAATAAATTTAGATGTTATATGTTATGTTTAATGTTAATTTTTAGGCATTTTTACGGTTATGTGTTATAATGTGCTGTGCGACAAGTATGCGACGAGACAGATGTACGGCTACTGTCCGTCATGGGCTTTGTGCTGGGAATATCGGAAGAAGTCAATTATTGATGAAATACGGCATTATGCGGCGGACATAATCAGCTTGCAGGAAATCGAGACGGAACAGTTCTACCACTTTTTCCTGCCTGAACTAAAGAACGATGGCTACGAGGGCATTTTTTCGCCCAAATCCCGTGCCAAGACAATGTCAGAAGTGGAACGCAAATACGTCGACGGCTGTGCGATATTCTTTCGAACATCAAAGTGAGTAGAAAGTGTAAATTCAAGTGGCATACTAAATCAACACGCTTATATGATTTCAGATTCACGCTTATCAAGGAGCATCTAATTGAATTCAATCAGCTGGCCATGGCTAATGCGGAGGGCTCGGACAACATGCTGAACCGCGTGATGCCAAAGGATAACATTGGCCTGGCCGCTCTGCTCAAAGTGAAGGAGACGGCCTGGGAGCCGATGTCCGAGGTGACACAGATCTCACAGCCGCTGCTTGTGTGCACCGCGCATATACATTGGGACCCGGAGTTCTGCGATGTCAAACTCATACAGACAATGATGCTGAGCAACGAGCTGAAGACGATCATTGACGAGGCCAGTCACATTTTTAGGCCGGGACACAAGAATGACTCAAATAGTATACAGCTGCTGTTATGTGGTGATTTCAATTCATTGCCCGACTCGGGAGTGGTGGAGTTTCTGGGCAAGGGTCGTGTTGCAATGGACCATCTGGACTTCAAGGACATGGGCTACAAGCTGTGCCTGCAACGTCTGCTCTCCAACGATACCAACGAGTTTACGCATTCCTTTAAACTGGCCTCCGCTTACAGTGAGGACATTATGCCGCACACCAACTACACGTTCGATTTTAAGGGGATCATCGACTATATTTTCTACACAAAAACCGGCATGGTGCCGTTGGGTCTGCTTGGGCCAGTGTCTACCGATTGGCTGCGCGAGAACAAAGTGGTTGGCTGCCCCCATCCGCATATACCCTCCGATCACTTTCCACTGTTGGTGGAACTGGAGCTGATGCACACAGCCAGCCAGCAGCCGCCACCCAACGGGCTGATCAATCGACGGTAGCAATAGACACGGCGCGGTAGGCCAACGACTATGGTGACGACGACAGCAACATCTCGGACAAACACGGGCGGCGGTACGTTGCAGTTCAGATATAGGGGACGCAGCACCAGCGGCAACAGTAGCAACATCAATCGAAATAACAGCAGCACTAGCAGCAACAGCAGCCTCCGCCCAGCTTCCCATGGATCATTGCGCAAACCGCAAAACACCCCAAACTCAACATCAACTTAAAGAGTCCCGAAAAAAACAAAAAAAAACAAAACCCTTTCCATGAATCACCAAATGACCAACGTCAACGTCGAGGGCGCCGCTAATTAATAATTAAAGTTATAGTTTAGATCTGATTTTGGCTTGATTTCAATCACGAGTTCTATGATGACGAAGTTGTGCAGAATCCGCTATTCTGTGCGCCGGCTCGTGAAGTGCGTCAACAATGCTATCCACATCGAACAACTGTCCGATTATGCAATCGAGTGTCTATGACACGCACAGACAGCATCGGCGAATTTCGTATACAATTTACTTGCTGCTCTTGCACGACGCGTTTCTCGTTATATTTTACAATTTTTAATTTCAGTTTTAGCATCGAATAAATTATATAAATACGCATAATTAGCTTATGTTCTTGTAAACCACAACAATTATGATACAAATGGCATATTTTATAAGCTGACTCAAAACACATACACATACATACACATACACACAACAAAAGAAAAAAACAAAAACCCAAACTACTTTTAAGAACAAATTCAAGTAAACAAAAATAACCAAATTGTATAAAAATTAAGCGAAAAACAAGTAAGAGAAAAACCGATTCAAAATACAAATGATTTTCAAAATTGCCTTAATTCGCAAACAATAACTGGGCCACAAACATATAATATATATATATATATATATATACATACAAAATTGTAGAACGTAACCACATTTAAATACTTGAATACATACATAGATGTTGTAGAGCTGCGTTGTCAAACATAATGTACATTCAATTTCATGCATAAAAAACTATATATGTATATAAGCAATCTGATAAAAAGTTTCAGATGTTTGAATAGTTACAAAATCGGCAATTCGAACTAAGAATTACCATAAGGGCGTAAGATAGCTGGACGAAGATCTGAGAGGACAGAGTATATATAAATATGTATTATACAGTCTTACATTAATGCATTATTGTATGAGAAAAACACGTAAGCAGCAACAAGTTCTAGATATTGTTAATGCAGTACATAGTATCGTATAATCAAAGATAAAAACCAAACAAATATTGTGCAGCACACGTACAATTTTTAAATACATACCATCTTTAAAGTATCAATAGCAACAAAGCAAATGTGCGTTGAGATTAATCGGTTTGAGAGCAACATCAAGTTCAATATTCAGTGTACAATTCTGACAAAATCAAATTCATCGATTTCATTCGTCATACGGCGGACTTGCAAAATCATATAGAAACTGTGCGATTAGATTAAAAAGCATATATTAAAAAATCGAAGCAAAACAAATACATATTTAATTAATGTTATTTGATGTATTTACATATAGCAATGTGTCACAGACATCTGTTATGCAGAGTTATTCTTTAGACTCATGGGCTCTTGGGTCAATGGGAACGCCTTGCCAATCGCATTTGCCGCCTGCAGTTTGTTATTAATTGCTCCCCATAGCTCTTGATTGCCACGCTGCAACGTATCCATGTTGCCAATCATATAGAGAGCCCAACGCGCACGTGATAATGCCACACAAACCCGATTCGGCTGACGCAGAAAGCCGATGTGGCCTGACGGATTGCTGCGCACCAGTGACAACAACACAATGTTTGCCTCTAAGCCCTGGTAACTGTCCACACTTGCTACCACAAAGTTATGCTTCTTCGGTAGGATTTTTTTAATATACTCGACTTGTGCATTGTATGGTGACAGGATGACTATGTCACCGGGCTTCTTCTTTAAGCTGAGTGTTAGTTTAACCAACTCCGCCGCTTCGTGCCTATTGACAAACGACTTGTCCGTCTGCAATTAAAAAGAGTATCATTGATTAGCTTGCAGTTGAAGGCACAACCTGATTAGGCTTACCAATTGCTCCTCGGGCTGCACATGATCCACAAAGTACATATTTGATGTCATGTTGCCGTGATTCTCGTAGGCCAACACGGAGTCGTCGCTGATCAATTCATCATAAAAGACGGGCACAAGGAGCTCAGCAATGCAGCTGCGCATGCGATACTGAACATTGAGCACCGTGGCGGGAAATTGTTGGGTAATAAGACGCTCAAAGAGCGACACCTGCAATCCCTGCTGCATATGATTGCCCGTGTGGGGCTGCAGCTGCTTGTGATCACCGATGAGTATGACGTGTTCCGTGTACGGCGTTAGACAGGCCAGCACATGCGTTTCAGCTGTCTCGGCGGCCTCCTCAAAGACAAAGCACTTGCTTTGCAGCAAGCGAAATAAAAAGTTCAGCCGGGCCGCACACGTTGTGGTCATGGCCAGCACTGACTTATCGCGCGCCACATAGTACTGAAAAATATTGCGCAGCGTGTTGATCTTTTCGGCCACCAAACTTAGCTGCTCCAGCGCGGACTGTATTTGCAAATAGGCCGCTTCGCTGCCATCGAAGGCCGCGTGCAGAGCCTGCAATCGCTCAAATTGCTCCTTATATTCGCACTTGACTACCCACCAAACGCGTTTGAGCCGTACCGGCACCAGCTGCTCATCAATCATTGTGCGTACATTGTATTTTTCTATTTCCGGCTGGCGCGTCTGGCTGCCAAATCGCAGAATGCTGTCGGTGTGCTTGGCGACCTTAAGCAGGAACTTGTCCAGCGAGTCGTTTGTGTAGGTCAGCACTATTATGGGTCCCGAGTTCAGTCGATCAGCGTTTTGCGCTAGCGTATTGATTAGCTCCACGGATAAATGCGTTTTGCCCGTGCCAGGCGGACCTTGTATCAGGCAGAATTCATTGGACAGTGCAGCGGACAAAGCAGCTCTTTGCAAACCATTCAGCTTTGTCTCCTTGGGCGGCTTGGCAGGCCAAAACTTGGTATCGTTATATGTCAAATGGGCACCGGGCTTAATGTACGCGGGCGGACGAATTTCAAGCTACGAAATATAATATATTTATACGTATCTATAATTAGTTTAAGGTCGAACTCACTTGGCCATCGACGATGTAGCGGCGCATCGGAAAGTTATCAGCGCTGCAGGTGCTCAGATAGTTGTGGACGCGCAAATATGGCTCAAAGAACACTGGCGTCTCGAACATGATCAATGGCTTATCATAGATGTTTCCAATATTGTATTGCTTGGCAATCTCTACGCTTAACTAAGTCATCAAGTAAAAGTTTCTCAATAGTGTATATGCATATAGGGAATAACATTTTCCTTACATATCCCTGACGTAACATTTCGCGGTCCGTGTATCTGACGGTGGCCAATATCAGATTATCGAAATCAGAGCTGCTGGTGAAGCACAGCAAGGCGTTAGTTTTAATGTTCCTCAAGAACTCATCTTGTAAACGATATGCCCGATCGTTTTTGTTTAATTTATGTTTTTCGCTACGCTCATCCGGCCATAAGTCCACGAGTATCAGGCTATGCCGTTCAGCATCGGCAAATTCGGCATTCAGTTTAAGCTGTGTGTGTGGCCACAGCAGATTTTGCTTCACCAAGGCATCGATGCTGCTTTTGGATCGCAGCCGCTGCACATATTCACGCAATGGCTGCAAGAAGTCTTCGCATAACATACGACGCTGCCGATTTATATAGCCAGCTACATCGCCGTCTGCAGCCGGCGCCACCTCAAAGGATTCAGGTCGCAATAAATCGTCCAGCTGTGGGTAAATCTCGTTCTTCACGTGGCTGACGGTTGGCAGCACCTCCAGATCCTGGGCCAGTTCAACGCACACCGGATGCTTTAAGAGTTGGGGCAACTGGCAGCGAGCGAGCAGCGTTTTAAAATGCTCGATAAGCTCGTAGCCCGATTGTTCGAGAATGCCGAGTTTGTGTGTGCGTATAAGCAGCCACTTTATGTTACGCAACATCAACTCGGAATCGTCATCCAAATTACCTTTAGATGGGGTCGCAAAGAGCTTGAGAGCAAAGCGCTTTACTTGGTTCAGCAGCACCGATTGTCCGGTGAAACCAGAAAGCAGCTGCTTATCGAAACCGCCCAGTTCCAATTGGCACAGTACAGTTAAAGCCTCCACATACTGCATTACCCGCTTTTGGGAATCGTTTGCCGCTATTTGATCCTTCAAGAAATCACGATCTACTGACATAAAATACAGAAACATTTCCAATGGATTCTTTTTCAGCGCATTTGCAATCTCGCCAGTGGTAAATCGACCCGTAGCACTGCTGGTATCGCTAACGTCCAGACTAAGTTGTTTGTGGTAATCGTCTGTCGATGTATGTACATACATATGATTTCAGTTTATATATAATTATTTAGTACTTATTATAATTTATATATTTACCAGCTCTGCTGCTAAATTCAATGCGCTCCTCATGCGACTCATTTTCTATCTGTTGTTTCACCTGTTGCTCCAGATTTTGTACTATCTCATTCTCGTCCTTGTTGAACCAATCGTCATCTGAGTCAGACATGGTGAAATGTATTACTACTGTTGCTGCAGCGTTCGACAATTATAATGGGAATACCGGCTCTCATATGCACTTTTAGCGATGTCAATCGCCAACGCATATGAATAATAGCGATGTGCGATGTTTGGCTACTCGGTACTCGTTACGAGTAGTTTTTAAGTAGTTGGTACTTACTATGACAGTAAAGTTGTCAAAGTTAAGTGTTTTATTTCCATCATAACAGTGAGAGAAAAAATGTGTAGCAAAGCTGTATGTTCAACCTTGTCGTCTACCACAAATCATATACATTTAAATCATACTTGAATCGGACTGATTTTATTCAAAGTCGTATAGTGGTATATTGAATTTTATTGGCTTGGTCACACTGCGCAGTGCTTCTTGTGATCGTCGGTTGTTGCGCGGAATAAAAAAGATATTGGATTTTGGTAAATTTCATATTTAAAATCATCATAAGATTATTACTGCATTTCAGTAATATTTGAATATATATTCAAACAACGAGATAACCAAATATCACTGCAGACTAAGAAACAAGTAAGCGAAACGCCATTATTACTTCTCAATAGCCTATACTATACGTTTTTCTTATAGTAAAATACACCTGTTTCTTAAAGGGGGACTTACAGCAAATTACCAATACAAAATTCATACGTCGTAATTATGGTTGAGCTATTTGAAGAGGATTTCGACTGCTGGGAGTGGTTTCAGGAGGGTAAAGACAAAATATTGCGCAGTTTGGCGCGCAAAAATGCGTCTAACGGGCATCACAAGAAATTTATCAGGCGCTATAATTGCTGGAATCACTCAAAGGCGCCGTCGCCAGCAAAAATTGCCACCGAGAGACTTGTGAAAATCCTCAATATTCAGCCATTAGGCATGTTTCTCTATTTGGCAACCGAAACTGAAACGGATTTTTTCACTGACCAGATCGAACCACACGATGATATGGAGCGCGTGGTCATCTATTCGCGAATACTGGTCACATTGTGTGAGCTGGAGCTGCCCGGCTTCCACTACGATATACTGAGCAAGGTGGCCAACTGCATGTCGCTCATCCAACATTATGAGGAAATAGTGCGAAAACTATGCACGAAAAGCTTTCGCACCATGTGGACGGACTTGGAACGCGTCGACAAAATCCTTAGCTACATGCAAACGATCTTGTTGCAGGCCCAACGCGCCGGCGTCTTGAAAAAGAACGCCATGCAAATACTATTTAACATTTGGACACACCTGAAGAATAATAATAACCCCATTATAGCAGAGCGACCAATTTGCATTGAGTTTCTGCAGCAGCTGAATGGACTATTTAGCGTAGAAGAGGATGTATTGTCCGAGCCAAACCCATCCGCTGAGGTGCGTCTGTTTAATCATATTAGACATGTTTTAACATATGTAAACGATTTTAGATTTATCCCAACTTGGAGGAGCTCAGACTTTGGCTTGGTCAGAAGGAGGACGCTTATCTCAATACTACAAAGCTAAAGATTAGCTACATTAGCACCACCCAGTACATAAATAGCCAACGTTTGTTTCTGCGTCAGCAGTTCTTGTTGCCACTGCGTGAACTTGTGCGCATGGTGCATCGCATGCGCAATCTTCAGAGTGTTCTGCCGCCCCAGATCGCATTTGAGAAAGTGGTCATCAGGCTGAACATGAACTTTTTGGATGCCCATAGCAGCAAATTGCTTTTTGTTGATGTAATTGCTGCGCAGCGCAGCTCGGCCGCTGAACACGATGCCCAGCTGAATGATAAAGAAGCGAATTCGCTGTTAAAGCTCAAAAATGGATCGCTGCTTTGCTTAAGCACCGGCTACAATTTTGAAAATCTTATACTGGCGACAGTGGTTAGCACTGATTTAAAGCAGCAGCGACGTGGCTCTGTGAGTGCGCATTGATTAACGAATTCGAAAACATCTTATGTGTCTGCTATCTTTCAGATTGCCGTCACTATAATACGGCAGTTCAACATAGGCAACATTTATGACAAAACGTTTATTATGTTCGAAACGCCCGTCTACTTCGAGCCTTACCAGAAGGCATACAGATACCTGACCAACAGCAATGTTATAAACTTTCCCATGTCCGATTATATTGTGCACGGGTTAACAAGAACACAACCACCTGCTTATTTGAAGCAAACACAGCCGCCAAATGTGTACGAAAGCCAAAAGTTCGCCAATAAGCTGCTTAAAATGCCGTTAAGTCTTTCGCAGCGAGAGGCCTTCCGGAGTGCGCTGAATACGAATTTTAATTTAATTCAAGGTCCACCCGGCACTGGAAAGACCCATGTGTCACTGCAGCTAATAAAGACTATGCTGGAGCATGCGAAATTCTGTACACCCATTCTTGTTATCACATACACCAACGTTTCGCTGGACAACTTTCTGCTGAAGTTGAGCGCCGTCACCAGCAGTATTGTGCGCTTTGGATGCCAGTCGCGGCTATCGGAAATTGCCAAGTTTAACGCTCGAGCCGATACCAACATGCATATGATAAATCCAAAGCTAAAGCGCCTTTATTGGATGGTCAACCTAGAGATCAAAGAGCATTTCAAGTGCTTGCAGTCGCTGTACAGCGCCTTCAAAAACACCGATAAAGCCTATGAGGACATTTTGGCCGTACAGCGTCGCATTTGGAATGCACAGGAGAAGCTAAACTGTATCCGGATGATATTCCAACACTATCTAATTGTCAACAAGAACGTGCTGGCGATGACAACTACATGCGCTGCGCGTATGAATTTTGTCTTTCGATTTCTGAAAGGTCGAATAGGTGAGAAAATGGCAATCATATATATCATCATATTCATACTTAAGTTATATTACAGTTATTTTTGAGGATGCCGCTGAGATTCTGGAGGCGCACATTCTGCCTTGCCTGACACCGTATACGCAACACGTGATTATGATTGGCGATCACATGCAGATCAAGCCATATACTACCTATATAAAAGGATTGAGAAATTCCGCTGCCTCTCAGTCTTTGTTTGAGCGGTTAATTCGCTCCGATTTTCATGTGAACGTTCTAAATATTCAGTATCGTATGCGTAATGCTTTTGCGGAATTGCTATGTCCGCTTATTTATCAGAATCTGCTCAGTCATGAGTCTGTGTATAAGCTGCCATCCATCCGCAATATGACGAAAAATCTTTATTTTCTTCAACATCATGAGCCCGAGACTCAAGTCAGCGATGCTTTCCTACGCAACGATTGGGAGACGCAAAAAGTATTGGAAATAGTGCGTCATTTGATAGAAGTTGGTGGGTATAAAAACAAGGAGGTTGTAGTGCTCACTCCCTACACCATGCAGGTCGAGTTAATAAAAAAACAAGTAAGCAATTAAGTATCATTTTTTTCTGATTAATATATCTTCGGCTTTGCAGATATCGAAGAAACCCAATTTGAAAGATGTTGGCATTGCCACTGTGGACAGTTTTCAGGGCCTGGAGGCCGATATCGTTGTTCTATCACTGGTGCGCAGTAATAAGCATGGAAATATTGGATTCCTTGCTGAACAGAATCGCATTTGTGTTGCCATGTCGCGCGCCCGCCATGGCCTCTACATCATTGGTAATTTGAAGATTCTTTCACAGAAATCGTCAACTTGGAGTGAAATAGAAATGAAATTAAAGCAGCAAAATGCCATTGGCGCTGAATTTCCCTATGAGATAAAGAAGTAAATATGTTATATAAGAAATACTCATTGTAAGTAATGTTAACGACTAACATAAACAAATATTATAAATAAAAATAAATACGTTTTTGTTACAAAGTCTTTTATTTAAACTTAACGCCAAAGCAATTCGTGCTAAATGAAGCGAACCTATGTTTTAGGTCTTATCAGCATATTAAAGTTTGGTCACACTGTGTCTCGAAATTGTCGGAATATTTGTGATGTTTGGCGAAATGCGTATTAATATAAGCGCGGGAATTGTATGGACACAGATTACATCTATTTAAAGCTAAAGCAAAATCAATAAGTAAGTAGACCATCAAATTAGCGATATGTGTACTATGTAACAACGGTTTATAACACTATATAGTAAACAAAAAAAAAAATGCCCGCGCATTTCATGTCGCTAACTATTTGTAATACACTCTTGTTATTATAGGCAAATTAAAAATGGGTCGCGGTAGGCCTCGAAAAAAACGTTTATCTTCAGGATCAGATAGTGATGCTTCAACTTCGGTGCCTTCAACGAAGCGATCCAGGCCAAGCGATAAAATTGTAGTGGAGGCATCTACTTCACTCGCGGCTCTTAAGCGAGCAACCACTGTCGCAAATTCAACAATAAATTTGTCCTGTGAAAATCGCTTGGTAAATCCGAAATATGTTGTAATATGGTTTGTAATGTCATATTTCTATTACTTTAATTGTAGTACGGACTGAGAGTGCAACACCCATTCAGTCGCTGTGGAAAAATCCTCTCTGTACGTTTGAGGAATTTCATGTGCCATTCCAATTTGTTCATTGAGTTTGGCCCAAATATCAATTTTCTCGTTGGCAGCAATGGAAGCGGCAAAAGCGCGGTGATCACTGCGCTCGCCTTGGGGCTAGCCGGCAGCGCACGCAACACAAGTCGTGCCAGCAGTATACAAAGTAAGTGCCAAGACTCCGCCCCAGAAACGATTTTCACGATTGTGCTTTTTCAGAGCTAATTAAGAATGGTGAGAGAAATGCCACCATTGAGATAACCCTCTGCAATACGGGCGTGCGGCCATTCAAGTTTGAAATTTTTGGTCAAAATATTACGGTGGTACGTCATATACGTCAATCGTCCTCGAGCTATGAGTTGAAGGACGCACTTAGGAGGAGCGTGTCAAAAAAATTGGACGAGATACGGCGCTTGCTACTTTACTTCGGCATAAGTGTGGAGAATCCCATCTTCGTACTTAATCAGGAGGCTTCGCGTGAATTTCTTAAGGAGTGAGTGCTTTCGTAATGTAGCTTGAAACTTAATTGAAAATATGACATTAAATATCAACAGCCTGGAACCAGCGTCGAACTATAAATTAATTATGAAAGCGACGCAACTTGATTTATGTGCGGCCAGTTTAACCCAGTGTCATGAACAGCGCAAACACTTTAATTATGATCTGGAGCTGATGAAAATGGTAAATAGTTCGTTTTAAATCTTACAATTCGTGTAAATATATGTACCATTTTTAATGAACAGAAAAACGAAAGGTTGAAACAAAAGTGCGACGACGAAGAGGAAAAGTTAGCAATAATAAAAAATAAAGAAGCAATCAAGGTAAGTCGTAAAATATCTTTTGCACACATAAATTACAAACTCTTCATTTTCATCTATTTAGAATCAATTGAAAGAGGCTAATACAATGCTGGCTTGGTTAAAAGTAACCAAGATTCAGGATGATCTCACTAAAATGGAAGAAACATTGAAATTAATCGAGAAGAAAAACGAAGACCTGTCTCAGAAGACAACGCAAAAGAAGACCACACAGGAGGCTTTCTCTGAACAGCTAAAGTATGTACACCAATTTTATTAATTGTCTACAGTATTTATATATTCGTAAATATAGAAATTTGGACACAGTCAAAGGGCGAATTATGGAAAGTTATCAAGCGCAAGAGGCAAATCTAAGGGCCGTCAAGCGAATTATTCAAGATTGTCTTTATAAAGCAAGTTCAATAAAAGCGGGCATAAAAAATGCAGAGAAACGACAGAAGGAGGAAGAAACCACATACGATGGGTGCCAAAAGCATATGAAAAACTACCACGCAGACTATTCTGAAGTTAAAAGACTTCGGGAAAAGAATGCCGCTGAGCTAGCAGCGCTCAAACATACGGTAGCTGAGAGTAGTGAGCTCATTGCTAGGCTTAGGGACGACCAAAACGACAAAAAGAACCGTATACCAGCAACAAAAGAGCAAGTTGAGTCCATAAAGACTGAGCTCACCCACCTGCATAAATCTGAGCGTACGTATAACCGTGTTCAAATGATTCAACACAAGCATAAGCCCAATTAATGTTATTCATTTCAGAAAACTTGCAATGGGAGATGGAGTCACTGTTGCGCAACAAATCAAACAAGATGTCCGTTTATGGCGAGCACGCGATGACAGTAGCTAATGCGCTGCAACTACAATACAGTGGCAGTAATGCTCACAGAATGCCGCGTGGTCCGATCGGCATGTACATAAGTGTGCCCAATCCCAAGTATCGCGATCTGGTTGAGAATCAACTGGCTCACTGTTTGCGTTCTTATATCGTTAGCACAGACAAAGAGCGGATGTCATTAAGAGCTCTGCTGCAAAAATCGTATTCAGGTGGTAATATACCCACAATTATAACCAGTGCCTTTACAAATGCGGTTTACAATGTAAGCAAGTACAGAGTGCACTGTAGGGCGTCAAATACGACAGTGCTAATGGATGAGATAAGGTGAGTTTTTAATTTATTAAAACCTCCAGTTACTTTCGCATTTTTATCTTTGGTTAGTTCATTTTAAGCTTTTTTAAAATTGATCAATTGATATTTTCAAGCCTTTTAATTACACTGTGTCTTACTTTTATTAATAGCTGTGATGATCCTGTTGTCATGAACTATCTCATTGATACGATACGCATTGAGACTGTGTTGGTTACCGATTCCAAAGATACAGCCGAATCGCTTACTTCGAATTCGGAAAACGTGCCACCCAATTTGACTCGCGTACTGGTGCCCAACTTGGGGCTGGAGTATTGCCCATCGCCCAACTACGCAATGTACTCCATTAAAATTTTGCCTGCGCGTTTAATTCAGGTCAATGTGGATGACCGAGTTCGGCAACTACAGGCGGAAAAAAATAGTGTACTAGAGCGTAAAGCAATTGTACAACCACAGTATGCTAAGGCTAAACAAAAGTTAGACAGCGTTGCTCAGGAGATAAGCGCCAAAAACGACATAATTAATGAACATCACACTGCTAACACAAAAGCAATGCAACAAATTATGGATATAGAGAATTACGAATACCGGGAATTACCCGCTCTCGATGTGCTAGTAAGTTGCTGTGACACTTTAAGCCCCATTTGAATCCATTTAATGTACTTGTTCCTTTCAGGAAACTCACTTGACCAGCAGCAGTGAAAAAATTGAGAAATGTAAAGAGGAGCGTAAACTTTTGGAAAATCAACTGCGCGATCTTAACGAGCGTAAATCTCAAGCTGACGAAGAAATCAAAGGGGAGCAGAAAACCCTCGATGCAATTAATAACAAAATCGGCGAAATTGACGCGACGACCCAGGAAGTGCAAAGCAAAATACGCAATTTGGATCGTCATTTTGAGGAAAACCAAAGACGCTATCAGCAAAGCAACAACCTGCTTCAATCAATGCTAGGAAATAAAAAGCAGTTGGAAGCTGATTTAGAAAATGAACGCCAGTCTGCACAAAATGCTGGCGATTTTATTGAAACAAACATGTCAGAAGATCGAATTCGCGATAAGATAAGTCGTTACAAAGCGAAGATGAAGCATTATGACACTATGAATTTAAACAGCGAGGAGGTTGAGCGTAAATTGTCGTCGTTGTATGAGAGTTTTAAAGAGAAATCTGACAACTTGCAGAGTATTATAAGTACCGTGGATAAATTACGCGTTTCATATCACACCCGGGCACAGCGATTTCAGCGCTCGCGATATCATTTCTTCACCATGGTCGAGTTTCAGTTTAAGGTAAAATCCTTATATCAAAGGTTGTGTTTATAATATACATAATCTTTAATTATTTTGAACACAGCAAGCGCTTATGTGCCGGCAGTTTGAGGCCAGTTTGGAGGCTAATCATAAGATTAAGACGCTGCAGATCAATGTATTTCCCCCGAGCGGTAATAAGACATCAAATACGCGAAGTTTGTCCGGTGGTGAAAGGTCCTTTACTACAGTGTCCTTACTGAAAGGTCTTTGGAGTACTTCAGATCATCCGTTTTATTTTTTGGACGAATATGACGTGTTTACTGTAAGTTTAATCAGTGATTTAACTACCATTATTTTATATAATTTCGTAAACTTCTAGGATGAGGTTAATAGGACCTTCATAACTAATTTGCTTATTCAAGAAGGCACGGACTTCCAAGACCGACAGTATTGTTTTCTTACTCCGCAAGATACTAAAGTCGATTCAAACCACCTTATCACCGTACATAAGTATGTACATTTGCGCTTTATTTTTATATCCGAACTTCATATACTATATTTTGTGCTATATGTACGATTCTTTCAGATTGGAGGCACCAGAGCATTAGTTTTCAGCTGATCCAATATTTGTTGCTGGGCGACTGTTTTCACTAAAGGACATTTCCATATATTATTTAAGAATAAAGTTTTAATGTTGATTAATTTCATAATTTTAACAATGAAGTTTATATTAAATTAAATTTACGAATTGCATATTAGCTTATTCAAAACGTAATATGGCAGCCCACATTTTTATGGTATGGCAACGCTAAACATAGGGGTCGTGTGACGTTCAAGCGAAATGACATGCGAGCGTACTTAGTCATTTCAGAAATATGCGTGCATATACATATGTTTTGACAATTTGTATACATATTTGCATTAATTGATTGATATTTAGTTGCTTATCAGTTTAAAAAAATACTTGTAATTAGACAAGGAACTTTCGACCGATTTGTTAAAATGTGTCATCATACCGTCTGAACGTTGTTGGGCCACTCTTTGCAATAACCTCAAAGCGATACCGGAGACAAACGGCATCGCTGACATTTTTATTATTGTTTTGTAAATTTAGAGATCACAATGAGCCGCAATTATAAAGAAGACCAAAGCAACGAGGTAGAAGCTCTTGATTCCATATATTGTGGCGAAATGGAAGGTAACTCGGAGTGATGTCCTGCAAAATAAACATTTAATGCTAATATCCGTGTTTCTTGCAGTTCTACAAACCGAGCCTCTGCACAAATTTCAAATTCCGATTGCCACGGAGGAGTACTACACCGATGCAGCCGAGGACAGTGAAAAGGGGTTGGCATGCAAGCTTGTGTTCACGTACACAGCGGCATATCCAGATGAAGCACCACTGGTAGAAATTGACGAGCCCGAAAACTTTGAAGATGTTTACGAAGAGCAGCTGCTGGAACACCTTCGCCAGACGATCGAGGAAAACATTGGCATGGAGATGATATTCTCGCTGGTGAGCAGCGCACAGGAATGGCTGAATGTGCAGTGGGATGAGCACAAGAAAACACAGGACGATGAGCGGGCCCGCCAGGTGCAAGAAGTAGAAGAAGAGGAACGAAAGAAATTTGAGGGCACGCGTGTAAGTGTCGAGACATTTATGAAGTGGAAACTGGATTTCGAGGAGAGCACGGGTATCGCTGCGAAGCGGGAGAAGAACAATGATTGCAAGAAGCTGACGGGCCGGGAGCTGTTCATGTGCGATAATTCATTGAATGAATCGGACATCAAATTTCTGCTGGAAGCCGGCGAAAGCATTGAGAATGTTAAAATCGATGAGGCATTGTTTCAAGATATTGGCGAACTGGATTTGGATGATGATGACGATGAGGATTGGGTGCCCGGCGCCGATGACGACGATGATTAGGCTATGCTGCGATATTAAAATACAAATTCTTTAAGGCATTCTCGTGTATTGTAAGCAAAACATGTCAACACAATGAGGTCTCTACGTAGTGTTACAAATAAAATGCTAGCATGTTATTAATCCAAGCCATTGGGATTTTGCAAACTCATTTCGGACAACTTAATGCCGTGGCTTGCAACAGATTGGATGTCGTCCAAGTCGAAGAACTCCTCGTCACTTTCATTGTTCTCGTCTCCATTTTGTTGGCTCGGGTCCAAGTTTTTCGTTACAGCTGGAAGCTTCTTGCGTGGGAAATTAAGATTTGCCCATGAACCTGGCTCCAGTTTTGGCAATGTAATTTCAACTTTGGTGGCAAACATTTGCACCGTAGCCTTTTGTACATTGATTATCTATGTTGGAAAAATAAGCAAAATGAGATTATCAAATTTCACTAGATTTCAACAAAATTTGAAGCCTTACACCACGCAGTTCCAGGTCCAAGTCAAACTTGGAATTTTCCTGCTCTGGGAACACAAGCATTATATGCAGCCTTATTGGATTCACTTCAACCACGCTTTGAGCGTAGTGATATTTTTTGGCATAGACTGCGACAACAACGTTCGTGGCCGTCTGATGCCAATCGTAACGGCATTGCACAACCATCTTGTCTTCGTCCTGCAATGTATCAATAGATTAGTTGTTAGTTCTAGACTCTTAAAGTCTAAAGGCTTATGCTAACATCTTTCACAAATTTATGTTGGCCGTACACACAGCCTTTCTGGGCCATAAACTGAGCAAAATCCGAGGTACGTTTCTGGCAGCACGACCAATACTTCAGGCCCTCGTGGAATATGGGAACGCCAGGATGATAATTGCATTCGCCATAGTCGCTGCTGGTGTTCGTGTACGAATAAGTGCATCCGTTGTTTTTGCAGCTGGTTCCCACTGAAATGCCACTGAAAGAGTATTTAAAAATAGACTTTCAAATATAAATACAGGTCAGTCGTAGTTACTCTTCGCTAGTTGCTACTGCAGCGGGCACAGCAATTGGCCTGTTCTTCATTGCATCGATGGTTTCCTTTAGGGCTGCTGCCACTGTTGGCTGCAGGACAGTAAAGGGTGTTTCTATGGCTGGTCTTGGCATCGCTTCTTTGATAGGAGCGCGCATTTCTACTTTCACTTCAATGTGCGAATCATTTTCATCTTTGATTGGCTTTTCAGGTTCGGGTGGCTTAATGTTCGAGTGCTTAGCCAAGGTGCAGCCCTTAATATTGAGGAATTCTGTGAAATCCACAGACTTTTTACTGCAGCATGACCAGCCTTTATAAGCGTCATGGAAGAATGGCGCACCAGGATGATGCCGGCAAGACTCTATGCAAAACGAAACGTGCTGTTAGTGTCCTTCAATATCACATTTCGTCGATTAACTTACCATCAGAATTGGTGGCTGGATCAAAGAGCTGGCCGCAGCCCCTGTTATAACATTGCTCCATTTTTACCGCTTATTATTATTTGCTCTTGCCTAGGTCTCGACTCTAGAATATTCGTCCATAAATAGAGACGTGGAGGCAGGCCGATACACACTCACCACGTAGCTGCCAACTTGCTTTTAAGTAGACAAATATAAAAGGTGTTGAGTAACATTGTCACTTTAACGGTTTTTTGAGTTTGTAAAAATGAATTCGCTCTGAACTCCAAACGTATATATACTGGCTGTTGTTGTTACTGTTTAGAAAGGCAGCAAGAGTAGGAGAACAATTAAAACAGACAATGCTAATTATGTTAATTATATGTAGAATTACGGGGTTCATTTTGAAAGGGTCTTTAAACTTTTTGGTATGTGCCAATCGGAGACAGAAACCGGAATTAAAATACAAATCAATTAATGCAAATGTACTGAAGGTCAGTTCGGTTTTTGGTCTACGTGACTTATGTACAGGATTTGCTAGACGAAGATAGGTGTGTGCTGAGAAATTGTGAGTCATGGAGCAAAGCTAATTAAAAACGGGAATGTTAACCAATTGAAACTATACCGAATATAAGAAAAAAAGCGGTGCTGAAGTAGGGCTGGTTACTCTCAGGTTCTGGTTACGCTTAGAGCATTATTGTTTTATGTCGTCATACACACAAACGCTTATGGTTTTATTTTGTATTGCCTACGGCGACAAGACATAAATTTAGCTTGCATTCAGCAAATTGTCATTTCATTAAAAATGCTTGTGGTCAACAAGGTTATCAACGCCGCGATGGCTGCCAATTGGCAATCGTCGATTGCGATTGGCCTTTTGTCGCATTGGTTGCACTTAATACAAATTATGACAGGCCCTGGCGCCCGCCCGGTCATGTGCGCGTCTCCATCCACATTGTGACCAGTCGCGTTTGGGTCCAATTCGGTGCTGCGGTGAATCATGCCGCCGCCACCGCCACCGCCACCGCTAATGATCTGCTGCGGCTGTTTCTCGCTTTGCATTGTTGTGCAATTGCTCGAGAATTGTAGACTTTTTTCATATTTCGAGGCGACGCTGCAACTTCTGACAACTGCAGCGCACTCAAATAAATAAAGAAATATAAAAATTGGGGCTTTAGTTGCCGCTGCCGTTGCCGTTGCCGCTGTGTCCCAGTGTCAATGGAAATTAACACCGCGGGCACCGGCTTGGCCTATACTAGGCGTCTACGTAATTTAACATACAATGGCAACACGGCAACTGCAAACGCCAAACGGCAAACGGCAACAATAACGACAGCATGCAATTGTGAGCTGCGGCATGTCATGCTGTTGTAAAATGCAAAGGCAAACGCTTGCACAGATTTCGCGCAATTCGCACTGCCAGCGACAAAATCAACAGCAACACAACAATCGAGACAACTGAAAATAAATATAAACATTCCAGATGACGATGACGCGTATTCAGTTCACACTTCAATGGCAGCTCGCGAAATCGCCCCAGCTTCAGTTCTAGCATTGCTGTTGCCGATCGATAAGCATCGCATGCAATTGAATCTGCAAGCATATTATTATCATGATTTGATTACGCAAGTTACAACACAGCAGTGGGTGCAACCATAAGCATCGGAGCAGTGATAACGCTGCTGATTTGTTAGCTTAACGCTTGCGCGCTTTCAAGTTCGCTTCCTGAGTCTTTCGTTTTGTGCATGCGCATTAACAATTGCCAAAGGCAAACAGAAATATATTGCTGCACACTCGAGTGCACGACAACGCACATAAGCTACAAGTTAAACACAAATTGCATATTTTACACATTTATTTACAACATCATTAGATATTTTGCCTAGGCGCCTCATTAACTGACTACTTACACATGACTCTCGACTCGACTCGACTCGACTCGACTCGCCGCGACTCGACTCGACTCGACTTTTGGCTCTGGACACTCCGTCTCAGAAGTATGTGAATCGCGTATTGTATGGACTGCTATAATAGTTGAACGTTGCATACGATGTGTCAGGCGTTTGAAATGTGGTGCTGAAATACGTTGGATCGACACCGCCGGCCGCCGCTGCCACTGCTGCCACCGCTGTCAAATGAGAAAGAGTAAAATACAAAACAAAAGCATTGTCAATTGGATTTTTGGCGGTCACTTGTACTTGGCATTATTACGAGTGCGATTCCAGTTACAATTTACAATTAATAATGTTAGGCTTGGGCGGGTGCACTTGAGATTAGTGGTGTTATAGCTGCTGCTGCTGCTGCTGCTGCTGCTGCTGCCAAGTGGTAAATTCCAACAGTGGGCGTCAACTGACCAGGCCGCCACATGACGCTGAAGGTTAGACTTTTCGTCAATCATGGCGTCAACATGTTTTGGGCCGAGTGTCGACCCGAGTGTGCGACTGCAGATTTAGAATGCCCGTTTAATGATTGAACATTAAACAGTCCATATACATATTTTATGGTGGGTGGCTGCCAATTGAACGCATTCGCTGCGGCCGCACAACAATCGCACTTTGCTGCACTGCGCTGCTCGGCGGCTTTTGCGTCACTTTATGCTGCAGCAATTGGCCATTAATCTACTGCCGCATTTGGCAATTGCTGCGCTTTTCACAGCCGCCTTAACCACAGGCAGTCCTCATCAGGAAGCATGTGCTGCGTAACTTTTGTGCGCTCGCTCAGAGAACTTTCGGGCTTGCAAAATTAATTACACAATGGCCACTTTTGGCTGCTTGGCTGGCAATGGTAATGGTAATGGTAATGGTAATGGTAATAGTATCGGCATCGGTCATGTGGCTGGCTGCCTGGCTACCAGTCGCCAATCGTGCATAAATTGTCAAATTGTAAAAATTATCTCAACTTAGTGTCGTTCGTTTGTTCGTTTATTCGTTTGTTCGTTTGTTCGTTCATTGTGAAATGTCTTTCCATGCATTTGTGTGCTAAGTAAGTCCAAGTCCTCTGGATTGGCCTACTGGCTGCTTTTTGTGTCACTCGGCACACTAGGCTTAGCTACAATGTAAAAAAAAAACGTTGCTCCATTTCGTTTTTCTCTGGGTTTTATGCCTCTCAAACGATATGCAAAATGCAAATACCAAAAGCAAAACAAGTAAGACTGCCCAGATATCCTGTAGAATTCTAAAAAAACATTTCTTAAGTCAATTGTCATTTAGATAGTGGGTATATACATTAGTTTAGGGTCAGCATAAATAAAACCATTTAAATAATCATATATGTATATGTGGCAATTATGAGAATTGCAATGTTTTTTCTAATTATCTAGCAGTTATGAAGACTTAACTGACTCTTTTCTACTTGTATGTTTTATGTTTTTTCTTCCTAGCTTAAAACCAATTTACTTAGTTTATGCTATCTATATACTTTCGACGTTAGATATAAGAAATCAATTATTTTTCGAGACATGCATTACATAATTGCCAATTATCATTTATGGTTAAACAAATGTTTATATAATAGCTAAGTGGTTTTGCATTTATGTCTCCATCTTTTACATACAGTTGCATCACTTTATTACGCCCTCTTTAGCCAATTGTATTGGGTACAGGGTATAATAAAAAGTAAAAATGCAAACTGCAAACCTATTTTGCAAAGTATTAGTCGCGCATATCATTGAGTCTCTCCCTCTCTCCCTCTCTGTCTCTCACTCTCTCTCTCTCTCTGTCTCTCTGTCAGTCCTAACAGCATATGCAAATGACTATGTGTGCGCTCATTGACTTTATAGACAGGCAGGCACAGCGCCATATGGGGCTCAAGTCTTGATTGCTGCTGCAGCACCTGCTGCTTGGGGCCCACATATTTGCTTGTCGTTAAAAATGGTTCATATTTTGTTGTTAGATGCAGCTGTTTGTTGCCTTTCCCAGTGAGGTACTTAAAGCATCACATGCTGCATGTCATCTCTAGAGCATTATCAAATTCGGCTGGTGGGACATATATTACCAACTATACGCATAGAATTCGGGGCATGTGGTGACGGAGCTTTTAGGCAGTAAACATTTTTAAATAGCCCCGAGCCAACAGCTATTTTACAGACATATAAAGGCACTTAAGCATTTAAAACTTGTTAAGCTAGGCGAAAACAACTGTATTTGCTTTTACTATAAACCAATAAGAACAACTTAATAAAAGCGCAGTAAATGGAATTTTTGGAATTTATTGAGCACATGCTTATTGATTTTTAATAGACGTTTGTGTCATTTATTAGTTGCATGCTCAGAAAAAACATAGTATAACTAACAGCTAACCAAATCAGATTTATTGGCCAGGACTAAATGTGAATAGTACTAATTTTTAGGTATTTTCCTTACAAAAATTTCAAACAGTTTAATAGCTGTATCAAATTCAGTGCTGAACTGTGTTTGAATCGGGATTGAATGTGTCTGAATCGAAAAGCAGACGAACAGATATAATATACAATTAATAGTCGGACTTTCATTTGGAAAATTTTATATTCGCTAAAACCCGCTTTGAAGAGTTAGGATTTGTTAGGATTTATGTCTATCTTGCATAGCTCAAATCGTGGAATGCAGAAAAACCTATAAGACATATGCATTTAATAATTTGTTAAGCAACTTTTCAACTGATACATTATCTTTTGATGTACATTTTGTATGCTTGTATGCATGCTAAAGGTATTTTATACAGTTCATAGATGCAAATGATAGAAACAAAACCAAATATATTCATTTGCCAATGCCAATTTCAATAGCAGTCTTGAATGCATATTTAATAACCAAATTTCCCCATGTTAATTGCTCATCTAATCCCACAACGTTTCGTCATCCCATCTCTTTTGAGTGCTACGAGAGTTTTATAATCTGCCTGATGCCCACTCCAAAAAAAACAGCAGCCACAGCCGCAGCTGTGTGGATCGTAAAGAGAGAAGAGTGTAGAGTGTTGCCCACGTCGTTACAGTTGTTGGGTTTACTATTGGATTGCCCCTGGCACAGGCCGTCACAGTTCGATTTGTGTCGCTGCACTTCAAAGCCGGCATTGTTAATTAGACGCTTGTTTTGTGTGCACTTACAATAATTGCTACAAGAAATCATAAACATACACGATAATATCAGAAAGCCAAAGTGGTGCATTTGAATGTGAAACGCAAAACAAACTACCAAATAATTGTTGAAAACAAGTGGAATTTTGGTTTGTCAAAGTAAAAACAAAGTAAATAAAAAAAAATGCAAATAATACGTTTGATGTGCGTTTGGTTTCATAATCATAGTTTTTGTTTATTTATAATTTAGATTGTTTTAATTAAAAATAATAAATTTCTAGTTACAAATCAAAATGTAAAATATCCAAAGAGAACATAAATATATTAAAAAAGAAATGGCAAAATAAAATAAAATAAAAACAAAATAAAAATGCGCATAAAAAGCAAAAAAAAAATAATTAAATTGATGTGTTTGCAATTAGATAACAATAATTAAACTAAATAATACCTAATAAACAGTTTTATTATTACATTTTACTTATTACTTGTGTAATGTTAGCATGTGCGCAGAGTGTGCGTGTGTGCGTGTGTGTGTGTGTGGTTATTTGGGGTGTAGGATAGGATGGGATAGGGTGCTTGGATTGAAGTTGATTGAGTAGTGTGTTTGCATAAATTGCAATTAACTGTGACGCGTATTTCCGTTTCCGGTGCTGCTTGGCATTGGCTGTGCAGTGTGTGTGTTGGTGTGTTGGTGTGTTTGTTGTATTTGTGTGTGTGCATGTGTATGGCTGTGTGTTTGAGTGTGCAGTTAACCAAAGATTGTGCCTGTGAATTGGACGTGGGGTGGAGGGTAAGTTAAAAAGACAATTACTCAACAATTAAGACAACAACGGCATAAACTAAAAAAAGACTTCACATTTAAACACTACTACAATTGCACTAATAAAGCTTTTCGTGTGTGTGTGTGCGTGTGTGAGTGTGTGTGTGAGTGTGTGTGAGTGACTTGACAATGGCCTAGGTTCTACTATTGTTTAGACCGTGCGTCTGAATGTATTACTTTGCTGTGGTGGAACAAAACCGAAACCAGAGGCGCCAACAACGACACCGCTCGACTCCTCAATCGCATCCGGGGGCGAGGGTGGGAACACCACGGGTCCTGCAAAACACAAGCAGGCACAAAAGAATACCAAATATATCAATTGAATAATGTGGTGTGCACTAGTATATGCATATTCCGGACAAGACAACATTACCTCTGTTCTGGCGAGGATCGCGCACCTGTGCCGCTGAGGGCTGCGCCAGTGCCAAAGGATCATAGGCGAAGCGCGAGCGGCTGGGGAACTGTCCTAGAAAGTACTGCTGGCCGGCAGCAAAGGCCAGGCACAGGCACAGCGCAGCGATGGTGACTAACTGCAAGAAAAATAACCGAAATGAGCATAGACATTGATATGGTTGCTGGTAATGCGGCTGGTAAATACGGTCAAAACGATTAAACAATTGAAATGTGTGTCATTGCCAAGCCAAGCTAAGCATATGAAAAACAATTAAGCCAGCAGCGTACCATAGAATGTACTTGACTCGAGCACGAGCCAACTGCCAACTGCCAAGTGCCAAGTGCCAAGTGCTCAGAGGCAAGAGGCAAGAGGCAAAAGCCAAGAGCCAATCGCCCGTTCAGTTCTTGGCGCTGTCTCTTTTTGCCATTTTTCATACGCAGAGAGCGGAGTGATACGTGTAATTAGCGTAGTAAATAAAACAAATTGACGACAATTGCAACAGTTGCTCTCGTATCCAATTTCCATTTCAGTCCACATTGTTTTGCAGTCTTGTGAGCGCTGACCCAATTCGCAAGCAACGGCATCTAATGCAGTGATAAGCGTTCAGCTGGAGCTCGTTAAGGAGCAGCGATCTGTGTGTGTGCAGCTTGTGGAAGCCATGGCGGCATTCATCAATGGCCCAATGCAGCATGCTGTGCAAATTGGCACTGCGGTTATAAATATAAGTACACAAAGAAATCCAATAATGTGCGCAGGCTGTCTGCTAGGCGCTTGAATTTATTGATTTCCCATTGAATGGTCGGTCGACAGGCTGAAACTGTGCCAGCAAATCTTGCGGGTGTTGCGTCTAATGTCTTATTTAATGCCGTCACGCAAGTGTGGCACTCTGGACACTAATCACAGGGCTGCAATGGCTTTAATAGAACAGGTTTGAAAACAGCTGCCTCATCATATGTCCATATGCATACTAATATAAGCATGTTGTTTTATTGTCAGTAATCGCACCTGTGGCCACATTCATCCATATCTACAACTTATAATTGGTGCTTGCTTTTGCTTTAGTTTTTTTAGTTTTTGTTTTTGTGTGGCTTTGAAAGCGTTTTGCTTCATTAATTGCCTAATGGGCCGCGCCTGCACTCTGCATTGCACTACAGGGCGTATGCGCAATATACATACTTCTTTTTTTGGTGCCTGTCAAATCAGCGGCTTGTGGGGCATGTTAAATATTGTTGGTTTTTGCGCTACTGCAATTGATTTAATATGCTGCAAAGTGTTTACAAGCACCCTACCAATAAAATAGCCATCAAAATAGACAAAAAGACAACAAATATCAAGCAGCTGTAACAAGAACGGCAACAACAACGCTAATTGCTATTAGCAAAAATATGCATAGAAAATAGCTAACAGCAAGAACAACAACAACGACACAACAAGAGCAGTAGCGAACGGAAAAAAAATGTCTTGAAACTAAATAATCAAAGAATATGCAAACAAGGCGACCAGTTGCCAACAAGCAACTGCGACTCTCGTCTAGACTTTAAAGTCTCGCCAGCTTGTGAAAAGGCTTTTAATTAATTCATGCTTGTTGTTGTTGTTGTTCTTGTTGCTGCTTGCTGTGTTGTTGCCTTCAAGTCTATTACCACATCACAGCTGAGCGGCCCAAGACGTTGGCTCTTACCAAAAGATCAGGTCTGGCTGTTCTCCCGGGAGATTCCATCTATGTGATAATTATGCCAAATTCTCATAGGTAGCACGTCTGGCAGCAGAATAAAACGGTCGCTTTCAAAGAGTGATTAATAACACCTTTTGGATGTAGGAGTATTTAACATGCAATAGGTATAAGCCCCAGGTATATTGCAGCTAACAATTAGCATGAGAAGCCGGCAAACTTTTGAGCCATCATATGCAAAAAAAACATATCACAGCTTCCAATCCAAAAAGGAAATGACAATTTAAAGTTAGTGAGCAAATCGCATTTGATTACACTGAGCAAAATAATTGGCTAAATACAAGATAATTTGCACGACAATGTCGCTGCACACCATTAAACTGAGAATCTAGAACAGAAGTTGCAGTTTCAAACTAGTTCACGTTTGTCTTTATAGAGAGGATGTGACTATCAAGTGTGGGAACGAAAAAAATGTATTTAAATAATTAAAAACTTTTGTTTATGCTGCAAATATTTTTATAAATTTTAAATATATAAATTTTAAATATATAAAATATATTTGCTCTTATAAATTCTGATCAACGATTTTTTCGAAATGTTCATGCGTAATTTCTCTCACTGTAGTTGTGTTTGGCGCTGCCCATGTGGCATGCAACATATGTAAAGCGTCAAAATGTCGTCAGCTTTGTCCATGTTTCCACATTTTCACCCATTTGCATGGGGCATTCTTCGCATAGTTTTCGGACAACTACTCAGCTAGCTGTGATTGCGCCCATGACAGGGAATTTGAAAGTGATCGCTTAAACTAATTAAATAAATTAAGCGCAGAACTTGAATCATTTTGTTGCGGCTAGCCGCAAGGAATCCACATAAAAGTCGGGCACTCCAAACCGTGCAGCACGCTAATGTGAGTTAATTTGTTTGACTCTGAGACATGAGAACAAAACTGTTTGTATTGAAATTGCAATCATTCCTCATGGCAGCAATGCGAGCAGCACCTCCGCATGCCCCTGCCTCTGTTATCGCAGCCCCAGTCCCAGCAAATTAGTTGAACAAATGACCTTAGATATGATTTCGTAATTGGGCGGCGCTTGGGACTGGTAGCAGGCCCACATAGTAACAACAACAACAACAGCAACAGCAACAGCAACGACTGTTGGCCAACGGCGGCTCATGCGAAAACCCACCCACAACAACCCACAACAATGATTAAGTGCAGCAACATATGAGCGTACCCGTGCCACCACATGAAAACCTAAATAAAAATCACAGCAACAACAACTGGACAACAGCAACAACAGCAACAAAAGCAACAAAGACAGCAACATTGCCTTGTTAGCAGCGACTTTGTATACCCCCCAAAAAGTAATATAGGTTGTTCTATGCTTGTGAGCGAATGTTATCATTCTTAAATAAACTAATATTGAAATAAATTTTAAGTAATAAGAAATGGTATTTATACACAATTATGCAGTTATTCATGTGCATGTTTATATTTCAACAACTTATGACTGATCGCTGATCGATGTCTCTTGTTTACAGGGTATCCAATGGCTGAGCATGTCTTTCTGCGCCACTTTTAGTTGTTTTTCAATCAGATTTTTCATTTTTGCACTGGCATTTATTGGCGTTTAGATTTTGATTGGCTCAAATGTGCAGTAAAAATAAATTATTTTTATTACTTTACAAGCTAAGAAAAACAAAAACAACAAAAAAAAATGTTGAATAATCCATTCCAACAGGTATTGCATTTTCACAAATATACTACAACTGCATAAGAAACTGAAAATGAACTTTCAATTGGTTGTTCCTGGCAAATGTGCGATACCCGCAGGTTTTGGCCAATTTGCATGGGCCCAAATGAGTCATGTGGAAGGAAAAATGGAAAATGAGGCCTGTTGGCTTCAGCTGGAGCGTTAATTAATCTTATTTAAATGGATTGTCATTTGCCGGCCAGGCATTACAAATTTGATGTGAACATTTTGCCAGTTGCAAAAGTGAATGTTGAACAATTGAAGTGTGCTCAAGTTTACGCGGCCACAAAAATGGAAAATAAGCAACATAAAAACCAAAAACAAAACAAAACAAATGCAACAACATGGATATTGTTATCGGTTGTTAATGATTGTAACGCCTACAGCAGCAGCAGGTAACTCCGCTCAGATGCTAATACTGTCCAGGTCCAGGTTAACGCTCGATTGAGCAACTGTTCATTGACTTTCAACACGGAAGCGTTGAGTCTCAATCCCGGCTCTCACCTCCCCGAATCTCGGCACTGGGCACTCGACGCCCGACGCCCGACGCCCGACTTTTTGGCTCCAGACTCTTGTGGCTCCCGTCTGGGATACCTTTAGCGATTGTAGCTAAAGTCCAATTCAGCGCGACTGTCGGTTGTATTTAGCAGTAGTAGGTGCAACAAGATCAACCACTGGTGCAACGCTGGCGCTGTTTTTAAATTACTCTGAATTGTGTTTAATAGCTGGAAATGATGCCAGGCTATAGCCTGAGATTGTGCCTGACTTTGAGCCAGCTGCTCACAGTCCGCTGCCCGCTGACCGATGATTGCTGTGGCTATTACAATTGCTCAAGCAATTATCAGGCATCAATTTGCCACAGCTCGCTGGTTAGGAAGTGCAAATTGCCGTGTGGCAGCGTGGCAGCGTGAGAATCGAAACACTTTTCCTTTTTCCTGCTCATGCTGATGCCCCGAAGACATACAATGAAAATGAGTTCAAGTTCATGCGACGACAATTCCAGCATCGAGCATCGAGCATCGAACAGCGCAAATTTGTAGCATTTAAGGCACGACAAAATGCCAAACACAACGCACATGTCGCCTGCCTGCCTGCCTGCTGCTGCCAGCCTTATAAATATGGTAATAGCCTGCGCCTCGTCCCCCGTTCCAAATCCAATCCGGCGATAAATCTAACATAACTATTTTGCAAGCCAAAAACGCGCACCGCTCGCATGTGGGCAGCACCACAACGCTCTCCAAGTCTAACTGTAGCTGGACATGTGGAACATATGTATGCCAGGCACTTGCCATGCGCACTGACTGACTGACTGACTGACTGACTGCCTGACTAACTGACTGCCTGACTGACTAACTCGCTGTCCAGCTCTGATTGCGACAGCTGCGCGTTTCGGTAAACACTAATCGCGCCGGACTAAGCGAATTGTAATAAAATAGCCAAACTTTTGCGGCGACCGATGCGACTACCGATATCAAATGACATGGCACCGCTTGTAACGACCAGTGCTCTAAATATAGAGGAGAGTCACCCACGACTAGCCATCCACTAGGAATCGACATGATGAACTAGATAACAGCAACATATATAAAATGCTAAGAAACCTATAGCTTTTTATCGCTCGCAGCTTATTTACTGTAAGAACTAAGTCACAAATCTGTGTCTTGGCCTGGCCTAGACAAACACACACACACACACACACACACACATATCCAACTGACATGTGACAATTGTGCAAGTTCCACTTTCCGGCGCTGAATCTTCACTATAGACGTACATGTGTAGCAAAAAACAAAAAAAAAAGCAGACCAAAGCAGACTTAGCCAAGTGGAACGCAAGGCAATCGTGAATTTATGGCAATTAATTTGAATTTCTACACGCAAAGCGTGTAAAATGCAACAACATGTCGACGAGGACAAGTTGATGGCGATGGCGACGATTAACCAATGAATTAAAGCGATTGTCGAGCAATTAATAAATCTTATTTTGTTTTTTTTTTTTGGTTTTTTTTCGGCACGCATGTTTCAAGCCTAATCGAGAGCTATTTGCCAGTCGTTGATTGCGGTTCCCAGGGTGCCCAACTGCTGGCTGGGATGAAACGACAACTGCCGACTGCCGACTGCATGCAGTCAGCCAGTTTCTGTTGCAGTTGCAGTTGAAGTTGCAGTTGCATAAGCGGCGACTCTAATGAATTGAACGCTGGCTTTTCATAGCTGTTTAATTTATGGCCGTCGCACACACGCACATGCACTCATGACATAGCTGCTGTTGTTGTTGTTGTTGTTGTTGTGCTGCTGTCGCTGAGACAGTGAGACGGACACACGCAATGACCAAGAAGTTGGTCAGCGCCAGCGCCAGCGCCAGTTTGGTCACTTGACTGTGACTCTGGCTTTGGCTTTGGCTTTGGGGATATTGGCGCGTGTGTATCGCACTTTTCAATTAAGTTACAAAACGCATGCCCAAGCACGTTTTTTTCTCAGTTTTTGCCAATGCGTTGCCCCGTTGTTGTTGTTATTGTTGTTGGCATTTAGCTTGATCTGTAAACAAGTGTCTGCCGCTTGTCTGGCACGGCCGCGGCCTTCAACATGAACTTGAACTTCTTTTATGCCCCGCTTCCCAACACGTTCTGCAACACATTGAATGTTTATGGCACACATGTGCAATTCATTTAAGACTGACGGAAGCACTGAAAGTGCGTGTTTGGCTGCATAATCATAGTCCATATGCTATGCAAATCGTATACTGGAGTAGCTGGAGTAGCACGCCCCCAGCCAAAGTCCATTGTCTGCGACTTAACAACAGCTTAATAGCCAGTTACACACGGCCATCTGAGTGTGTGTGTGTGTGTGTTTATTTAAATACGATTATGAATAGATATGTTTATTGGTATATGCTTGCGGCGAGGCTTTGTCATGTGTTTAGTGCCGACAAAACGCTCGCTGCAGAAATTGACACACGACAACGGGCAACAGTCAACAGTTAACAGGCGGCCAGCCATAAATTCAAGTGCCCAATAAAAATTCTGAATACCACAATAGCCTCAAAGCTGGACTCAATTTGGCGGTGAATGGTTGGCAATTCCAATGCATTCGCATTCGCATTAGCATTAGCGTGAACATCAATGAAAATGCTGTGAAAATTGTCGCTTGGCATTGGCAAGCAGTCAGTTAAGCAGACAAAAGACTTAGGCAACGAACTTTGCTGAACATTGCGCATACGCAAAATAAAATGCAATTTGGTTTTTCTCTCTCGCTTTTACGCATGGAGTACTTACGAATTTCATGTTGATTTAGTTGGGTTGTTTTTTGTTTGTGTGTAAATGTGTAATTGTTGGCTGGGCTGCAATTAGTTAACAAATATATTTCAAAAATTAATTCGCTTTTAATGATTTATTTGGGCACTGCACTTTTGTTTACAACACGAAACACGATTTTGTTTGCAATTCTTTGATTTTGTTTGCGTCGTTTTGGCTTGCAGTTGTAATTTCTTTAGCGTTTGTTAATGTTTTAGTTGTTAAATTATTCTTATTATCTGCTGCAGCCGTTGTACACGCGTTCACGCGACTCAAATGAAACTAAAAGCGAATTTCAAACGCGTTGCTGGCTGTAACAATGAGCTGGGAACTGTTAGCTGGATGCTGTGCCTGTCAACTACATATGTATATTGGCTTACACGACTCTGCGCTGCGCTGTATTTTTAAAACTGTTGTGTGTAGTCGCCTGGTTGCGTTCGCTCGGCTCAAACTCTGACTCGGAATCGTGCTCGGACTCGGACTCGGACTCGGAATTGCGGCGGATCGGGTGTATGTACGTCGAGCTGTGCGGTAAAACGTTTAATGAATTCCAACAGAAATGCTCAGTTGATTTTATATAAAGCATGGCAAGCTTGCGGCGATGTCGACGTCGACGTGGCCGTCGTTGCTTTGTTTGTTGCGTTTTGAGTGAGTTTTTTGTTTGTTTCTGTTTTGTGTGCTTGTTTGTTGTCGCTCGGCGCTCGAGTTGCGCTGGGAGCCTTTGAGCGTGAGTGCTCTCATTGTTGTTGGCCTACGTGCGACACGTGTTGGTCGCTGTTCTTGGGCGGATTGTCGCAAAAAAAACAAAAAAGGCAACTTTCCAACGTTCGGCTGCGACTGCCTGGCTAGCGCTGCTTTCCGGTAACCAGTTTCAGCTGGAGCTGCACTTCAATCGGGTCAATCAGTCTCAATAGTGGCTTATGCAAATCTAATGCAAATGTAATAGGAAAGCTGGCGAACACCTTGGCTTGATTGCAGGTGAAAACAATTGCAACAACAGCAACAAATACGACAAAGCTGCTGTTGTTGTGTGCTGTCAGCAGCTTCAACTTTGGCAATTTCTTCCGCCTCTGTCGTTTTTTTGTTTTGACCGTGAAAATTGTGTATGATTGTTGGGCTGTTGGTCTGTTTGTTTGATTGCTCGTTGTTGTTGTTGTTGTTATTGTTGTTATTGTTGCTACATTTAGTAAGACGAGAGAGCGCTGCTGACTTGATTTAAATGACAATTACGTTATGCTCGCTTGTATGATTAAATATAGCCATATATGCATATCATAATCATAACGCACGAATTGCCTGCCGGAAGCGCTAAACAGAAGGCTTAAGCCACCAGCTGCCAAGCTGTTTCTATATATAGTACAAGATACATATTTTAAATGGTTGCTATTGCTTTATAATGTGCAACATTAAACGCTTGACATTTACGGCCCTTAAGCTGCAAAAAACGAAACTAATCAAATAACTGCCTACGAGGTGTGTTCACTAAGTAAGTAGTTTGTGGTTGTTCAAAATATGTAGTAAAGACAAAGCTTTTGGAGCTTTTTGCTAACACAAATGAAATGCTGAAATAGTAAAAAGTAAGCTCAAACAGCCCTCGTAATTAATGCCTCCAATTAAATACAAATTGCACACTTGTCGCAGCTATGCAAGCAATGCGTTTATGTTTTTTTTTCCGCCAAACTGCAAACTTAATCAGCAGCAATGCAGCAGTGTGAAGGCTGTGGGTAAGAGGGGAGAGCTAGAGCGAGAGAGACAGAGGCAGAGAGAGAGAGACGGAGGCTAGTTAATAGCTGGCTAATTCAAATACCCAAGTTCAAGTTCAGCTGTCAGGTGTTTGACGGGGCGGCCGCAAAATCGCCTTCTTTTTGTTGATGCAACCAGTCGCAGAAAACCGCAAAAATTGATATTGAAATTGAAATTGTAGTTATGTACTATATTGTCTTCAGTTGGCGTTGGGGTCAAGTTCAGTTGGCCAATTGGCCAGCGCAATTGTTGTAAACTGTTCAACAATTAGCGCTCTTAATTGTCGATTGCCATTGATTTATAGCTGATCGAGCAAACAATTAACAAATCGCCTTGTGCGTACTTTGCCTTCTTTGACTTTCTTTTGTTGCCGATTGCTTTTGCGTTTGCGTTTGCCTTTGATTTGGCTGCTGCTGCTGCTGCTGCTTAATTGAAATAGTTGAACGTCTCTGACAATAGTTATCAATCATTTGGCGCAACATTTTTGGCCTCAGCTTGCCCTGGCCCGGCCTGAGGTTATTGCCACTTTGAGGAATTGAAAACTGCGTTGCGAGCAGAGCCGAAAAGTGTTTGGGCTCAAACTTGTCCGCACACCTGACAGGCTGCCACAAATTAATGGATTTTTAAATGTGCTAAAAATAGTTGCTGATATGATAGTTTAACTATTTGCACGTTAATCAGTCGGCTGCTTGTCCTGTCCTGTTGCCGGCCATTCCGCTCAAACCAATCAGAATTACAAGCCCATTAATCACTGATGGCTACACGCGCAAGTAATTATCAAGTTCAGTCATAAACATTTCACTCAAAGGTACCTGTAAGCAAATTACATATGTCTAATTTATGCACATGTGTATATAGTATAGTAAATTAACCTCGTCATTACACATTTTGTTAAGGAAGTCTATAGCGAATGAGTTCAAAACCTCAAGAAGAGCAATAACTTTGATAAAATTCAAATGTGATACTTGTCGTAACCTGAACTGCTATAATGACGACTAAGGCACACTCTGCGGTTGGCGTTAAAGGCAGAATAAGCGGTGATAATTTCAATACTTTATCCCAAATGTGCCTAAGTATGCAATCACTTATTATTTATTTCCTCATTTGAGAAGAAGGTCTTAAAGTGTTTCGCTCTTTGTCGCACAGAATTTTATTTTTAATAATTAATGAGTTATAATATACATAATATTATATTATCCTTGCAGATGTATTAACTACATATTTAAGTAAAAAGATAAACTATATTTATAGTCAAAATGCCTATCACAATAACAAGTCCAACAACCTCATGCGCCACATATTTCGTGACTAAATTTAAATAAACTGTCCACATAACCATTTGTCTTATTTATTTGATTGGATTGTCGTTTATTGCACTCAATTCACCAATCAATAATTCAATATTTACAACATTTATATTAAATCAAACAAATTCAGATTGTCTTTTTTGGCTTTCACTTTATTCCTTAAGCTGTCGATACGATTCAATGACCTTCCTGGGGTTAATCATATGGCGTATGACGATTTTGCACTTCGATTCTGATATAATTAGATACGTTATATGCCAATTAGCGACGTGTAGAGGAAGCGTTGCTAAGGCTGATGCTGCTTTCGACGGGGACGATGACGGTTGACAATATTTTACAGCTGCTGTAACTGCAGTTTCCAATTAGCTAATTGTGCCCAAATGTGCATAGCGAATTATGAAAAGCGAGCGCAAGTTCAAATGCTTAGCATTCCGAAGTTCCGGTCCAATTTAAATTCGATTTGCATTAATCACGCATACATTCATATATAAAGCATTTAGCGTTTATTCTCACGACATCGACCTTGGCAATGCTCGAAGCGGTGTCCACAGCTCAGTGAGTGTGAGTAACGCATGCTCAAGCGGTTGGCAAGGAAGAAAACTTTTGATGCTGGAACTGGTTTTGGTTTTCCATTAGGCGTCAAATGAAGGCGCGGAATATGCGTATGCAATAAGCCACTGCTGCAGCAGCAACAACCCCAACGCATATCGTAATTTTGACAAATTGACAGCGCAGTTGGTGTTGCAGTCATGGGAATTAATTGAAACAAGTTCGCGACGATGTTGCATATACATAGTTTATTGCTGGCAAAACTAGACGCTTAGCTACTTTCGATAGGGAAGAGTTTAAATATATTTTTACTTGTCAACAGCTGCAATTTACATTTTATTAAGCGCTCGGTTGCCTGTGGTAATTATTTCCACGCACATTTTTGGCGGCAACATTTAACCTGTGCGCTGGCAATGCCTCTTGCTAAGCGACGAATTTCAGTGCTGTAATATACATAAATATATCGTTTTCAAATATCGTAACCGTTTAAAAATGTCGACAGTGTGGAAAAGCATATTTAGACGACTGTTATACTCATATTGGCGATGTTAATGGGAAAGTTTACTATATATTATAATCTGCTAAAATTTTGCATTCGTTTTCTTTCTGTTTCATCAAAAAACACTACGCTGTCTAGTTACAGTAATTTAAACTAATTAAAATTCAAAGCGAAAAACAGTGTGTACACACAACTTCAATCAAAAGACAGCTGGTCAATTTGGCTGATGGTTCCTTATTTTTGAGTAAAAAAATACCAAAAAGTTTAATATACGGTCACGCTTGTATTAGTGTTGGGTAAAAATAGCAAAAAAGCAACCACTCATCAAACCGGCATCAGCACCGAAAAAGCGAGAAATATTCGGTGAAACTTAAACCAAATTATTGTAGAGTAGACGCCAACGCATGCAAGAATGACGCACACAAACACAAGTTGGGTCCTGGCATTTTTCGGCTCTCTTTTGGTTTTGGAGCTGGCGTCAAGCTCCGAAAACAATGAGTATATGAAGCGGGAACACAGTCTGGTGCGTCCATTTCAAGGTAAGATAACGCGATGATGCATAGCATGCGTAAGCCACAAACACGGCAAACAAATGATACAAATATTATCTTGCAGGCGTTGGCGTTATACTACCCCACTGGGATTTTCTGGGCAACACAATGGTCACCAGCAACTACATAAGACTGACGCCGGATTTGCAATCAAAGAGCGGCGCACTGTGGAACTATTCGGTATGCGGGCACCCATGCTCAAATAATTAAATAATTGCCACTAATGCAATACTTTCACAGCCCGTGATGGGACGCAATTGGGAGGTTCACATTGGGTTCAAAGTGCATGGCAAGGGCAATGAGCTGTTTGGCGACGGCTTTGCAATTTGGTATACAAAGGATCGCATGCAAACGGGTCCTGTATTTGGCAGCAAAGATCATTTCTCTGGACTGTCCATCATCCTGGACACGTACAGCAATCACAACGGGCCGCATAATGTAAGTGCTGTGCTAGTGATTAACTGCTGTGTATCACTAAAAATTCGTTGATTTAATTTAGCATCAACATCCGTATTTGAGTGCGATGGTTAACAACGGCACCTGGAGCTACGATCACGATCGAGATGGCACCCACACACAGCTAGCAGGCTGCGAAGTGCGCTTCCGCAATGTGGACTACGACACATACATCAGCATACGATATGAGAACGATGTGCTGTCCGTTTCGACGGATCTAGAAAATCGAAACGAATGGAAGAACTGCTTTGTGGTTAGCAATGTTGAGCTGCCGACAGGGTACTATTTTGGCATGTCAGCTACAACAGGCGACTTGTCTGACAACCATGACATACATACTTTCAAGTTCTTCGACATTGACACTACTATCAGTGTAAGTATGAATGAAAAAGGAATTTGGTTTGTTATTAAGTGCATTAATTTTATTCGTGCAGCACGAAGAGATCTTGCGCCGCAGTAACATTATTCCAAACGCCAAAACGTTTGAGGCGCCGCGTGAACACAAGGAAGATCCGAAGCCGGGCATGTCAAATGCCAAGATCTTTTTCATATTGCTGTTGGCCGTGGTGGTGACGGCGGGCGTGGCAATCTTTGCCATATCGTATTTCAAGGATCGCAATGCGCGGAAACGCTTCTACTGAAACCACGAGCTCCAACTGCAACCGCAACAAGAACAGCAACCAAACCTAGGCATAGTCAATCAAAACATCATGTTACAAAGCAAGCAACAGCTGACAAGTTTTCAAGTCCTTTTACAGTTAATTAATTATTGAATGTACCCCATACGATATTTGTTCATAAGTTATGTAGATTACCCGTTTCTATTACGTGTTCTTTTCGAGTGTGTGGGCAAACACCCATTAGAAGAAAAAAACAAAACAACAACGCAAGGCATATGGGCAATTGTTAAATGTAAGTGGAAATTTTTAATCTGAACTATAGACAAATTGAGACCGTAAGAATATTATTGCAGTGTGTACATTACATTAGAAAAGATTTAAAAAGAAACGACCAACAAACTGCAAATGTGCTTCTGATTTGGTTAGACCCAGTGATGCTGCTGACGCTGACGACTGCTCGAAGCGGAGCGCGCTGGAGTGGGACGAACAGTGGCCAGCATGGACTCGATCTGGCGCACCTGATTGCTCACAAACCGATCGCTGGGCGGCTCATTACGGTCGCTCTCCAAATGATCGCTGGACTTGTGCATGCCACTTAATATGCACTGCTCAAACAGTGACTTGGACTGGCCATCGTCCAACGAATCATCGGAGCTGTAGTCCGTCTTGGCGCCAGTAATTGTCTGTCGCCGATGGCCGCTAGATTTTGGCAGCGTGTTTGTGTGACTGGAGCTGGTGCTGGCACTGGCGCCACTCGGCTGCGGTCTGCAGCTGCCGGCAGCAATTGCCTGCAACGAAAGCGATTAGACAAACTTGAATTACTCACAACTGTGCCCAGCTGCACTCACCTGACTCAGCAGATTGCAGTCATCGTCCGAGTCCATTGACAGCGAGCTGAGTGAATCACTGCGCTTAGGCAGCAGACGCGGCTCGGAATCCGCATGGATGGCACTACGTCGGGGCGGTAACTTCGGAGCCAATTCCGAGTTCCTTGGCAAAAGCTGCGGCGGTTTGTGGGATACACGCATTGGACCCACCTGCGCAGAGCCCACTGTCAAGTTGGATAGTCCAGAGATCACTGAGAAATTGCAGGGACTATCCTCTACATAGTACTTGCTCATCTCATCTGTTACGGGCAAATAACTGGGCAGGGCACTACCACCACACCGCATCTTGGAAATTACATCCTCGGCGGGATCTTCAACCTGTGGCATCGGGCGCTGCAACTCATTGGCGTTTTGATCATTGGCAGTGGAGGCTATGGACAACACTGAGAGATTACTGTTGCTGCAAGCCTTGGAGAGCAGCGCAGGTGTGTCCTCAGTGCAGTAGCTGCGTGGCGCATCGTTGCCATTGAGGTCATTTGTATTCGCATTTCTGTTGACAAGTGGAGGTTCTCCTTGATGTTGTGGCTCAATCTTGTGATCGCGATGCGGCGATTGTGGCATGCTTTGCGTAGGTGAATCCGGCAGCTCTGAGGGCGAGATAACGCCACTTTGCATGCGACTGTATTCGCTGATGATAGATCCAGTGTCGTCACAGCCAATGGTCTCATCGTTTACCAGCGAGTCCATGGAGCTGCGTCTGGAGAACATAAGCGGCGTCTCCAGTGCGGAATCAATAGCTGTGCTATGGCCATTGTTGACAGCAAGAATTGAAACTGAGGCTGCTGCAGTTGGTGTGTTGGCTGCCTTGGGCATAAGTGACTGCTTTTCCATTAGGCTGGTGAGCGAATCAAAGCGACTGAAGCAGCCGGGCGTGCCCTCCTCACAGTAGTTGATCGGTCGCTCTCCGGGCTCCGGTTCGGGGGTGTGCTGTGACTTATTGCCGGCCAGATTCTCCAGCGCATTGCTGCGCAAATTGAGCGTCTTTGGACGCTCCACTTGATCGCTGCTCAAATCGCAAGCGGATACGGATTTGGCCAGCGGTTGAGCCCCTGGTGATAAAGTACTGCCAGTCTCATCCAAGATGATCAGTATTTCGCTGCTGTCCTCGGCTGCTGTGGCTGGTTGAGTTTGCGCCGCTAGTGCGGAGCGGCGTTCTTTGTAGCGTGCACTAAAATCCGTGAGCTGATCCAAGTCGATGGAGTTGTCAAAACTGGCTTTGACCGGCTTGTGATCGCTGTAGCTGTACTTCATGGAGTAGTCAATAGGCTGCTCCTCTGGCGCCGTGCTCAGCTTGCGCTGCTCGAATGCACTGTCCGATTTGGTGGAGTATTTTGTTGAATCCGAATCGGATTTGCTGGAATAGATGGACTCGCGACTTTCGCACTTGCGGGACAATGTACTGTTGCCATTGGCCGTTGCGGGGCGTACTTTCTTCAGGGAACCCGTGGGATTGCTGCTCAAGCGCATGGAGCTGTAGCGTCTGGGCAGCGTATCCGCATGTCCGTTGCCCAGCTCCTTTACAGGCAACTCACTGTTCGCCGTGAGTTCCAGTGCCGTGCGATAGTTAACCAAGTTCTTCAGAGCCGATGCACTGCCTTCGGCCACCATGGGATGTTTGGAGCTGATGAGAGCGCGCAGCAATGGTATGGCCTTGTGATCAATGAGAAACTGCTGATCCTCGGGACACCGGGCAGAAAGATTCCAGAGTGTGCCACAGGAGTTGCTGACAACCGTCTGGTTCTCCGACTTTAGCTGCTGCAATAAGATGGCCAAGCAGTTATGCTGCCGCAAGATCTGCCGATAGGACTCACACACTGCAATATGGCTGGACACGTTGCGCAAAATGCCACCAGCGTTTTCGACAATCTTGAGCGTCTTGCTGGGCCCCTCATAGCTGAGCATCTGCACCAGAAATGCCAGGGCCCCATCCACAGCACAAAACTCCGCCTTGTTGGTGCTGCAGTGCGCCGAGAGATTCCATAGAGCGGAAAGAATAGCCTTCAAAGTGTTCTCACTCTTGTTGTGCATGGCAGCTAATACCAAAGCCGTCACTGTGCCCATCTCATTGAATATGGTCTTCAGGTGCTTGTCAGCGCGCCAGGACAGATTACGCAGGACACTGGCGGTTGCCTGTAGCAGATCATCGATATCCGCCGCATTCGAGTCGAGTTGGGCGACCAGTGCCTCCATGAACTGCTTCTGGCCGCAGAGCAACGATTTGTTGCTTTCCTCGCCGCAGGTGAGGTTCGTCAGCGTCATCAGCGCATAGCGACGGAGCAGGTTACATTGTTCTTTACCCGCTGCCGGCCCGTGAACGGCATGATCCAAATGCACAAGATTCGGTATCGCCTTTAAAGCACCCAGTTCGCACATGGTCTGCCGATGCTCCTCATCGAAGCTGGCCTTCATCAGCAGTTTCATGGCCGCCAACGGATGACGTTCCTCATCGTCGGCTATGGATTCGCCGCCGCTCTGCAGTTGAGTTCGCAGAAAATTGCAACTATAATCGTGTATTTGATCCAGCAGCCGTAACACCTTCATCTCCCGCTGATTCCCTTGGACAATATTGTGCAGTGCTTGACTAGCGTTCTTGCGCGCCGCTCCGCCTGCCCCGGCACCGTCGTCATTGGCGTGCAGAATCTTCACCAGCAGCTGTATGCAGTCGGAGCTGCGCAGCGCTGTACAGGTGTCCGCATTTCGCGATAGCTCCAGAAAGTTGCGCGTCAGTTCAATTTGCTTGTGAGCGTCGCTCTCGTTCAGCGTCATGTTTACAAATGATTTTCACTCTATTGATTTTGCCAGGCTTAACATGAACACGCTCAAGTCCGGCTTTGTACCTAAGCGTATTCCAGGAACTGTGATTTGCCTGCCCGTTTATGGGGCGCTGTTAGCAAGCAGGTAGCCTGCCCTGTATTTTGTGTGGATGGTATTTCATTATTGCTAGGTAGCAAAATGTCCTACAGCGCAGAAGCAGCTGCCTTTGTTTGGACGTTGCTGTTACGAGCTATCGGTTTTGAAAATCAACAAGTTATCGATAGATGCTGTGTGCCATGCTACACAAATATTCAAGGTACTGCACACAACTCCCATGCATTTAATGGTAAGGGCTGCAAGAAATGTGTTTAATTTGTACGACTGAAATATTTATAATTTAAGAGGCTAAGAAGTAAAATCAAACTATGTGACATCTAACAACTTGATTGAATGGGCACCCTGGATATTAATTATAATTAAAGCTACTTTTCATTTACAACACAGCATTTTAAAAAATTTGACGTTAATGTTTCGCATGTGATACGTTACTTTGCTATCTTGCACGCTTGCAGACATTGTTTATATTTACCACCACTATGAGACTAACGTTACGTCACGCATAACAGCTGATAAACACAGCTGCAGCCGCCAAGTTGAGTTTGCCGTGAAAAATTATGAATTTCTTAAAAAAGGTAAATAAAACAATTGTAAAGTTTCAGTTTCAACCATATGCTTCCTTTTTTAGGTGAGCTTGCAGGTGTTGCCAATGCTTGAGACACAGCTGAGTTTGAGCAACAAATCGGCTTTACACACCAGCGCAGTTTGTTGTCGCGTGCAGTCTGGACGTTACCGCATAACCACAAAACGGGATAGGCCGCTCACCTACGAGATGGCCAATCCACCGCATTTCATTGGACATCGCAAGTCCTGGAACTCTTGGAACACATGTAAATAGGGGTATTTTCTTTTATTGTTAAAAGGCAATCATAATCATATTTTATAGCCACCCTAAAGGATGCGTTGCGTCCATCTCAAACTGCCATAGAGGATGTCTTTATTCGGAAATTCATAACTGGTACCTGGCATGCGCTGGTCTGTTCCGAGATCATTATCAAGCGCCAGCACAATACAATACGCATTGCTGCCATCGTTCGACAAGCAATCAGCCCACGCAAGATGTACTTCCTCATTGGTTATACGGAGGAACTGCTATCCTACTGGATGCAATGCCCCGTCACGCTGGAGCTGCAGACGGTGACCGATAAGAGGGACGTGGTCTTTAAATATATTTAAGTCATCCCTTTTAAATGTATCTTAAATACATATATACTAGTACATATATTTGATAGTCGTTTTCTTAATGCGCGTACTCGATTTCGCTGTTATTACTATGCCAAGATTTTATCGCTTTGTTTACAATGAGACCATCCAGATCTTTGACCTGCGCGATAGAGACGTTAAGATTACTTAAAATTTTATATGAACACATACTTCTTACCGTTTCGACCAGTGCTTTTAGTTCCTCCTGCGAGCTTAGTTCAAATATCAGCGATTTGATGTCTTTCACAAGCTCCAGAAAGAGAAAAACAATTATCTTCTTGGCGCCTCCGCAAATCTTATCCCAAACTTTCACCAAGACCGTTTCACAAATCACACCAGCAAAGCAAGTTGTATACCAGTTCTCCAACAGTTTAGAGTTTATATCAAACAACTCCAGCTTTTCCAAGCGACTGTAATCAGAACAGACTCAATAAAATAAATTTAAGCAGTTATGTCATTAAGCACCTACTGGAATAACGCAATGTCCTCGCGCTTGAGCAGTATTTGAGTCAGTTCCTTTAGCTTGGCAGAATCCTTTTTTAACTCGCGCGTGTACTGGTAGAACTCCTTGGCTATCCAGTAGGTTTCCATCTCATCATCAAATATCTCGAGTAGTGTGCGCACAATTTCCACAAAGTTATTGTCCTCCTGTGCCTGGGCACCTGCCCGAACATTGATATGCAACAGTCGATTGTTCTCCAGTAACCACATTTTGTGTAACACCAAGTCCCTGGACTTCGAGGAGTCCGAGTCGACGCATCGCATCACAGTCACGGCGCGCAGCAAATCATCGTAGACCTGTCCGCGTTGCTCCCGCACATATTCAGTGTTGCATTTGTGGAGAGGCATTATTCCCATAATGAGGCTCCAGAGCAAACTGCGTTGCTGCGCTGGAACTGTGTAAGTGTATACGAAGTGTTTCAACTTGGCCAGATTGCGTACATCGTCCTGCAGCAGTTTGTTGAGTGATTTCTTCTCCTCGACGCTAAAACAGCCAACTTTTTCATAATAACTAGATCTAAAATTGCGCTCATCCGTGGTCATCTTTTAGATATATTTATGTTTAATTAACAGCGTGACCAAATCGTGAAGGCAAAAATATATCAATTTACAAAATATTTGAAAGCAACCCAGTGAACAAGATGAAAAGTAAAAACAGTGTGGCCGCACGGGTAGGCTGACACCCAATTTTATAAATACTAATTGGTTAATATATGTAATAAATAATTTTTTGTCTGGCAGTTAGATCGAAATAGTAATTTATAATACAGAAAAGTGCAAACTGAATAGCCAAAATTTAAACAGTTGCAATCAGCTGTTCGCTTGCAGCTACAGAGTGTAATGTAAACAAATGTTATATTTCTACAGCACCTGCTGCTGTTACACATGGTATGTTAAGTTTGCTTCTTTTTGCGTCAACATTGGCTCCTTGTCGCGCTATGTCGCTTTCTGCGTTAACGTAGTTGGTTTTGTCATTACGTTGGTACGTAAGTACCGTTGTGCATTGCATTTCGCTACAAAATGCCCAAATATTGTCTGAAAAGGTAAACAAAGGTGTTCAAGTTATTAAATGGGCTAAATAAAAAGAAGTAAATCTTGTGATGGCGTTATCCGATAAGCAAAATAAAAAATCGAACTAATGGCGGACCGAGTTATTAAATCGAAAGGCCTGTCTACATGTATTACACACTGTTGCTGCCTCCGCAGAGGCTGAAAATTAAAATCAATAATTCAATCAGAAAATCAAAACACGAATTTGCCCAAATGCATGCACGATGCTTATAATAATTTATGCAATTATGCCACATTTGCCACGTTTCGTTTTGCTGTCTTTGCAGTTGCAGTTGATAAATTCAAATGTTATGCTCTGCATTTGTATTTGTTGTTATTGTTACTGCCGTACACGTTGTGAGCGCTTGGCAAAATGGAACAGGAGATTGGCACCTGGGACTCAGTTCTGCTGGAAAACCTGTCCGAGGATAGCTTCATAAATAACATACACCAGCGTTACAAGCGCGATCATATATATGTAGGTATTTATTACCTTGACTATAGACTATTGACTCAAGCCAAGCCTCGCTTTCAGACCTACATTGGAACTTCTGTTGTGGCTTTGAATCCATATCATCACATATCTGAGCATTCATTGGAAAATATACGCAACTATGGCAATAAAGGCATTTTTCAACTGCCACCACACATGTGAGTAACTCGTCACAATATGCTGCTGGTTCTTATAGTCAATCTTTCTATAATCCCTCACAGATATGGGCTTACAAATTTGGCTTATCAGTCGCTTAAGGATCAGAGCGAGGATCAGTGCGTGCTGCTCACCGGCGAAGGTGGTGCTGGCAAAACGGAGACCTTTAAAATGATTGTCAATTTTCTCACACACATACAGGATCATGCGCTCTGCAGTGGCACTCCGAATGCATTGCGTAAACAGTCGCCCAGTAGCTCAGCGAGTGGTGTGGGCATGCATGCCCATAGGCGCGCCTCGAGTAGCTGCTCCGGCACCGCCAACTTTATCATATGCAAAAACAACGCAACTTCCGCTCCCAGCCAGGGAAACACATCCAATTCACGTCGCCAGTCGCCGTCACCGGGTCCGGGTCCGTCGCAGCGATCGCGCACGCGTGCCGAAAGCATTGAGCGCCAGGCCAGGCGCAATTTGCGTGAAAAAATGGTTGATTTTGACTTTTCGCATCACAAAAGCTCCGAGAATATCAGCACGCTGCTGGAATCAGCCGCGGCGCATGCCCATTTGCATCCAACGAAATCGTGCTTCAAGCACCAACAGACACAAGTAAACACCTGCACTGCCACTTACGGGCCAATGGCCGTTACGCCCTCAAAACAGGGATGCAGCAGCTCGCCCAAGTACTTGCACGGAGGCTGTCGTCAGTGCGGGCACAGCAAATGCTCGCGTGCCCAGAGCTTGGAGAAGGAGGAACGCGATGCCGCGCTGCTAATGTTGCGGGGGAGCAACAATCGCCTGTTTACTGCCCACCAAACGCCACTTCAGCGCGGCAGCTGCTCGAATCTGGTGCGACAGCATTCAACCGAGAGCCAGCCGGATCGGCAATTGTCGATGGGTTCCACGCAACGTATATCGCTGTACGATGCACACAAGCTGAGCAAGGTGCTGGGCAGCACTTCCGTCTCGCCCACGCCGTCGGCCAGCTCCTCGTTGCATCGACGGCACAAGTCACCCAGCCAGCGGTTGCGCGAGTGCGTCACTTGCGCGGATGTTTTCCTGGAGGCCATGGGCAATGCCTGCACTCTCAAGAACAACAACTCCAGCAGATATGTAAGTGGTTATATCATCATAGCTGCTGATAGTAGTTTAACCGTTTTATTTGCTCCTTTCAGGGCAAACTGTTTGACATTGAAATTGACTTTAAGGGAGATCCCATGGGTGTCCACATAACTCACTGTAAGTAACATGCTGTATAGTAATTACATTCATGAAATCAATATGCAATTGCTTCCATGTCTGACTCAATTAAGATATGCTGGAAAAGGTTTGAATTGTTTTACACATATTTAATTATCAATATATAGTATTTTCATTAAAAAATTTTTACAAATGCTCTATTCACAGACTCGCATAACGGATACCATAATCGGAGAACGCAATTTTCACATATTCTATCAATTGCTGTTGGGTGCTGATCTCCAGTTGTTAAGTATGTATATCTTTGTGGTTGGTCTGACTCAGCTCTCTAATTTATGCATTGCCTAAAGAATCGCTGAAGCTCTTCCGCAATGTGGAAAAGTATGAGCTGTTGCGCAATACAACTGCCATGGAGGAGGATCGAGCCAATTTTCATTACACAAAGGTCAGTTGTAATTAGATAACCAAATTGAAGCTGATTAATGAATAATTCCAATTTGCAGCGCTCTTTGGACGTGCTGGGCCTGAGCTGTGATGAGACTAACTCAATTTTTCGAGTTATTGCCGTGGTGTTAAAGCTGGGCAATTTCATTTTTGTGCCTGTGACCAACATTGATGGCACTGAGGGCTGTCAGGTTTCGAATGTCTATGGTATTGCTGTCAATTAAATAATCTTTAATTATTGTTAATCAACTTTACAATCTGTAGAAGTGCAAGAGACATCGCAGCTGCTCAATTTGGAAGCTCAAATCTTAATCAATTGCCTAACCAGAGCCAACAGCACGAGCAGTGCGCAGGAGGATGTGGGCTGTGAAATGGACGCCAGACAGGCGGCCAGCAATCGGAATACCCTCTGCCGTACTCTATACGGTCGATTGTTCACCTGGCTGGTCAACAAGATCAATGAAACCATGAAGTCTACGCAGCGCGAGAAGAATCTCGCGTTGCTTGACTTTTACGGCTTCGAGGTGCTGGATCATAATTCTTTTGAGCAGTTTGCTATCAACTACAGTGCCGAGAAAATACATCAGGTAGTTACTGTGTACAAACTGATTGGTCATCAACTAATATAAATGCTCTTTTCTAGAATTTTGTGTTCAATGTTTTGCGCTCAGAGCAGGAGCTGTATTTGCGTGAGGGCTTGGAATGGTCGCGCATCGATTACTTTGACAACGAGTCTATCTGTGAGCTGATTGATAAGCCCAGCTATGGCATTTTAAGTCTTATCAACGAGCCGCATCTGAACAACAATGAGGCGCTGCTGCTGCGCGTCCAGCAATGCTGCGCAGGACATCCCAATTTCATGACAAGCGGCAGCAATTCCATGTGCTTTCAGTGAGTCCTGTCGCGTGCAGCCAGAAAGTAACTGACAATGTCTCTCAATTCACAGAATTCGTCACTTTGCCAACGTTGTTAACTATTCGATACATCGCTTTCTGGAGAAGAATTCGGACATGCTGCCCAAGTATATAAGCGCTGGCTTTTACCAAAGCAAACTGGCGCTGGTGCAGAGCCTCTTCCCGGAGGGTAATCCACGTAGACAGGCCTGCAAGAAGCCAACAACGCTCAGCACCAATATACGAACGCAGCTGCAAACGTTGCTGGCCATTGTGAAGAATCGTCGCGCCCACTATGTGTTCTGCATTAAGCCTAACGAGTGCAAGCAGTCGCATCAATTTGATCTGCCGCTGGTGCAGCACCAGGTGCGCTACATGTCGCTGATGCCGCTGGTGCATCTGTGCCGCACCGGTCACTGCTACCACCTGCCGCATGTGAAATTCTTTAATCGCTACAAGCTGCTCAACAGCCTCACGTGGCCACACTTTCACGGCGGCAGTCAGGTGGAGGGCATTGCGCTGATCATACGCAATCTGCCTTTGCCCTCGGCCGAGTTTACGCTTGGCACCAAAAATGTGTTCGTGCGCAGTCCGCGCACCGTTTACGAGCTGGAACAGTTTCGTCGCCTGCGCATCTCCGAGCTGGCCGTGCTCATACAGAAGATGTTTCGCATGTATCATGCTAGAAAGCGTTATAGGCGCATGCGCCACAGCCAAATGGTCATCTCAAGTGCGTGGCGCACATGGCGTGTAAGTACGGCTGCAATGCAGCATTTGCATGAATTTATCTTGTACATATTTATATATTTTTTATTGTTTAACTCTTATCTTTAGGAGTGCCGTTTCGGCATTCCCTTCACGGGCCGTAGGCATTTGTGGAGTTTATATCGTGTTGTAAGCATTGCATGTTGTTATTCCTCCTCATACCCACTAGCCACTAACCCACTAACTGACCTTCTGAGTACATACTATGAGTTAATACTTAACTACATTTTACATAAACCGGCAGGCACGTGAGGAGTATCGTTCATTGAAGTACAAGCGCCAAGTGAAGTGGGCCGTTGATGTCATTGCCCGTTATTATCACCAGTGGAAGATACGACAGTATTTGCTTACCATACCACTGCGCCTGCCACCCAATACACTGAGCCCACTCTCCTTGGAGTGGCCAGCGGCACCCGGCTTTCTAGCGGATGCATCGCGCCTGTTGCGCTCTATTTATCATCGCTGGAAGTGTTATATATATCGCAACTCCTTCGACCAAACGGCACGCAATCGCATGAGAGAAAAGGTAACGGCCAGCATTATCTTCAAGGACCGCAAGGCTTCCTATGCGCGCAGGTATGTAGAGGAACAACTACCTTAAATGCCCACATAACTGAACACTTGATTTGCTTGGCAGTGTGGGACATCCCTTTGTGGGCGACTATGTGCGTCTGCGTCACAATCAGCAGTGGAAAAAGATTTGTGCGGAAACGAATGATCAATATGTGGTATTTGCGGACATTATCAACAAGATAGCACGCTCCAGCGGCAAGGTATCTTATTATTACATTAGCTAGCTATCTTTGCTAAACTAACACTTCTTACCATTTGCAGTTTGTGCCCATATTGTTGGTGCTGTCGACGTCGTCGTTGCTGCTGTTGGATCAGCGCACGCTGCAAATCAAGTACAGAGTGCCTGCTTCGGAGATTTATCGCATGTCTTTGAGCCCCTATCTAGACGACATTGCTGTGTTTCACGTGAAAGCGGTAATTACCGATTGGAACCTTTAATCTCATTTTTTAATTAAATTTTTTTTATCCAATTTCCTGCAGTCCGAATTCGGTCGCAAAAAGGGCGATTTTGTTTTCCAAACCGGGCATGTCATTGAAATTGTTACCAAAATGTTTCTGGTCATACAAAACGCCACCGGCAAACCGCCAGAGATACACATAAGCACAGAGTAAGTAACTAAATATGATGATGATTAGTAATGCTTAATTACAACTTTCGGTTCTGTACAGATTCGAAGCTAACTTTGGTCAACAGACGGTCATCTTCTCGTTCAAATACGCCGGTTTGTCGGATTTGGCACAAGGGCCGCCAAAAGTCACGCGCAAGGCAAATCGCATGGAAATCATTGTTTGATTATTAAATTGCATGATCAGGGTCCAGTCAGTCACGTATCCAGATTTTTACAATTCTATTTATTTGCAACGAACAAAATCGAATGCATTGTTTAGGTCCCTTGACTTGGTCCCGGGGACCAAAATAAAAGTTTTAGCAATATTTACACACTAACACACACACACACACACATATACACACACAATGAATAATATAATTTGCTCACAACTGACAATCAGTCTTACAAATTCGTTGTCAACATTGTGCCAAAAAATAAGAAAAAACAAGTAATAATTTATGTAATTTTAAACTGCACCATTTCTTTCATACGCCTAAGTACGAACTAACAAAATGAACAACTGAATTTATTTAACTAATTTCTCGAACTAGATTTAATTGTAAGTCCAGCACCAAGTCGATTAGAATTGCAACAAACAACTACGTTAGGAACGTGGCACAGTGGAGCGTTAGAGATTTTACACAAAATACTTACGATATTTCCGTTATAGAAACCAAGGCATTTCTCTTACATTTAAGGTTTCATACACAATAATTAGTGAACTAATGCTAGAGAACTCAGACAAGCATATATAGCTCTATATATTTACCAAACACAATATGTATGCAATTTCTGCGCCTCAAAAACCAGTGAGAAGAGAGATAGAAAAATATTTAAAACACAAAAACAAATAAACAAAACAAAACTCGTGTGAAACTTTTTCCCAAATGTTAATTAAGCAAACTATTTACAAACCAGAAGATGTAGTTAAATATTTAAAAAAAAATATATATATATGCATACATATACATATATAATGGATAATACATTTATACACAGAAGTGACAAAAAGCAACCGGAACCGAAACAATATGAAACCAAACGCAAATTATACGAATGTTTGTTACAACAGTAAATTGTGCTTATGTACATATGTATGTACATATATGCAATGATGATATACATATGTGCATATGTAGTTGTTTATATAAGTAATTTGTTATTGATAGTTCAGGCAGGCATCAAATGTATGTAACTAAAACGTCGCTGTAGTTAATTTTCATGAATTGTATGATGTCATAGTAACAAATCGATCTACATACCTATGTATATGTGGGTGTATATTACCGACTAATTACTGGGAAGTAACAGTACGCCGAATATGAGTGTATGTATGGAAATAGTTTTTATTTAGATTTAAATTGCATACAATACTTTGAAAAAGCCAAATACAGACAAGTATATATTTAAACACAATCCAACCAGTTGGTAGTTTTTAAAACGAATGGAAACGATAAGAACAAAGTTTAGTAATAAAGTAATAAAGCGTACGCATGGAAAACGTTTCTTTCTTTGTACAAAAACTATCTAATAAGTTTACAACTTGGATTTCTGCTTCTTAAGCATGTCGCGTAACAGACGACGCAGTATTTTGCCACTGGGATTTTTGGGGATCTCGTCCACGAAGACGACGCCACCGCGCAAGCGTTTTGCCGGCGAGGCGCGGTCGTGTACAAAACTTATCACATCCTCCTCGGTGAGCTGAGCATTTGTCTGCTTGACCACAAAAGCCATTGGCAGCTCGCCAGCTGCCTCATCGGGTTTGCCAATCACGGCTGCATCCTTAATCCTGTCGTTGGTTAACAACAGCGCTTCGATTTCGGCCGGAGGCACTTGGAAGCCCTTATACTTGATGAGCTCCTTAATGCGATCCACAATGAAGAACTCGAATGCATCATCGTAGTAGCCAATATCACCGGTGTGCAGCCAGCCATCCTGAATGGCTGTCTGTGTTGATTTTGCATCGCCAATGTAGCCCTTCATTATGCCATCGCCCTTGAAGCAGAGCTCGCCACGTTCATTCGGTCCAAGAACTTTGCCCGAGTCGGGGTCAACGACCTTGGCATAGATGCCAACCTTCAGTACACCAACGCTGCCTGGCTTGCAATAGTCATCCGTCTGCACCAGGACACTAAGCGTCGACTCGCTTAGGCCGTATCCCTGGCGAATGAATGGAACACCAATGCGCTCCTTGATTTGATCTTCGGTCTCCCGACTGAGCGGTGCAGCACCGCAGAGCAGAATCATCAACGACGACAGATCGTACTTGTCCACAATCGGGTGCTTGGCCAGGAAGACCATCAGTGGTGGCACCATAAATGCCATCATGACACGGTATTTCTACAAAGGAGCAATGTAAAGATAAGCTCGCTTTTAGCTTTTAATATCAATCCCTACCTCAATGGCCGAGAGGAACAGGTTCTCTTCGAATTTGGGCAAATACACTAGACGCGTGCCCATGGTCGCCGTTGTGATCATTGTGAGGCAGCCAAAAGCATGGAACCAGGGAATGACGGTGAGTAGCGTGATCTCTGAGAGCGGCATCATTGTGGGTTGTCTGTTTGCGAGCGCAATTAAATGATTTGCCATTGTTATAAAGAGTAATTGAACTTACATCTGCGAGTCGAGTGTGGCCAATAGATTGAACTGGGTCAGCTGGACACCCTTGGGCAGACCGGTTGTGCCTGAGGAGCAAACAATTAACGCCACATCCTCGTTTTTCTTTGCCACGGGCGTTGTGAAGTCAGGTTTCGTCTTGAACTTGTCGTTGCTCATTAAATCCGTGAAGGAATGCACAGTGGGATGATTGCTGGTGGTGCCGCTGAGTGCAATGATGCCCTTGACAAACTTGTTCTTCTTTGCCACTTTGGCAACGAGATCCAAAGTCATCTTTGAGGCGAATATAATCTTTGGATGCGACAGATTTATGGCATGATCCACCTCACGCTCGGAATAGGTCACATTCAATGGAGCGACTGTCGCACCCACTGCAAATCCGGCAAACATGGCCACGGCAAAGCCGACGCTGTTCTCGCTGGACAAACCAATGACATCGTTGTTCTTGACGCCCAGCTTCTGGAGTATTTGGGCCAATCTCACAATCGAGTCGTACATAAACTTTGCGCTATATTCTGTGCCACTGACTGCATCAATCATGACAGTTTGGTCACCAAAACTCTTGTATTTGTCGATAACATACTGTCCCAAGGAACGGTAGTCCTGTGCATCTCGCACGGGTATGGGACCACCGTAAACAATATTACCGGCTTGCAATGTTGATGTCATGATGAACTGTAAATATAAATATAAACATGTACACACACATAAATTCACCTTTCAAGGATAGGGTGGTTTTCCTATTGAGAGCAACCCTTGAATAAACAGCACACCAAAATTGTTCGTTCTTTTAATAATAATACACTTTGAACCTAAGTTTAATCTAATCGAGGGTTTCTTAAAAAAATTTAGCTTAAGTAAATCGATTTAGAAACGTTGCTATCTACAAAAAAAGCAAATATGCATGCACATTAAAGATTGAGAGCCGCTCCAAAGGTCAGCATTCGCCCCTGGAGACATTTTATGGTGACATCTTAACTTTAGCTTTATCACTTTCCCTATCGCAAGCTGCTTATCATAATCAGCATTTTTAATTACGGACGTTTATTATAGTTTTCAAAATTATTAACTTACTTAACAGAATATAAAGGTTACAACTTGAAGAGAGAATTGGCACACTCCGTTTCTGTGCGGCTTTGACAACCAACTGTTTCTTGACGCAAACGACACCGACCCAATAGCTTTGCTTTAATATTGCGATTAGATTAACTTTCTGATAAGCTCAAGGTACAACGCGCATGCGCTTTGGTTACCTTTGATGCGATTAAGTATTGAAAAATATATATGCACTTGCCTACTTTACAAATATTATATGAGAGCCAGAGTAGGCTTGCTTGTAACATTTGCGTTATGTTTACACTGGTGTCAGCTGTTTGAATTTGTATGGGATATGGCAACTCCAACTCAATTGGCTGCTCGTATCAAAATTTATTATCGATACATCGATATTTATTTTTTTAGATGCAACGAAAACATATGCAGTAACGAATAAGTTGCGCGCTTTTTATTCAGATAAATTTAGTTAAAGTTAAAAAACTGGTCTATTATTCAATTGAATTAAGCGTTTAACAGATTGGAAACTATTTCCTGTACTGCCTACATGCTATGGCACTCACAGGTTCTTAATGTTTTCAAAAAAAAAAAAAAATGTTTCGGCTTACATAACCCAACTGACAGCCGTAGCGTATGGTCAATTCGGCGCTGTTCGCTTAAATATATGTACCACCGCCCATAAAATAGGAACAATATGCATTCAGTGTTTAGCTGTTGCTGTTGATATTGTTATTTTTGTAGTTACTGAAAAACCAAGATAAACCATATCAGTTAGTTTCTTATTGGTATTGGGGTGCTCAACTTCACAATTTGTACTGCCTTGAACAGTCAAAGTCAAAAGAGTGCTTGTAAAATGCAAAAGTTTTACAAATTGGACATCAATCGAACCGAATGGGAGGTGCCAGAAATATACCAACAATTGCAGCCAGTGGGCTCTGGCGCTTACGGACAAGTGTGCAAGGCGAAGGTCCGTGGCACCAACACAGATGTCGCCATTAAGAAGCTGTCGCGACCCTTCCAGTCGACAGTGCACGCCAAGCGGACATATCGGGAACTAATGCTCTTGAAGCATATGGATCACGAGAATGTTATCGGTCTGCTCGATATTTTTCATCCGCATCCACCAGATACGGCGCTGGAAGACTTTCAGCATGTCTACCTGGTGACTCATCTGATGGGTGCGGATCTGAACAACATTATTAAGATGCAGAACCTATCCGACGATCATGTGCAGTTCTTGGTTTACCAGATACTTCGCGGCCTGAAGTACATCCATAGCGCCGGCGTCGTTCATCGGGATCTGAAACCGTGCAACATTGCGGTCAACGAGGACTGCGAGCTGCGCATCCTGGACTTCGGTCTAGCGCGGCCAACGGAGTTCGAGATGACCGGATATGTGGCGACGCGCTGGTATCGTGCTCCCGAAATAATGCTCAACTGGATGCACTACAGCCAGACTATGGATATTTGGTCTGTGGGTTGCATTATGGCGGAGTTGATTACAAGGCGGACACTCTTTCCCGGCACAGATCACATACATCAGCTGAACTTGATCATGGAAATGCTGGGCACACCGCCCGACGATTTTATGGACAAGATCTCGTCAGATAACGCACGAAACTACATTAATTCACTGCCGCCCATGAAGCGCAAGGACTTCAAGGTCCTGTTTGCCAATGCCAATCCGCTGTCGGTGGACTTGCTGGAGAAGATGCTGGAGCTGGATGCTGACAAGCGTATAACGGCCGAGGAGGCGCTTGCCCATCCCTATATGCAGAAATATGCAGAGCCCAGTGATGAACGCACTTCGCCGTTGTACGATCAGAGCTTTGAGGACATGAATTTATCGCTGGAAAAATGGAAGGAGCTGGTCTACAAGGAAGTTCTGAATTTCAAGCCTCCGGCGTCTTTTGCTGAAGTGTTGAAAAATATAAAATGATACCTGATTAACGCGCCAATAACTAAAAAGTATTAGCCACAAACATATTATAACGTCTTTACAATGATTTTGTTCAAATATTGCCTTATATACTAAAACTTCCCAATAGGGACTCATGTTAATGTTGTACATATGTAAATGTATCTATGTATATTTTTTTGTTGTTTTAAATTTTATATACTTGCTGTTTCAATCGTTTATTAAATTAGGGCTTCCAACATTTTCGTTTTTATTCGTTCGTTAACTGTTTGGAAAAGTCACACGAATTTAAATTTTCCAAGTCTACAAAATCATTTTAACCTGTTTTCATAAATATCCGCAAGAGTGCGCTATAGATTATAATGCCAGAAGCTAACATATTTTTGGTATATTATAGCAACTATTAGCTTGTGAAAGTCCTGTTAATGCCACAAAATGTTATTGTTATGGCTGCTGTTAAGCTGGATAGCAGCTGTTCTACAGAACTCATTTATAGCGTAGTCCACCACTATATAACAGAAGTCTCGGTATAACAATAGCGCTTTGCGTTCTTTTTTGAAAACCAATAGAATCTGTTGCAAACAGCTGATTCACACAGCTGAGTAAGTGTATAACAGCTGAGCGCGTCAAGAAAATAACCATTTCTGATTTTGCTCAAAACGTAAACAAAAAGCAAGCAAATTCTAATGCTAAAACTTCGAAGTGTTGTGGGGAAATGCTTTTTCATAAGGCGACACATTTCCGCACTCTACATAACTGGGGACAAGGCAAACGAGAACTATGTGACACTGCAGCCATTTCTCGACTTTGCCGGCACATTCCTCGAGAGATCCGCTTTGGAGCAGAGCATCACCAGCCGCGGCCTTAACATCGACGTGGAAACAGTGCTCAGCAAGTACCAAAAGTATCAGACGCATCATGCACAGCTGCAGCGGCTGGCAGAGGAACGCGATTCGATTACCAAACAGCTGAAATCGCTCACGAAATCAGGAGGCTCCACCGAGCAGCTGGAGATTCTGAAAGAACGTGGCAAAGAATTGCGTAACGAGTCGAAGGCACTGAAGCAAAAGCTGTATCCGATTGAAGATGACTTCATACATGACTTCTTGCATCTGCCCAATTGTCTGCACGCGCACTGTCCGGGTTCGGATGTGGAGAAGCTCATATACAGGCATAAACCACCAACAGCCCTCAACAGCACATCGCATTTAGAGCGCAGGGATCTGGTGCATTTTGTGGACAACAATCGCTACTATCTGCTGGAGCAGGCGGCACACTTCGATGTGAACGCTATGCAGGCGTTGACTCGTTATTTCGTCTCTCGTGGCGACTTTGTGCAGACCTCTAATCCGGACTTTGTGCGCTGTGTGCTCCTGGAGGCGAACGCCACTCCCCTGAACCAATACCATCTCGTCCACGAGGAGCATCTGCAGAACAAGTTAAACAATGCCTATCTGACGGGCGGTGGCTCATACGAGAGCTTCCTCGGTGCCATGACCAAGCTCTGCGTATATCCCTCGGTGCTGCCGCTGCGCTATGTGTGCTGCGGTCGCAGCTATAATCGTGCGGATGCGCTGCTATACGGATCCACTCCCAGTCTGTACACAGCCACACAAACGAACGCGGTGCAGTGTTTTGTGGCCACGCAAACGGCTGACGAGGCGGACGCACAGCTGGAGCAGGTGCTCAATCTGACCATCGATTTCTACAGGTCACTGGATGTGCCCTTTCGCATTGTGTACACGTCAGCGAACAGCCTGACGCCGGCGGAGAGCTTGCGTGCCAGCATTGAGGTCTATGCGCCATCTCTGAAGCGATACGTGTGCGTCGGCAGCGTTAGCAACTACGGTGACTTTGTTTCCAAGCGGATACTGTTTAGCACGCGGCGGGATAAGCACTATGATTTTCTGCACTTGGTCGGTGGTCCCGCATTGTACACCACCAGGCTTATAGCAGCGCTCATTGAGCTGGGCGTCGATTTGGAAGCGTGCAAATTGCCGGGTGCTCTGCCAGCTGGGCCCAGCGTGGATGCAATGACGCAACATCAGCGGGATTTGCAGGAGTTTAAGGATCTTTTCAAATAAATACGGTTGCTTGCGAAATGTTCAGTGTTATCTATTATACTTAAGTGTTACCAATAAGTAAAAAAGTTAAGTCCGGTACATACAATTATTTACAAGCTAGTATAATCTCATAGTCTGTAAGGCATCATATACCACTGGGCGCAGTTAACCAACTGAGTACACCGCTGATTCATCACCAACACATCCACCACCATTTCCGGTTGCCTGCCACTTGGGTTAAATAGTTAGCCGGCGTTAATCGCTGCATCTGATTTGCATTTTGGGAAAACGCTTGCGAAAGTTTTCACACTTGGGCGTTGTGAATGTGAATACGTTGCGAGTGTCATCCAGTACGGAATTTGAACTGGGCCGTAATGCTTTCAGCATGTACGTTGTGTTGTATTTTAATTTACTAAATTCCAGTGAATCTTTCTGCAACGAAACATATGTATATTAATTCGCATCAGTTGGAATCTTTAAATTTGGGCGTCCTTTATATTTCTTACAGTGTAGATCCCTAATTGGACAGATATTGTACATACTTTAATTTGTGGGAACAACTTTTGTTGTTGCACGAGTACTTATTATCAAGCGGATTTTTGTAAGACTTGTGGAGAAACTGTCTATCGATAATAATCAAAAGGACCAACATCGGAAATCGGATGAAAAACGAGTCTTTTTCCCACTATATATAAATAAAGCTCACTAGTTACGTGTGCTCTACAGCTCCTTACATTTCAGCAATACATTATTAGCTTAGTTATACTATATTACATACCCTCCGTAGACAAATTGGTTAGGCTTTTAAATTAACAGTTAAATTCAGATGTGAGCGGATAGATTTCGGTCTATAAGAAGGCTGTTAGTTGTTATTTGTACGTGCGAATCTTGATCCACGTTTCCATTCTTCGCTTTGCAGCTCAGTGTTAAGCCAGAACTTTGCGAAATCTTTTGAATTAACTGGGAAATTATTGTAAATCGTTGGTACATGACTCTCATGTGGTAGCACCTTGAGGATCTTATATACATATGTGTATGTTGTGTGTTCCTGCTGTAAACATCGTCATTCGCCAACTGCAATTGGATTCATTCGTTGCACGAACGTGGCGCCCGCCCTGAAACGTGTTTCACGTGTCAGACGGCAACAGAATGAAACCGAAATCCAATTGACCAAATGACAAATGATTTGTGTGTTATGACTGGTGCGGCACGAAACCAGCTCGTGGCAGCGATCCATTGTACTCACTTTGACGCGGATCGCGCTGTACTCGCGTTGCTCGCAATTGCTTTCTTGGGGGCACAGCTCGTAGACTCTGCAATGAAATAGTATATTTCAGCGGAATGGTTTATAAACAATCAAATAACATGCATAACATGTGTATACATATATAACAGATGGGGGCGGGGGCGGGGGATGTCAGTTGGCCGCCACTTACTTCTCCTTGTGTGGCTGAAATCCCAAAATTTGCACAATCATGCCGAATTTGCGGTTCAAACGGAAGCGCACTTCATAGGAGGCGCTGCCCAGCTGGAGCTCCGCTGGCGTCGTCGTTCGCGCAACTTCATTAATGTACATGGCCGGCGTGGAGCTGATCTCGGCTGCGATACTGTGATGGTACTTGTGCCTGATGTGGTGTGTGCTGCACTCGAGTGGAGCGCATGGCTCCAGCGACTGAAGCGTTGTATTGTAGAGCAGCGCCTTCTTGTCCGATTTGAGGCGCCGAGAGCCGCTTACGGACATGGCCTGCACTTGTATGTAGTATGAGGAGTTGGGCAGCATTTTCTTGATCTCGAATTGATGCGTCTGCAGGTGTACAATATAGTCATTTGTGACTTTTATAAAACAAATTTTAAGCACTTGAGGGGTTACTACTGAATTACTAAGATCATATAGTCTCAGACAAGGGACAAGCAGACAAACATGGCTAGATCGACTTGGCTGTAGATGCTGATCAAGAATATATATATATACTTTATGGAGTCGGAGATGCTTCCTTATGCCTGTTACATACTTTTGCACAACCTCATTATGGGTGATTATTTTCATATGCGCAATTACATATATTTATTTTTTTGGGCTAGCTTACAAAATTTTTTTTATTCTCTGAACCCATTGAAAATGGGTAAAAAGAGTATTATGGTTTTGTGCAAAACTATGTAACAGGCATAAGGAGGCATCTCCGACCATATAAAGTATATATATTCTTGATCAGTTTCAAAAGCCGAGTCGATTTAGCCATGTCCGTCTGTCTGTCCGTCTGTCTGTCTGTGTATACACGCGGATACCAGAGACTACAAGAGCTAGAGACTTCATATTTGGAATATAAGTTCTCGTAGTGCCGGGACAGATCATTTTATTTCATTTTATCGATAACTCGACCCATTCAAAAGTTATCGATAAATTTCCATTTCTGACTAGCGTTTTTGGGCTATAACTTACAAGTTATAAGAGCTAGAGGTCCTAAATTTGGCATGTATAATCTCGAATAGCTTACACATGTAACAAATATTTCACTTTTTGGATACCACCCCCCAACTATGAAAAAACGCATTTTTGAGGGTACGACCTTGCTATTTGGTTTGGACACACATTTTATAGCCAAAGCTATGTCCTAAACATTTCAGAAAGATCGGACATAAACACAGAAGTTTTTTAAGATTTAACTTTCCATTGTGCGGGGCTCGGTGAAAAGCAAGCTAAATGCTTAAACCGCTTGCACTGCTTGTACTGCTTGAACTGCAGCATGTGTGTGATTATATTAGTATGCATGATTATAAGGACTTCAGGGTATCTCCTAGTCGGGCACTCCCGACTAGAGCACTCTTACTGATTTAAAACGAGATTTTTGTAAAGATTTGCACACACTTACGTCCTTGACATAGGCCTCGTGCGTGATTAGAGAGCCCTCCTTGCTGCTCACATAGAGCGACCAGATGACTTTATACTTCTCCACTGGCAAATTCGATTTGGACGGACACCAGACCAGCTTGAGGCTCATATAGCGCCGTCCATCGTAGTGCTTGGCAATGATTTTCAAATCGTTGGGCGCCTTGGGTGGCTTAGGACCTAAAATGCTCAGCTGTTTAGACCGTTACAAAGGGCTTTCAGATGTGAACTTACTGCTGGCCAGGGTGAAGGCATGTGAGGGCTGCGAGTAGCCGCGGAAACCGAACGCATTCACCGCTGCCACCCGCACCTGATACCAGCGACCAGGACGAATGTTGAAAAAGATGTCCATGCTGTGGATGCAAAGGGTTAAGTTCACTTGTTTGCTGGCTTATATAGCTACAATATTTCAGCTTTGATTTGGTAGTTTTACGGTGCTCATATATATTAAAGTATCAAAATTAAACTTAAGGTCAAATTCAATTTATTGTAAAATATGGAAATCAAAATTTTATGAATTGAACTACTGGCTTAAGTGGTAAATCATAATCTCAATATTTCCAATATATTTGTACTGAAAATTAAGGTTTATTATGCTCGAGTCGAGAACATTTTATTTATTTTGCAGATTTGTAGACATTTTGTTGTTCTAGCAATGACAACATGGAAAATTAAGTATACGATACTTAATTTCACATAAGTTGTTGTGTTATAACTAGAATAAAACAAGTGGGGAAGGATTATCTTCGGCGTGCCGAAGATTTTATACTCTTTTCGAACCTATAGGCAATTTTAACTCTGCCAACTGCACAACTGAAATTTCATAAGCTGTAAAAAATCTAAAAATATTTAATTCATTGCCAGTTGCCAGTGTCTGTGCAAAGTTTTATCGCGATAGCTCAAAAAACTGAGGGACTAGTTTGCATACATACAGACAGACAGACAGACAGACAGACAGACAGACAGACAGACAGACAGACAGACAGACAGACAGACAGACAGACAGACAGACGGACATGGCTAGATCAATTTGTATTGTCATTCTAAGCATACTGGCAGTAACTTTTGGGGGTCTCCGACGCTTCCTTCTTTCCTCCGAAAAGAGTATAATGAAAAATTCGAATGATAGGCCAAATCTGTTAGTGTGCATGGAGTGAGTACCTACAATTTGCTGCGTCCGTCCGTTGTCTCCAGTATCTTCTCGACCTGCTGCGACTGCCACATGCCCAGCTTGCGGGTCGCAAAGAGGCGACCGATGTGGGAGCGCACCTCCACGTGGAAGTAGTAGGGCAGCAGCGATGACTCAATGGTCAGCTCCACCTTGTGGCTGCGCGGCAGCTTGTAGCGCAAGATCTTCGGTATGGGCGGCAGCTGTGTGGCATTGAGCACGCCCAGCGGCTCGGCGCAGATGGGGCCACAGGCGGACGTGCAGCACTTGTGCACCTCGGCGCAGTCGTGATCGTGGACGCAATTGTCCAGACACGACAGCCGCGTCTGCCGCGCCAGCAGCGTGCCACTGGGGCAGCTGCCGGCCCTGGGTGCACGCAACAGCTCCAATTTGCACTGGTCGAGGCAACGCTGCGGCTGGGTGCTGTTCTCGCACTGAGCCAGGCACTGCAGCTCGATGATCTTCTCCTTGATATCGGTGCTATCGCGCTGGCGTTGATGCATCGAGATGGTCGCACTCACGGCCCGGCTGCTGCCAAGGAGGGCCAGCGCCAGCGATAGCATGATCAGCATGTTGATCTCTGTGTGGTGGGTCGATCTCCTGATGGCAATCTGCAATAAATATTTGCCAGATGATCATCTCGCTCTCGCTCTCTCTCTCTCTCTCTCTCTCTCTCTCTCGCTCGCTCCCTCGGTCTCGCTGTGTCTCGTTTAGACTGTACGCATTCCGTGCATTCATAATTAACAGCATGTGTGTATGTTGATTATGCTTAAGGATCGTCCGAACCGGTTTATTCCATTTCGCCTGACCAACTAACTAATCATTCTTTGCATTTGTGCGCCGCTTCTTGGCGTCGGCCAAGTGGAAGCAATGAAAATGCAAAAATACACAAATGTATCTCAAGTGCTTGACAGGACTTCAAAGCGCGCATCACGGTGCGTGCCACGAAAGCACCGGACAGCTAGACAAGCTACGGGATTAACTGAATGCTGCACTTGCCGACTCTAATGATACCCTAGTTTTGCCCAGCATAAATTTCAATTGCAGATGACTATGGTTTACTGCGCATAACGAACTGTTCTGAAATATTAATGCTTCTCTGTATTTTTGTCTACTTTTAAAAGGTTTTTCAAAATGAAGAACAGTTTTTGTTTAAAATTTATAAGCGCTACCATCCTGACACTGCATATAGAAGTATAAATTTCAATTGCATATTACTATGGTTTACTGCGCATAAGGAACTGTTCTAAAATATTAATTTTTCTCTGTATTTTTGTCTACTTTTAAAAGGTTTTCCAAAATGAGGAACAGTTTTTTGTTTCAAATTTATAAACGCTTTCATCCTGACACTGCATATAGAAGTATAAATTTCAATTGCATAACGAACTGTTCTACAATATTAATTTTTCTCTGTATTTTTGTCTATTTTTAAAAAGTTTTTCAAAATGTAGAACAGTTTTTTGTTTCAAATTTATAAACGCTATCTTACTGACACTGATTTCTCTGCATATACTAGAAGTATAAACAACAACCAGATTTTGATTGGCTTCCCAGACCTTTATTGAAAGTTAAACTATTCGATTCCCAAACCATATACACTGCAAACAATTTGTAACTAGGCTTGAGATAAGCAATTTTGCAGATCGATGCCAGCATCAATGTCGTATTTCACAAGAGTTAGACTCACTTTTACTTAATGACCCAGGAAAGTTGCAATTATGAATGCGAGCCCTAACCAAATTAGTTAGCTGGTTTTATTTACTTTAAAATCTTAATTCGTTTGCTATCTTCCTTTAGATAGTTTGGTAAGACCTAAACTAAGCTAAAAGTTATTTTAAAAGGGTTGGGGCTGCGAAGTTTTAGTACATGTCCTACAAGATTTTCGGTATGTAAATATCTTCGATGATGATGTATTCATATGTGCTTAGAACGTGCATCAAAATGCTGCTGTTTGAATGTCGTTAAATTGCACAGTATAAACGCTGCAATTCCTGGTAGGGAAGATCTTCACATTGTTCTGGCCAAACGGCATTCCTGTGCGATCTGCCAGTTGCTCATTTGCCCATTTGCCCATTTGTCCGGAATTGGCAGCTTAGCGAACCTTTTGCAAATTGGCATGCAGCTTCCCAGCCACCACATAGGGTATATCAGCACGCAAATGGGAAACTAATGTTTTATGCTAACGCTTGTGTGTGTGCGTGTGTGTGTGTGTGTGTGTGTGTGTGTGTGTGTTGCGTGTGAATGTGCAGCGCAGAAAATAAAATCATGAAAGCCGCGTCTGCGATGAATGTGCGCATGCAAGTGGATGTCACCAGATTCGCAAGCACAAGCACACAACACAGATCTCATCACAGAAGCCCAACCAGCCAGCTAGCCAGCCAGCAGATGCCGCACATGCCAAGACGATACAGATACAGACACTCTGGGAGCAGCAGCAGGTAACGGGACGAGGAACGAGAACAAACGATGGATGGCAGGGGCGGATGGGGGATGGGTTGGGGCAGGGGTGCCGGGGAGTAGCCGCAACTGAGGGACATTAAGCGACAAATGAATGTGCGACGATCGACGGCTGCAGCAGCAACAACAACAACAACGCTGATGACAACAAGATGAAATGCAGCAAGTTCCGCGGAACGCAAAATTTGCAACAAAATTGGGCAGTAAAGCCAAAGCTGCTGGCAAAAGCATCGCGCTGTCACATGGAATGGGCAGCAGTGCTGATGAGGCCAGTCGGCCGTTGCCAGCCAGGATGGCTGACTGGCTGTCTGGGCTGCCTGGGATGCCTGCCTGCCTGGCTGACTTGCTGGCTGCCGCTGCGTAGTGGCAATTAATTGCGTTTAACGATTCAAAAATTCAAAATTATCTTTTTATGCTGCACACACACACACACACACACACCCTGCACACCCCTTTGCGGTAGGGGGCAAGCGTTGCCAAGAGATCCGGATCGATTACGTTGACGTCGCTGCTATGATAAATCGTTGGTGGTAGTTGTGGCTCTGTTGTAGCTTTTGTTTTGTGGCCCCCGTCGCATCGTCTGCGTTCTGCGCAGCTTAGCACAATAGCATCGGCCTGCGGCTGCGGCTGCGACTGAAACTCTGGCGACAATGGCCAGGCAGCGAAGCATCAACAACAGTGTGTAATATGATGCAAATCGTTTAACACTTTGACCAACAACCAAGCAGCAGCAACAACAACAGCAACATTGGCTGAACCACAGCAACAACGACATCGTCATCGCCATCGCCATCGCATTGTTGCTGCTCCTCAAGTGCAGTGGCAGTCGTACATAAAAAGTGTTTACGTTTAAGTAAACGCAAGAAGAGCAAAGTAAACCACCAAACGGGCAGGCGGGAATCAACACTTTTCGGATCGCACGAAGATCTGATGCTCTACAGCTTGCTAACTATAAAAGGAGTCAAGTGAAATTGTTTATCATATGCAAAAAATAAATGTGGCTAAGTTGTGGGCACAATTCATTAACGATATACATATATGTCTATAAATGATTATTATTATTCACACTATAAAACTCTAACAATGCTTTTAGAATTTCAAAAATATATTTGCCAAAAAAAAAAGATGTGAAATTATTCAAATACAGTTCAAATATGTTTATTAAGCCGAAAATATTAAGAATGTTGTTTTAAGAATATCAAACAATAGTCAAACTATACATTACAAACTATCAACATTTTCTATAAGTTGAGCATTTAATGGGGGAAAAAGCACGTTCCGACATAAGAGCTATTCAGAAATTAGAGCCAACGTTAAAGCACAGAGGTTCTAATTTCCACCGTTAAAACACAGAGGTTCTTATTTCCGTTTGCTCACTGTTTAAGAATAAGAAGTTAATGCGCTAAGTGTCCCTTTTTTTTTAAAAGAGAAGTGAAGTAAAGTTGAATTTTAAAATTCATATTTTTTAGAATATATTTGTTTAATGATCCCTTATGATTATTTTGTGCAATGCGTGTTATTCACAATTTATAAATTCTTCAAATAAAATCGGAAATTATTGCTAGTTCTGCAATCTCGCACGATAATAAATCATTTGTTTGCTAAATTCTTGTTTTTATACGCATTGTGACTGTTTAAGTCTTTATCAATATAAACTATGTAAACTAAGAGATGATTTCACTTCTGCCCTCTTAAAGTTTGCCAAAATTGAAAAGAGTTCATCGTATTTTTTAGCTTTGTGACAGATTTACATATGTACATACATACTATAAGTTATTGCGGACTGATGCAATTGGATCTGGGTATGGGACTTGAATGCTCAGCTGAGCGAGCAAATGCACACTCAACTGGCGAATGACAAAGGAATGGTTTCAAATTCTAGGTTGATTTTGCTGCTGTTGACAAGGCTCAGATTCTGTCGCATTATTTCCGAAGCGAAGGGTATGACGCTGACGACTTTGTCAGAGCAAGCATATCGGACAGACACGCAAGTGCTGTCTGCTATGGGCGATGCGGCGATGCGGCGTTGCATGTCACCATGGCATCCCCATTCCCCCAAAGCACCATGCCCCGACCCCTTGCCACATACTTACCCCCAGCGATTGCCGCAATTAGTACGAAGGCAATCTCATTTTACGCCGACCAAATTGCGCAAATGGCAAGCAAACGAGCAGAGCAAAGCAGTTTGTTATTGTAGTAGTACTTACACTTGACGCACAATGAGCTCAAATGGCTCGGGCAAGCAAGCAGCAGCACTGGGCGCCGATGTTCCCACTTGGTGCAACACCACCACCACCACCCTACAAAACAAAGCCAAGACCACTGAAAAACGACACCCTGCACACTTTTGGCTGCGATCGATCGATTGTTGCTCGAGCGTTATTATTTAATTAAGTCTCGATATTTGTATGCTCGCGAATGCGAATACGAATGCGACTGCAACTGCGGAGGCGGCTGCTCCTACTGTTTGCTCGCGTGACCGTCGCGTTGCACCCACAAAGACTGACTGACACACTGAACGGACAGCCAATTGCATTGCATCTGGATGCTGAGCAGCCGAACAACAGAGTCGCTCGTTCGGTTGCTCAGCAGCTCGTTCGGTTCATGTGCGTCTCGTTCGTTTCGTTTCGTTTTGCTCGTTCGCTTGTCTTCGTTTCGGCGCTCGCGAAAAAGTCTGCGGCGACTGGCGCTCATGCTCCAATTGTGACGCTTCTCCGTGTGCCGCCGCCAAAAACAAAAGATCGCATTATTTATGTTTCGCTCGGCTCCTTCGCCGCTGTTGTTGTTGTCTTCCTGCACACAGCTCATTCATACAGAGATTCATTAAAGGACGCGCGCATGTGTGCGTTGTTTGTTTTTGTGCCACTAATGACACGATGGCTATTGTTTTTGCATGCACCAATTATTTTATTGTATTTTATAACACAAGTATCATAAATATGTATAGTATGTTCATATATGAACTATATGTTTGTATGTGCGTGTGTATTCACAATGTAATTTCAACGGGCACCTCAAAGCAAATGAGATTTTGTTTATTTTCATCTTTGGCCTCCCAGAGCATACTGCCCCTCATCTGAAAATCACATGGTTATTAACAGAGCATAATGGTTACATATATGGCCTTAACTTACCACGGGCAACGTTGCATTCACATAAATATTCGCCCAGTAGCTTTTACCATCGTTTACATTTAAAATGCAATGCTGGTTGCCATCGCAGGGATCGGGAGAGATGGCCGCATCGGTCTTCAAATAGGTGAACACCCAGCGAACCTCGTGCTTTAGAAAGGAAACACCATTGCCTGTGGTAAAAATAATAAGATATTGTTGAAATATTAGTTTAACTGATGGACTGATGGATATTAGAAAAAGTACTCTACCCAAAAGTATCTATGAATAGTGATGTCGTGATGTATTAGATCAAGACGGTAATTACTATTTTGTTACAGTAAAATATTTCTTTGATTTTTTTGTATTATTAAATGTATTATATTAGGCACAGTTGCTTGTAGTAGATTCTTGTTGAGCATAGAAAATATTGTTTTAATTTTATAAACGAAATGGATAACATATGGTATTCTTGCAAAATTCTTAACAAATTTGCGTTAATACTATCGCCTTCCTGCTCAAATACAAGAAAAAACGCAAATATAAATTGTTTTAGTACTTAAGATTTCAAATTATAGATCGCAATACAAATTAAAGTACTTCAGAGTTTATCAGTTCCTTTTCTATTCAGGTGCCCGATTCCATTGGGCCAGTGTGCACTTGTAGCGATTATGTGCTGAATAATCAAAACACAGTTAAGCTAAGCACCATTTGGTCTATTTATATATTCAAAATCAATGATATCGCTAACCTAAATTGCATTAAGAACACTCACGTAGCCTACTGGTCAGTAGTCAAGTGCGTCCGTGTTTACTATATGTACATACTATAAACAAATTTATATGTACATTGATCTGTATGTGGTTATTTCTGTACATACTTGGTGGTAGTACTACTTACTGATGCCATAAACGATGTCGTATAATGCAAAATTGCTGGTATTATTTTGATTTACACGCCAATTTGATCAATTATTTTTATGGCATGTATAACAACAGATTATGGCCCGGCGTCTCAGTCGTCGTCGGTTCACACGATGACTTCCCCTCTTTCCCCATCCGCACTTCATTGTTAATCACTGCCCCTCACCACCCAATTATTCGCCCTCGAAGCGCTAGTATCTCTATTTCCGAGTACCACTACGGCTTGGCGAGAGCGTATTGAAGAATTTTAATGCCTGGGCTCCCGTTATCAGCATATATTTACCGTTATCATCGAAGAGCACCGTAACCTTAACAGTGGAATTGCGAGCCATTGGGCAGGGCACCTTCGTACAGCTATCAATGTTCAGGTAGTTCACTTGATACAGCGAACCTGCAAAATTCACGAGATTAAGTATATAAAACGAAATGCATTTCCATTACTAATATATATATACAAATATACATTTACAAATATGGACCTTGTGTTTCAAATGCGAATTTTGGATGGAACTTATTAGCAAATCAGTATGTACATTATCAAATTTAAACAAGTAAGAGTGCTCTAGTCGGGAGTGCCCGACTAGGAGATACCCTGAACCCAGTCCTTACAATCATTCGTACTACTCTAAACACACACATGCTGCAGTACAAGCAGTACAAGCAGTGCCAGCGGTTTAAGCAGTTAGCTTGCTCTTTCGCTGAGCCCCACACAATGGAAAGTTAAATCTTAAATAACTTCTGTGTTTATTGTCCGATCATATTGAAATTTTTGGGGCAAACAATTGTCGATAATATGTGTTACCAAACCAAATTGCAAGGTCGTACCTTCAAAAATGGGTTTTTTTAACTTTTGGGGGGTTTGGGGGTGGTATCCAAAAAGTGAAATATTTGTTACATGTGTATGCTATTCGAGATTATACATGTCAAATTAGGGGCCTCTAGCTCTTATAACTTGTAAGTTATATCCAAAAAACGCTGGTCTAAAATCGAAATTTATCGATAACTTTTGAACGGGACGAGCTATCGATAAATTTTAATAAACTTGATCTGTCCCGGGATTAGGAGAACTTATGTTCCAAATATGAAGTCTCTAGCTCTTGTAGTCTCTGATATCTGTGTGTTCATACAGACAGACAGACGGACAGACAGACGGACATGGCCAGATCGACTCGGCTATTGATACTGATCAATAATATATATACTTTATATGGTCGGAGATGCTTCCTTATGCCTGTTACATACATTTGCACAAAACCATAATACCCTTTTTACCTATTTTTAATGGGTTCAGGGTATAAATATAAGCTAGCAGTGCAGTAACTTTGCGATATTAAATACATGTCAAATTAATAAATTCATTGCGTTGATGTTTTTTCAATTTGAACGAAGCTGATCTTATAGTCAAAAGCTCTTCTTGAAATTTGATAAAGTAATCTTTAACAAGTAAGATTGCTCTAATCGGGAGTGCCTGGGTACGAGATACCCTGGACTCAGTCATTACATTCATTTATACTTACCTATCTGTGCACATACATACAAACACACATACTGCAAGCAGTGCAAGAAGTTTAATCAGTTGGCTTGCTTCTTTATTGAGCCCTCTACTAAGGAAAGTTACAATCTTATGGAAATTTGTTGGGCAATATGTGATCAAACCAAAGTGCAAGATCATGGTTTTAAAAATAAATGTTTTGCACTTTTGGAAGATAAGGGTGATATCCAAAAAGTCAAATATCTGAAATATGTGTATGCTATTCGAGATTAAACATACAAAACTTAGCCAAAAACGCTGGTTTTATAAATTATGAATGAAGTATGAATTATCTAGTTTTTATAGTCTCGGATAGCCGCTTATTCATACAGACTAATAGACAGACAGGCTGACGGCATGGCTCAGCTGTTGAAACTGATAAATATAATAAATAAACTTTATATGGCCGGAGATGCTTTCTAATGCCTGTTACATACTTTTGCACAACTAAATGATACCCTTTTAACCCATCTTTAATGGATTCGGGTATAAAAACAAAAGCTTTTGCCGTACAACTCAGCTTTTAAGCGATAGTTCAGATTAAAACTATAGCTATCTGACTTAGTTAAGCAATGGGTCGCTTTTATACGTACTGAATAAGATATTTGTTAAGGGCAATCCATTAATAGATGTATATACCTATATTTGGCTATAACAAGTGTGGTCATCAATCATAAGTATGAAAAGTGTGGAGTAATGATGATATCACTGTTCACTGCTACTGATTTATTTTTACTTTGTCTACCATGGTAAATTGATTAGTAAAGCATGCATTTGATTATTATCAATAACAAAGAAATGAAACCTGTTTTATTTGGATTTTTTAATTGTGAATGGGAAATTTTTCCAATAACAATTTGACACTGATTAATGCCATAATTCTTGCATATCAACATCGACGATAGTGTCTTTAAGCAAGCACACTTACTATTCAAAACATGGAGGCGATATTTTAATGACTTAATTTAGTGACCGGAAAATTAGCAAAAGATAATGATTATAAACAAATAATTAATAAGCAAAGATTATTTATTGGCAGCTTTCATAAAATGAGAACCAGTAATTTTAAATGTTAGATCAGATGACTCATTCATAAAATTTAAGTATGTAATTTAATATATTTGTACATATAATATGATATGATATAATATATATTGTTAGTGTGAAGAATAGCTTAGCTCAATTGTTCTTTGTAAGCGTAAGGACATGTAGTAAAGTATTTAATAGACTAGATATACTAATATACATGTATTTACATATTATATATACATATATGTACATAGTATAAATTTCTATTGAATACTCACGTTGTATTTCTATTTATTTATCAGTTGGTAAGAACATTGATTTGTCAAGCCGTTCATGAAAATACATTTTATACATTTAAGTATAAATTCTAATAAATAGGAACTATATAATCGAGTGCACTCGATTATGAAGATACTCTGTAACCAGTTATTTTTCGTAATATGTAAGTATATACATATATGTATGTATGTATTCAAAACAGTTCCAAATTGGCATAAATTTCTTTTTTAAAATCATATATTTTTGTAGTTTGGCGGAATTTTGTGCAGACAGATTGATTATTTGAATTTTGCCTTTTACATATTTACACATTATTCAGTATACATCAAACATAAATTTATTACAGGTTATTGGCAGTATAAATACTTAACTTTGTTACTTAACTATCAATTCTTTTTAATGTCGATCTCAAAAGTGTGGCGCTAAATAAGCAAATATCATTCTATCGTATTTTAATGCAGCAAACTTGTAAGGGATTAGTTAAATTATTCAGGATGATATATGTTTAATTTTTAAACTTAATTGTAATAATAATAAGCTGTTACTGATTTCATGTTACTGATTTCAAAACATATAGGATTTACTTTTTAGCAGGAATATTTATTTCTTTTACATTTTGAATCTTTGACAATTTTGGTTTAATATTTAAACTAAAATGGCTTGCACATGTAATAGTTTAGTTTTTCTTTTTTACTGTGTATGGAGGATTGAATACAAAACGAAACCTTATACTAGCGACACCTTAAGCAACTCACCGCAGTCCTCAAATGGTAGCGAACGCAACGACATCAGCTTCCTATATGCATCATTCGGGCTGATCTTGATGGTGCCCGCGATCAATTCGTGAACAACAAAAAATGCCCAGAGTATTTTCAAGTAATAAACAAAATAGCTGCGCATGGCTTAATCAATTATGGTACACGATCGCGGCGATTAAAATATGTTTGGCTAGGCTTGCCAAAAATAGGCAACAAAAAAAAGGTCGATTATAACAATAACAAAGGCGAACAGTCGACAGGTAACGCCTTTACTTCTATGATACGCTCGACTTCACGGCTATTGGGTGACTGACATACAAGCTAAGGCTGCCTACCAACTAGTAGCAAACGGTGGCGTTTACTTATCGGTATCTGCAATTGGGAGAGCGAACATTTAACGGCATTAAACTCAAACGAAAACAAATAATTGCTGTATACTTAAGCAATATACTTTGATTTATTGGCTGTGAACGGTTGGGGAAAACGAAATGTTGCTGGTTGATAAAAGTCAATCGGGCAATACAAAGATTTTGGGCTATCTACCCATAATATGTAGGACATGAGGAGAACTGAAAGTAACAAAAATGATAGTGTGTAGATAAAAAGTCAATCACTTAACTGGAATTGAAATGTGTCATCAAATCAAAGACTATGTACATTGTTATTTGATCACTTTTACGTTTATATATATAAATACAGGCCAAGTAAATTGAATTGGGAAAGTTTGGGAATGTGACTGAGCAGCGGCTTCGCCTCTGGCTGCATTGCTACTCGATGATCCCCTTTAGATAATTGGTATTTTTAATGATACGAAAATCGGTGCGCAGCTGAATGAATTGACGCACCACAGACTTGTCCAGATAGTTCTGAAAAGCGAAGCGTTAGACCGAAAAAAAACGCATTTAAATATCAGATAGCACGTACCAGCGTGTCGCCAGTGCAAACCTCTTGAAGGTTTTGGGGCTTCACCAACAGCAAGTTGCATAGGGCGTGTAGTATGTCAAAGAGCTGCGTCACCAGCGGACTCTCCAGTTCTCGTATGCACTTTCTATACTCGTTCACATCGCAAATGGCGCACATGGCACCCGCCGTATTGAATTGCATTGTCTGCAGGTGATCGTAGATGATGCGATGGAGTCGCGTTCCAAACTCTGTCAACACATTCTGCAGATTTTCGCCATCCACACACTTCTTTATCTGCACTATAACTGGCTGCAGACTCTGCACCACTTGTAGGCTAGCCTGAGAATGAATATATCATGATCGTAATAAGCAGAGCATAGTTTAAAGCAAGTTCTTACAGCCGATGAGATGGTATCCACATCAGTTTCGGGCTTGTAGTCTGTTTTCTTCTGCTCGTACTGTAGATAGACCTTAACCCAGCCAATCACTGCGCTGATAGACCGGTCCAGACCCTGGTCCAGTTTCGTTTCAATTTGTTCCATCAAGATGCGCTTCTTGAACACATAATCTGAGTATTTTGGCGTGTTACTGCAAATACAAATGTTATATACAAATATAAAAGAATTGATAGCACCACAATTACCTAACGCAGGGTATGACCGACGTGTTGCACAATTTGTCCAGCAAATGCACGATGATGTTCGTCTTTTGGACCACATCAAAGAAGTACAATTGTGGAAATATTTTGCCCTCCGCCAATGGTACCGCCTGCAGGCCCAACTCCAAAGCATAGTCCACATGCTCATGCATAAGGAACCGCAGCAAAATATCATTCAGCTTGATAGCATTGCCGGGCAGTTCCGTCTCGCTAGAGAGCAGTCTGCAGCGCTTTAGGGACGCCTTTGCCTCCTGCAGCATATTGATAGCCAGCTCCTCCGATAGAAACGTTTCGCCACCGTAATCCTCAATGGCTGCAATGTTGATGTTGGCCCGTGTCGCAATCAGCACCTCCATGTTGCGTCGAAAGCCTTTTGTTGTTTGCGTTTTCTGGTGCTTCTTGCTGGCATAAAATTTTTCCAGCTCCGATGAGCACTTGGCGGTCAGGCATCGGATCTCAATTTCGGAATAGCCGGCTAGATTTTTCATGAAAATCTGTTGCGTGAGCTTATGCAGCAGATCGTCATCGATGGTGGACATGTAGACTTGCAGATCGCTGGATAGCTTCAGAGTGCTGGAATTATGTAGGGTCAAGACGATTATAATTTATATTTTTATGCAAGAATATATAACTTAAGATAATAATCCGATATTGTTTAGCTAACCGTGAATAGAGCTCATATAGCGTCCGCAGATACTTCTCTTCATCCTTTTTGTCATCCAGCTTGGTTATCGCATACTGATGCAGTTTCAACTGATAGATGTTCAGTATGAACTTGGACATGACCTGCTGTGGATTGGCAAACACCTTCTTAATGATCTCATAGTGATGCTTGCACATGGGCACTATGCCAATGAAAATGTCCTTGCCACTGTATGGCTGCATTTGGCTCTGCTCGATGTAGGCATCCACACACTGCGTGTACCCCTTGAATTGGGACAGAATTTGTGCCAGCGACTTCATGCGCTCAATATCCTCGCACTTTTGTGCAGTGGCAAACTCCTCGATGAGCCGTCGCTCCACTTCATCGTATTTCTTCTCAATTTTACGCTTGGACTCTGCAAAATTGCCCGGTGGCAGATCCTGTGAAATTGCGTATAGCTTTTGGATAACATCGGCTGCTTCGTTCAGGCGCAGCGGATCAGAGAATATATCGTTGACTATTACGGGGCCGGCCATTAGAAACTCGGACATGTAGCTGAGTAGCTTTTGTGCCTCCACGGAGCGACTGCGTGGCGTATTCACGTTTTCCAGCTGCTCGCCCAGATGCATTATCTTGCCCGCCACCGAATTGATCTTCTCGTCCAGCTGGCCAAACCAGTCAATTGCTGTTTGGTGACGCTCCTGCAGCTTGGCGATTTTCTTCGCATGTGAATCCTGCTCCTGTCGCAGAGATTCCTCCAAGCGTTCGCACTTGCTTTGCTGCTTCTCCTGCAGTATTTTCAGATCCTTGATGGTCTGTATGAATGTGTCATGCAGTGCCACTGGGTTAAAATCTTCGCTGTTCTGCAACTCATTGTTGGTGCGCCAGGTGAGGCGTTCAATGAACTCGCCTACTTCAAAGGGCTCCTAATTGGATGATATATTGATCAATCTTATTATGTATATGCCTTTAGTCTATGCATACCTGTTCAAATTCCTCCATATATTGAGACAACATATTTTTCGCGTTTTTCTATTTGAGGCGTTTTCTGATGATTGTTTCGTTGCTCTTCTTCTTGCTACGTTGAGCTCAGCTGTTTGTGAGCTCTGCCAGCTGTGTGAACAATTTTATGTTGGCAATGTCTGACAAGGGCTGCGTCACACTGCAGTTTGAACTTTGCGCCATGCTGTTGCCAGTACTGCCAGCTGTATGCACAGTTTCTCATCTTGAATGTTGACAATGCCTCAAATATGTTGCACTCAAAAGCTGCTTGAAATGCGAGCCAATAGCGTCTGCTCTTGTTAGAAAACGTCGCTAATCGTTATACAAAGAGAAAAACGTAAGATATAAATGCTTGTATTTTCGGTATGATTGATTGTTTATTTTGAAATCAATATGCGCTTTTATTAGTTTCATTTAAATGTTTCATCATGTCAAAACCTATTTTCGCTTTATTTTCTATTTATTTTTTTGTACAATTTTTATACGACAAACACACTTTTCGATGTGCCAACAAGTTAAAATTTCAAACGTTTATAATCGTAGTGTATGATTATTGCGCGGAGTCTTCGTTTTATTAAACTTTAGTTACCGTTTTAAACTGAATACGAAAAACCCTGAACAATTCGTTTCAAAATTCGACATTAATTATATTTGGTAGCGGAGACACAACAAAAAAAAAATTGAGATATTTGCAGCTAGTTTTGATACATGTTTAATGTGTAGTTGTAGTTGCTTGCCCTGTTCCAACGACCATTTTTATAATTGACAGCCTTTTATACTATATATTGCAAACGCCTAGTTTGCTGCCGCTCCTACTGATGACTGTGCGCTGACGGCTGCTGCTGCTGCTACTCCTGCTGCTGATGTTGTAAATGTAAATGTGGGTGGGAGTGTGTGTGATTGGATGTCGTCGGCAGGTCCATTTCCAGCGGCATTGCTGCCGTCACTGTCGTCTGCATTATGTTTATGCCACTAGCAGTGCCCGCAGACGAGGCCAAATCGATCGATGGCAAACGAAAGTTGTCATCATACAGGACGCCCGGGCCAGTGCCGCTGCTCAGAATTTCGGGTATCGAAGGTGTCTCGACCAGCTGCTGCAGATTTTTTAGCTCCGTTGAGCGCAGGCTGGCCGACAGGCTCTCGCTTGATGCCAGCGACGTGGAGAGCGGTGAGTTGCGTTCCATGGATGAGGCAATGTCTGTGTGAAGGCAAACACATTTGTCCCTTCAAAAAAGACTTTTCTTTGTGAGCTAAATACGCACCAGTTCGGTCGGTGTCCGGCGAGCAAGTGGTGTGGCCCACAGCACCCTGCGGCTGCTGTAGCGACATCATGAGTTTCTCCTCCATTTGTACGAAGATCTTCTTTAGAATGTCGTACTTTTTGTTTACAGACTGCAAGATCATTACTGGTATGTACTTCTATTGGTTGGGATATATGCTGCTGCTGCTGCTTACCTTGAAGACTTCCTCATATTCGTCCTTGACGGTGCGCAACAAACGCTTCTGATCTGTTATGACCTTCTCGCTGTTGACCAGCTGCGACTGTTGTTCGCTGATTTTATGCCTGGTGGCTTCAAGCTGAGATGTCTTCTCATCCAGATTGTGCTTGAGCTCTGTAAGAAACGGTTAGCTAGAGACAATTTCAATATTTAATTGCTAAAGGTTTACCCTTCAGCTCGGCATTGTAGCCCTCTTGAAGCAGCTGCAGCTCCTCGTCGCGCGCTCTATAATTGTCAATTTCGGCGAGTCGATCCCGACAACGCACCTGCACCTCGCCCATGATAATGAACTCGGCCTCGAGGCGCGCCAACTCCTGTTTGCATAGCAGCCCTACATCGGCCTGTTGCTGGGAACGCTGCAGTTCGGTGGTCAAGGTGAAGATTTGACCGCGCAGCGACTCCAGCTCGTAGTTGATCTCCTTGCGCTGCAGCATCTCGGTGCCGAGGCGCGTCTGCAGATCATCGTTCGCCTGTCGCAGACACTTATTCTGCTCCAGTTCGTGCTGATACTTGGCCTTCAAATCGGCGAGCTCCTCGTTGTAGCTGTTCTGCCGCTCATTCGACTGCCGAATGGCCGAGTCCATTTTCAGAGCGAGATCTCGGTTTTTCTCGTTGAAGTTCTTGAGCTGCTCCCGCAAGCAATCACGCTCCATTTCCAGGCTGCGCTTTTCGCGGCTGCGGCCCATCAGGCGGCGATTACGCTCGGCGTGAATACCGCGTCGATAGCACTCATATTGCAATTGCAGGCACATCAGCTGGCATTTCTCCTGCAGGGACGAGATGCTCAAATTGCACGGCGCATCGAAGCCATCCTTGGCGAGAATGGAGCTTTGTATGTACTTGTCGAGTATGTCCTGCGGATACACTTGACTGCGCTCGTACTGATTCCGCTGCTCCTTGCACTCGAACAGCAGCTCGAACAGCAGATCCTCGTACTGCTGCGGCAGCACATTCAGCGTCTGGGTGCCCGCATTCGCGCATTTGATGTCCGCCATGGCCAGAATGCGGCCACTGCGCTGCAGTCGGCTACCAGCCTGCAACTGCACAGTCTTATGTGTGTGGATGTCGCCGCCAAGTGGCAGCCCGTTCCCAGTGCCGTTCTTCGTGGGGCAGTCGGCCTCGTCATCCTCATCGTACGGCCGCAATCCCGGCAACGCCGAGCAGGACTTTGTGCGTCGCATTTGGCTCTGCATTTGGGCGCTGCTCAAGGCTGCCTTCTTGGTCGCTGTGCTGCTGCTGCCGCTTTCGCTGCTCTCGTTGCAGCAATAGCTGGCCATGCGATTGCGTCGCTTCACACCTTTGGCCAGCTGCTGCATGGAGCGGCTGGTGGGCATGTGCAGGCCGCCATCGCTGCACAGGTTGCGCTCCGTTTCGTTGCACTCACCGCAAACGGTGCTCCTCAGCTCCCTGGTCTCCCAGGTGACCAGAGTAGCCTGCCCCATCGTGCACAGTGTGGCCGTGAGCAGCGCATCCGTGTGCAGTTCGTGCCTGTCCTGAACCTCCTGCCTGTCCACCAGCATCTGTTGGCGTTCGTGATTGGTGAGGGGCACGCGTGCAAACTCGGGCGCTGCGCTGCTGTTGCTGCTGACATCGGGAAAGTGGAATTGGCTCTGCTGATCCTTGCGCATGGGCGACGACGGCTGACTGCTAGCAAATATGGCGCGCACTGCATGTGAGTTGGGCAGCTGTTGCTGCTGCTGTAGTTGCTGCTGCTGCTGCTGTTGGTGCTGCCTAAAGTCGCGCAAGTCTTTCAGCGGCGTCGTTTCCGGCGTGGCCTCCACAGCCGCTTCCGGTGGCGAGGAGCCAGTCGCGCCCAGCAGCTGAGCATTGTTGCTGGACGGCTGCAAAGGCAGTATGAACGGCGCCGTCGGCGTCAACGGTATTGTGCTGCTGCCGGTGGCAGTGGCTATTTCATTGAGTGGACTCCAGATGGGCGCCTTGCTGCTCTCGGGTGCCGCCGACTCGAAACGTTTGACCGGAGCGCCAATTGGCTGCAGTTGTCGCAGCTGATAGCTGCCATTATTGTAAGAGTCGCTGTTCGAGTTGACCGACGCCATGCGACTGTAGCTGGGCGTACTGTAGGGATAGGCGGAGTTGATGTCCTCGTTGGTGGAGTCGGGATGCAGCACGGGCAGCGACAAGTGAGCACACTCCACAACCACATCGTGAGGCTCCATTTCCTTCCAGCGCATGTTGCTCACCTCCGTTTCGGAGGTGGCCGTCAGCAGCATCGGATGCACGCGCACCGTGTCCAGCAATGGTTTGATCGTGTGCTGAAAGACGCTGCCGCCGCCCTTGTCCTTCTTGACGAACTCCGTGAGATAGCCAAAGAAATTGCACGGAAACATGCCGTACAGTCGATGAAACAACAACAGCAGGCCCAACTGTAGATGTACCAGCTTCTCACCCGGTAGCTTATTGACGTTCTGCAGCTTCCACGATGCCAAGTGGCCAAACACCTCGAACAGTTCGTTCAGAAAGTTCGGCACCGAATTTGGTATTATGGGCAGCAGTGTTATAATGCTCAACAGGGCGCACATCAACTGTACAATATCCTTTTCGTGCTGCAACGATTTAAATCAATACATTTTTTGTATGTCAATACATCGATTAATTCATTTGAATTATGAACTTTACAAATGGAAATGTTTTCTATTTCCAAAATCATAAATCTCACTAATACATAAGATGTTAACTTATACATATTATGTCCATGATATAATATTATATTTCTATTTCTTCTTGAATGATTCTCGTTATTTCCAAATTTGAAAATAATTAAATTATAGACAAAAATGTAATTAACCTAATCAAATCCACAAAACAATTTAAGAGCAATACTAATAGTCAGCATTGCTAACCACATAAGTCTTTAATAATGAAAACAGAATATGCAAAAGATTCACACGTAGCAGTTGGAATTCAAAATTTTAAATCAACCAATTTTTGGATATAAATATGGTAAGTGCATAACTCACCATCAGCAGCTTTAGTACGCTCTTAATAAGGCGATGCTTCTCGATTTTGTACAACCAGGTGGGATGGCGTTGCACAATGAAACGCAACGCATTGAGCGCCTGCACGCGATACTGTTGCTGCTTGAGCCAGTCGTCGAGGCGATCGAAGATGTAGGCATCGTGCGGTGGCTGCGCCTTGACCAGCACCTCCATGATGCGCATGGAGCCGGTCTTGATAAAGTAGTCCAGCATGTAGCGCACTGGCCATTGTTCCTTATCTGATGGAATATGCATATGTTCAACATAGAAAACAAACTGCTTAAGAAATGACTGGCAACTTACTCTGTGTGAAAAGTTCAACAAGTTTTTTCTTTGCCTCCTCGTTCTCGTGCGTTTGATTTGACTCCAAATCGTTGATGATCTTCTCGATGTCCATTTTAGTGATTAGTTTATTTGGACAGCATGTGCTCGTTTCGATTGATTTTTCAGCATGGGCTCCTCTCACTGCACTTGTCTCCTCCCCTCCCCCTCACCCTATTTAGCAGCTGAACGTGGACTGGTGCTCTGGCAGTGGCCACCACTCCAAGAAATTTGTAGACGTCGTCGTCGAAGTTGTCGTGGTCTCTTGGTCGTGTTTTTTGTGTTTGCTACGCTGCGTGTGCTTTTTGCTCTCTTCTTCGTCGTTGTCGTTGTTGTCAACTGTTTTACGAATTTGCATCACTTTTTTTGGCAAGTGCGTATTGTGCGCTTGTTGCATGGGCGACTGCGACTGTTGTACTTACCTCTGCTAGTTTCATCTTTTACACATTTTTTCTTAAAAAGGTTATTTCGCGTTTTTCTACATTAGATTAGCAGTAATGTTCATCTTCTTCATGTTCTTCTTCCAGTGGAGCCCAGTCGACTTCGTGATATTTTGATTTATCGCCAGTATCGGAACTAAACACTAAATATCGATAATAAACGGCTGTTTCGTGACACGACTACTAAAGTCAGCTGTTAATAACAGACTCTCGTGTACATTGGGGATATTCTCTTTAATGTTATTGATTTGAATTAATTTACTTTAATGTTTAGTTCAAAAGATAAAAACACGTTTTCACCAATTTTTTTAATTACCAAAATTATTTTTAAATATTTACATCAATATATTTATGTATATTTATTTCGTGTGAAAATTGATTTGTCTACGATTTGCAGTGAAAATCGCATAACAATATGTAGAGGGAATACGCCTATTGGCAGACAGCGCTGATGCTCAGCTGTTGTGATTATAAAATACCAGCCGGCAAAGTTAAGCTTGTAATGGGAAGTTATATTATAGTGCGTCGACTGGCAACACAGCCCAAGTTGGCCAATGCACCTAAGCGGTAGTATAGGAATGAAATATATTTAACAACCATCTCTCAATTTCTTTGTGCTCAAAGCAGCAAATGGAAGAGCGTCGTTGGCTTGGAAGTACACGCGCAAATTGCAAGCGCCTCCAAATTGTTCTCAGGCAGTGGAACTGCCTTTGGATCAGCTCTAAACACAGCGGTTGCATATTTCGATGCCTCCATACCTGGCACTCTGCCGGTAAGTTCATGTGGGTAACATAAGTAAACGCTAATAGTCAACGCACTGTTTTTTTTAAGGTGCTTAATCGCAAATGTGTGGAGTCCGGTATTAAGACCGCCTTGGCTCTTGGCTGCCGAGTGAACGAGGTGTCTATGTTCGATCGCAAGCATTACTTCTACGCAGATTTGCCAGTGAGCATTCGAAAACACTTGCGGCACATGCAATGTAAACATTTGAATCATTGTAGAACGGCTACCAAATTACACAACAACGCGCTGCATTGGCGAACAATGGACTGATGACATTTCCCGTCATAACGCCCGGCAAAAAGCTTTACTATAAATCGGTCAATCTGTTACAACTGCAATTGGAGCAGGACAGTGGCAAGTCGTTGCACGACGAACAGCTAAAACGAAGTTTAGTTGACCTAAATCGAGCTGGTCTGCCCTTAATGGAGCTTGTATTTGCACCAGATTTAGAAACTGGCGAAGAGGCTGCGTCGCTGGTGAAGGAACTTATGCTTATATTAAGGCGACTACAAACATGTAGCTGTAAAATGGAAGGCAAGTGTTAATATCCAGGTCCAGCATTCACTCTAAAAGAGTATGTTTACTTGCAGAGGGCGCAATGCGTGTCGATGCCAATATATCCATACACCAGGAAGGCGATCCGCTGGGCGTGCGCACTGAGGTTAAAAACATTGGCTCTGTGCGCAGCATTTCACAGGCAATTTCATATGAAATCAATCGTCAGCTCGAGCTTGTTGCCGACGGCGGTGTGGTTACAAATGAGACGCGCTCCTGGGATGCCGAGCACAGACGCACCATTGCTATGCGCGATAAGGAAGTGTTGCAGGATTATCGCTTTATGCCAGAGCCCAATTTGCCACCGTTGCACGTGAATCTTAAACCAGGCTCCCGTTCAACCGAAGACTTTATATCTGTAGCTGCATTGAGTGAGGAAATACCTGAACTACCCGAGCATACGCGTCAGCGGCTTGTGGAACATTACAAGCTAAATGCAGAGACTGCCATAATCTTGGTGGTGAGACATTTTTACTATAAAAGACTGCAGAAGTTGATATATTTGATACACATATATATATATATATATTTTATTTAAGAATGAACCTGTCCTGCTGGACCACTTTGTGAACATTATTAAGAGTCTAGTCGGTGTGCCAACCAAAGTAGTTACAAATTTTCTTATTAACGACTTGTTGACTTACTGCAACAAGCTTAGCTTGGACATTGAGGATTGGTAAGTATGTACTTGGTGGTTGCTCGAATTGTTTATTGATATTTCCATTTTCAGTGCCATTAGCGCAAGCGCTTTGAAGGATGTACTCAAAGCGCTTCATACGGAACAAATTAACTTGCAAGCAGCACGCCAACTTATTCAGCTTTTACACAATAATCCTACAATCGAAGTTAATCAAGTGAGTAGTGTAATATATTCGACAATGATAGGATACAACTAATTGCTGACTTGCACTTCACAGCTTATTGAACAGCATAATCTGGAACAGATTAGCGATCTAAGCACTATCGAATCCTATTGTCGGCAGGCGATTGCGAATCAACCCAAGGCTGTGCAGCAATATCAGAAGGGAAAAGCCAAGGCGCTCTTTGCCATAGTCGGTGAAGTGGCCAAACTGTCGGCTCAAAAGGCGAATATGAAAAACGTTGTGGATTGCTTGGAAAATCTTTTAAAGCCGCAAGATCAAAAATAAAAGAAACGCACATTTCAAGTGTTATTAGACGTGTTTATTTTGTATAGTTTATAAAATATGCAGTAAGTTCTTGAACACAAACTGTATTTAGGGTAGATGTGTTAGAAGTTAAATGTGTTGTGGTGCCGACTATGTGTTCATGTCAATAATAATCCACACAATGTTATATAAATTATGTGACATCTTTCTAGCTCATATATGATATATTGTATGTATGTAGTTCTGTGCTCTCCTGCCTTTCGAGGAGAAGCGGAACTTGTGACCCTTTAATGTATAATATTGAAAAATATGTATGTGTTGAATGTCGAATGTCGAATTGGGGATAACCAATTTGTTAGCGATATAATGGAGCGCACTATATTCGATTGTCTATCAGAGCAGACAATGAACAGCTAGAATCGTACTTGAACCTTTTCAAGTCTTATGAATGCAGTTTCGGTGAACTAAGTAGAGCAATTAATATAATTATTGAATTATGGTATCTTTAGTAGTCTAAAGCGATTGCCTCAAAATAAATGCATGTGGTTTGCCTTATGCTGGCAGTTAACGTTACGTCTTGGCGGGATCAAGTTACCAGATGACAACGCGGTAGCACACTCCTTTAATCACGATCATAGTCACGACACGTTGATGGCGGCAGGCTCATAGAGACCGCCGAGTCCAAGCTGCAAAATATGACGATTTGGTAATTAGTTGTAGCTATCGTACTGAATTTTAGCTCATAGAGTCTCTTGCTACCCACCGTCTGCTCTCGCTTTCTAGCAAATGGGCGTCCACTGGATGCTGGGAGACGTTGCGCAGAGAGTCACCCAAAGTGCTGCGTAGATGTTGCATCTCACGATTTGCCTTGGAGCTGCGCAGGACATACTGCTGGCGTCGCTTGGCCTCCTGGGCCAGCTGCTCCCGCAGCATGGAAATCTACGATGATGCAAAAGCGCAGCTAAAAACCCCTGTAAGCATTCAAGCGTTAATTGGACTCACCTGATTCTCTAGGCGCAAAACCTGCTGCTTGTGGGACTGCTCGCGCGCATCCAGCAGCTTCTCGGCGTGCATTTGGGCGCTGCGATACCGATCCGCGTCCATGCCATCCGAGCACTTTGTGCTGTCGTGCATGCGCGCCTTACAGCGTGCCAGCTCCGACTCCTTCTCCGCAAGCAGCGTCTCTAGGCGACGCACCTTCAGGCGCAAGTCACGCGTCTCCTGCTCGATGACGCTGTGATCCAGGCCGCAGCTGTAGGCACCGGCCGTGCCCACATCATAGCGATTGGAATCGAATTCACCAGTGTCGTTACCACCACCTCCGCCTCCATAATAGGAGCTGGCTTTCTCGGCGCGATCGTAGGCGCTGCCACCGGTAAATTTGCTCTTCCTGTCGCACTCCAGCTGCTTCACTTTGTCCTGCAGCGTCTGCAGTTTGCTGCGCAGCTCGGACTTTTCGCGTTGCGACGATTTCAGCTGGCGACTGAGCTCCTCCTCCTCGCGATTGCCGCCGCCTCCGTTGCCATTGGGCATCCCTTTGTCGCCATTCTCCTGATTCCACTTGGCAATGCGCAGCTGCGACTCCAGGGCCGAGCGTTGCACTTCCAGATCGGTGACCTGCTCCTGCAGCCGCTGGTTGCCATCCAGCTGCGCCTGCTGGCTACGCCGAAGCTCATTGAGATTCGTCTGGGCGCTGTCCAGGCGCTCCGTGAGAATGCGCTTCTCGTTCTCCGTCGTCTGCAGCGACTTCTGCAGCAGCTTCAGCTTGTCCTCGTTGGTCTGCGAGCAGTGGCCCTGCTCGGACAGCTCCTTCTGCAGCGTCTTGATCTCACCGCGCAGCTGCGTCTCACTGACGGCACCCTTCTGCAGGCGCTCCTTCAGCTGATCCACCGTGGACTTGAGTGCAGTGCAGCGATCCTCCAGCTGGGTCATGGCGCGAGTCTGATTGTCCAGACGCTCTGACACCTGCCGCATGTTGCAGTCCTTCTCCTGCAGCGCCATCTGCAGACGCGTCAGATCCCCCTCCATGGCGACGCGCTGCAGATCAAGTTTGCAGGCGCGACCCTCGACCTTGGCCAGCTCCTCCTGCAGCTGGCGCTTCTCGTTGTCCAGCTTGCCGCACATCTGGCGGCTCTTCTCCAGGCGCTCCTCATTCTGTCCATTCTCCTCGGATGTCGCGGCCAGCTGCATCTCTGTTTGGGCGAGGCGCTCTCGCAGCATTTGGCACTCGTCTGAGCGCTGCTTGAGCTTCTCCTCGAGCGCGTGCAGCGCGGAGACTTTCATCTTGCGATCCGTCTCCAGATTGCTCTTCTCCTCCTGCAGGTGGCGCAGCATGGCCTGCAGCTTGCCGAGCTTGGCGTCGCAGCGCAGCTGCTGCTCAGCGGCATCCTGCAGCTGCTTCTTGGCAGCGCCCAGCTGTGACTTGTAGTCGTCTTTTTCACGCTCCAGCTGGGCCACCTGATGCATCAGATTGCGCACACCCTTGCGCACCAGATCCGGATCGACATCGACTGGTGCATCGGGACACTGGGACGTGCTGCGCGTGTCGTATTCGGCAACGCTGCGCGAAGGACTAAAGCGGCGCGACGGACTGAGCAGACGATGCGACAGGTTGACGCTGCCGTCCACCTGGATGCCGGCAATGCGGCGCAGCGTGTGCACCACGGAGCTTAGCTTGTGCTCCGTGTCGCGCTTGTGCAGCTCAACGCAGGCCAGCTGCTCGTCCAGTGCCCTGATGCGACCCTCGGCGCCGCCTAGGCGTGCCTTCAGCTCCTGGATCTGCTGTGTGGCATCGGCCAGGCACACCTCCAGATTGTGCTTCTGATCCTCCAGGCGCTTCTCACGACCACGCGCCTCTTCCATGCGGGTGGCCAGCTCTTGTTCGCGGGCATGGAAGCGATGCTCCTCCTGATTGTTGTGACAGCGTGCACGTCCCAGTTCCTGGCGCGTGGCGCACAGATTGGCCTCAAGGTCGGACAGCTGTTTCTTGATCTGGCAGAGTTCCTGCTGCGCCCGCTCCTTCAGCTCGGTTTCAGCGGCCAGCTTGCTCTGTAGCTCCTTACCGCCCTCGTCTTTCGAGGCGAACTCCAGCTGCGTCTTGTGCAGCGTCGCTTTCGTTGAGTTCAGCTCCTGTGTGGTCTTGGTGAAATTGTTCTCCGTTTCCTTCAGTATGGTGCTCAGGCGCGTACGCTCAATCTCCAGGGAGTTCTTGGACTCCTCCAGATTGTTAATCTTCTGGAGCGCCTCCTCGATGGCACGTGCCTGCTCCCGCTTGGCGCTCTCCACGCGCTTCACATGATCGCGCAGCTCCTTGTTGCTGCTGGAGTACTTGTCTCGCTCAATGTTGCTGTCCGCCAGCTGGCGGCGGCTGTCGGTCAGCTCCTTGCGCAGACTATCGATGTAGCCCTCGCCTGGAAGAGCAACAAACATATTTATTGAAACAAGTGGGAAATGAGGATCAAATACCCTTGCCGAGACCAGCTAATGTACAATATAATACAGGTAGTCGGAGTATGAAAATCGAAGTTATTTCGTACCTTCTTTGGTCTTGCGCAGCGCATCCTGCAGTTCATTGTTGGTGCCCTCCATTTTGTCCTCCTTCAGGCGTATCTCCATCTTGAACTCCTCGCTCAGGCGACAGAGAGTGTCGCGCTCCTCACGCAGGCTATTCAACTGCAGCTCCTGCTTGCGAATGCACTCCTCCAGTTTGATTCTAACAATCGAACAAATGGACAATATGAGTAGGGTTAGTTCTTAACTAAAATAAAAAATAGTAAAAATAATACCCTTTTTACCCATTTTTAATGGGTTCAGGGTATAACAAATGGGGAAGGATTATCTTCGGGGTGCCGAAGTGCACGCAGAGCAAAACCTACTTGCATTTGACTTTATTTGCTCGTATAAGCCCTATCTTTGAAAATATTTAATGACGCATGTCTTCGCTATTTCAGAGCCAATCGATTGGCAATTTTAAACAATCAAAAATTGAAGGTATACCTTTAAAAACATTGATATTTGGCCAAAACCGACTTACAGTTAGATGGCAGCTATAAAATATAGTGGTCCGATCCGGCCGATTCCGACTAATGTGCTGTCCCTTTGAAACATAAGTCTCTGTGCAAAGTTTCATCGCGATAGTTAAAAAACTAAGGGACTAATTTGCATACATACAGACAGACAGACGGATATGGCCAGATCACTTTGTTTTGTCATCCTAATCATACTTGAGGTAAATTTTGGGGGTCCCCGACGCATTCTTCTATGCATTACACACTTCAGCACAAAACAAATTACCTTTTTTCTTAGAAACAAATATTATAAGAACAATTTTAGCTTGCAAAGCGATTTTTGGTTCCCTAGAAATGCACTTTGAAGAGTTTAAACTGTCATAACTATGGCAAAACTGAACAGATTTTGACGCTTCCGGCCAATTTGTTCATGGCTTTTCCGCTACTTCTATTCAACATTTAAGTTATATATCAGTTTTTAGTTTTTTTTCTTTTTCCGAAAAAAGGGTGTATCCGCTTACTAATTTTCGGAAAAAAAAATTTATTTCACAAAATAGAATCTCAAAATTGTATTTTTTATCGATTGTGGGTGTCATAATTAGTCGACCACTTACTTGTGCTCCTCCTCCCTAGTGCGCATGTGGACAATCTCATCCTTGAGCTGGGCAATAGCACCGCGCTGCTTCTCGTCTCGAGCGTTCGCCTCGCGCTTGCTGCGATCGAGTGACTCCTGTTCGGTCTTAAGATCACGGGAGACCGATTCGAGACGCTCAGCCACCGCCTGCTTGTCGCGATGGGCCATGAGGAGCGCCTGCTGCTTCTCGTTCTCTGCCCGGATCAGCGTCTCCTCGTGCTGCTGCACAAGGCTCTCGATGTGGGCTTGTAAAGCGGCCAGTCGCTCCTGCAGCTTCTCGATCTCGTCGTCCTTGGCGGTCTGCAGCGCCTGCAATGCCTGCTGCATGCGCTTCTCCAGAGCGTTGCGCAGCTGCAGCACCTCATCGCCATGCCGCTTGGCCGCATCCTCGCCGGCCGCCTGCAGGCTGGCAATCTTCTGGTTGAAGTCGCTTTCGGCAGCACGAGCGGCATTCAGCAGTTGGGTCTTCGTCTCCTGCGCCTTGCGCTGGCACAGCTCCAGCTCCTTTTGCAGACGGGCCACATGATTCTTCAGTGACTCCTCGCGCACCATCGTCTCCTGCAGGTCGCGCTCCAGCTGGCTGCGCTTCTCCTCGACGGCCTCCAGTGTGGTATTTGTGTCGAAGAGCACCGTCTCCAGGGATTCCTTTTCAGAGCGCAGCGCGGCGAGCAGCTCGTTGAGGCGATGCGTGTCCTTCTCGTGCAGATCAATGACCACCTGCTTCTCCTCCACATCCTTGACCATGTCCTCTATGTTGCGATTAAGGCGACTGTTTGTCTCCGTCGTCTGCTCCAGTCGCTGGCGTGTGCGCATCAGCTCCTCGTTGAGCGCCTCCTTTTTGCGGCACATGGCGGTTAGCTGGTTGTGAATGTCGCATTTCTCCCGTGTCATGCATGCCAAGTCCTGCAGTATCTTCTCCTTCTCCAGCTGCAGGCACTTGAGCTTCTCGCTGTAGGACAGATTATCCGTTTCCAGCTCGAGACGTGCCTTGTCCAGCACGGCCAGCTCCTTCTTCAGCTCGCCAATTTCACTGGCCTGATCCGCGGACTGCAGGCGCAGCTTCTTGCGCTCCTCCTGCGCTTCCAGCAGACAGTTTTGCACGGACTTGAGCTCATCGCTGGTGGAGCAATTGTTGTTGGACAATTTCTCATGTTTCTCCTGCAGATCACATTTCTCCAGCAGCAGCTTATCCAAATCGTATTCCAGATCGCACTTCTGCTTCTCCAGCAGTCCTATGAGGTTGTCCGATTCGATGCGCTGCTGCTCCAGGAGATCCCGATTTAGACTCACGCGATTCAGCTCCTCACGCAGCGAAATCGTTTCCTCACGCAGCCGGCTGCTACGATCCTCCTCAGATCTGTATCGAAAAATGATGTGAGCCTTTGTCAATTATGATGCTGAAAACCATACCTTAAATTCAATTCGGTTATGTTCTTGTCCTTGAGTATGCGCTGTATCTCTAGCTCCACAGCCTTCTTATCCTCATCCATGGAATCGATACGCTTCTGTAGTTTGCCATAGCTTAGCTGCAGCTTCTCAAACTCGCCGCTTAAGCCCTCAAACTGAGACATCAAAGGATATTTGTTAGGAAACAGTGAAACTAATAATTTTTGATTTGTACCTACCTAATACAACTTTTCTTTTCATGTTATATATTTTTTACCAAAATTTAATGACACTAGCTCTAAGACTGGGGGAAATATAGGCATTTAGGATTGTTTAGAACGACGGCTTGAAGAGCGTTTTAGTTCTACCTACCTCATTAGGATATTGAATCTTTAAAATTTGATTGATTTGCCAGCCTTCCAATGGGCGTGGCACGAACATTTTAGCACTTTGTCTAAAGCATATAGTTAAAAGTATAAATTCCAACTTTGAAGTCTCTAACTTCAATAGGGCCGAAATAAGTTCATTTCTACCTGCGATATAATAGTATAAAATTGATCTTAAAATATACTTGATGCAAAAACATATTTATTAAATAAATTAAGATGTATGATTGTATAAAATGTAAAGGAATAATTGAATATGATGAATATTTTCATAAAAATGGTAATTTTCTGTGTATGCTTACAGGGTTTAAGCGAAAAGGCTGCCATTAGAGAATAGCAAAGGCTTTAACACTATTTCCTATATGTCAGTTTCAATCTATAGTGCAAATCAATAAAAAGATTTACACAATTGTGAAACGTTGGAGCGGAAAACTGTTTTTCCCGCTTATCTGCACCGGCTGTCACCTCTGACACCACTGGCACCCACTCACCGCGTTGTTCAAATCCGCTCGACCCATTTCGGACTGCTGTTTCTGTGTCCGCACATCGTCCAGGGTCTTCTGCAGACTCTCGCGCTCCTGCAGCAGCTCGGACAGCTTTGAGTTGCTGGCATCCAGTTTCTCGGTCAGCTGCTGCATTTTGCCAGTCAGCAGCTGTTTGGTGCCCTCGCTCGTATCCAACTGAGTCCTGGTGCTGCGCAACGTTTCGCTACTATGCTGGAACTTCACCTGCATATCGTGCAGCGCCAGCTGGTACTTATGCAGTGCCGCCTGCACCGCCGATATGGTTCCCTCGGCGAAGGCCTGCGAGGCGCGTGTCGAATTGCGTCTCGGCGATTTGCCGCCGCCGCCGCCGCCTCCTCCGCCGCTGGCAGCGCCACCCGCAACCGAGGCAGCATCACGCGTTAGGTGCATGTGCTGCATGGCACTGTTGACCTCGGCGTCTGCCTCGCGATCGGCGATCTCGGCGTCTTGTACGACGGCCTGAGCAATCTCGCGCATGGAATTGTTCAGGCGCTCGATCTCGTCGTTGTAGCGATTAGCCAATGCCGCCTGTGATTCGGCCTGGCCGCAGCGATCTTCGAGCTTCTTGAGCTGATTCATCAGCTCCAGCAGTCGCTGGTCGCGCTCCATGACCTCGTGCCGTGCACTCTCGTACTGCACCTTGAGCGTGGCCAGCTGCGACTGCAGCTCGTCGGTGACGCGGCGAGATTGCTTCAGCTCCTCGTCGGCGGCGCGTTTGGCTTGCTGCAGTGTGAAAGCGACTGTGGAGTTGGAGCCATTGATGTCCTTGTTGACGCCATTGATTTCCTGGGCCATCTTGGCCACCTCGGCTTTCATCACGCTCTGCATGTCCTTGAAGGCGCGCTTGACGGCGACCACCTCGCGCCACATCTTCAGCAGGCGATTGTGCTCGCTGTTGTAGTAGTCCTTGAAGGCCTGCTCCTCCTCCTTGAACTCGTCCTCCTTGATGAGCAGCTCGTCACGCATGCTGGCCCAATCGTTGGTCAGCTTCTGCAAGTCGTTGGTCAGCGCCTCATTGGTGCGATTCGATTCCTCCAGCTGCTGCCGCAGCGCATTGTTCTGTGCCACAATCTGCTCGCACCGACTGTGCTCCTCCTCCAGCTTGCGGCACAGCTCGCTGCTGGCATCGTCGTGCATGTAATCCCGTCCACAGCTCGGCGGTGGCGAGTCGAGCGAAGAGCTGCATGGCAGACTGCTCTGGCCCAGGGTTAGCGAGGTCGAGCACTATTGAGCAAGATAATCGGTATAATCGTTTAAAATGATGAAAAACAAATTGCTGTTTGAAACACACTAAAGATAACAACAATAATACAGTGCAACAGCCATTTGTATCCCGAACATCCTCTGTAATTTACCTCCTGTTGAAAATCAAAGATCTAGCTTTTTTGGATTAGATCAAAAACAGTCTCGGAATTAAACTTTCGGAATTTTGTATACTCTTTTCGAAGAAAATAGTATATTAAGTTTGTGCTGAAGGGTGTAACGCATACAAAGGATGCGTCGGAGACCCCCAAAAGTTACTTCTAATATGCTTAGAATGACAAAACAAATTGATCTAGCCATGTCCGTCTGTCCGTCTGTCTGTCTGTCTGTATGCAAACTAGTCCCTCAGTTTTTGAGCTACCGTGATAAAACTTTGCACAGAGATTTATTATTCAAAGGGACAGCACATTGGTTGGATCCCGCTGGATCGGACCACTATATCTTATAGCTGCCATACAACTCGAAGTCGGTTTTGGCCATATATCCCATGCTTTCAAAGCTATCGCTTTGCTCAGATACTTATTATTCAAACATACATCACATTCATCGGAGCCGGTCGGATCGGATCACTATATCTTATAGCTGCCATATAACTCGTTGTCGATTTTGGCCGTAAATCCCATGTTTTTAAAGCGATGAAACTTTGCACATATACTTATTATTCAAAATGACAGCACATTGATTAGAGCTGGCCGGATCGGACCACTATATCTTTCAAAAGAAAAATTTAAATTCATATGATATAAATTCTTAGAACGAAAAAAAGTAAATGGCATGCGATAAACCGAATTTATACAGCATATGAAAGTGCTGCAGTTGGCAGAGTGAAAATCGTCTAAAGGTTCGAGAAGAGTATGAAATCTTCGGGACGTTGAAGATAATCCTTTCTCACTTGTTTTCTTTCATACTTAGCGGTCGATTTAACGTAAGAGAATTACATCAAAATTATATATTTGATCAGCTAAAAAAGTTTTGAAACAGACAAGGCCAGGTTGATACTGATTAAAAATATAAGTAAATACCATTAAATGTATTAATCACATGTATGCAAATAACAACTCAAAATACATCTCTCTAGAGATTATCAAAGAGCAAGTGATTCAATTTGTAGTACTACTCACCAGCACCTGGCTTGCAGTTGGTCCCGTTGTCACCTTCGGTTGGAAAGGCGCCGTCGTCGTTGGCTTAATGGTTTCGTGCATGCGCTCCTCCAGATCGCTGCAGCGCTGCCTGTACTGCTGAATCTTGGACTGGAGCCGGCTGACGAGATTGGCCTGATTGTGCTGCGCCTGCTTGTACGTGTCCAGGCGCCGTCGATAGCTGTGCGACTCGTCGGCCAGCCGCTGGCGCAGCTCCTGATTCTGGCGCAGCAGCGCATTGGCGGAACAGTCCGATGCCGCCGTTGGCGGTGCTGGTGCCGGGCTCATCATTCTGGGCGTGATGCCGCCGGACACGTTGTTATTGGGCGTGCTGCTCAGCGGCTCGCCACGCCCACGATTGCGTGAGAAGGGCAGACGCGTGGAGGACGATGTTGCCGCTGGCGGCGCTGGCAGGTCGACGGCCGATGGGCAAGGCGTTTGCTTGAAGTTATCGCGATACGCTTGCATCTGAGTGGGAGAGAGGTGGACAGGTGGAGAGATGTAGAGTCGGTTGGTTCGTGAAATTACTTGCGGTTTGCGTGCACGGAAACTTTGGCGGAACTTTGCCGCCTACGCCTAAATGCTCGATAACTTTGTCCAAATTGATTTATTAACTCCGGTCGGTCTACGACTATTTCCATATCGCGGTCGCCATGACAGCTGCGCCATTCGAATTTTGTTTAATGTTTTTATGCTTAGGTCTCATAAATAAACAAGCTCCCCTTTTTATCATCTAGTCAATGATACTACTATTCCTATGCGCAACATCGCCCACTTGACGATACAATTGTGGGCCCTCTCTGGGCTGACACGGTTTGTCACCAGGACACCAAGCTTGTGTGTTTGCCAGCCAGGCCTGCCAAATCCCATGCCCCATTGCATGCATCAGCTTGTCCCCAGCAACAACGTGCATTCTAATTTCCTTCTCCTCGTATTTATATTAATAAACAAAATTTGTTTTTGGGCTGTCTTCTTCATTTTTTTTCCTATGTAGCCCGTTGTTGAAACTTCTTTCGACACGAATGATGTCTTGTTTTTGTGTTCTTTGGGTCGTCTTCTAATTTGGAGCTCCTTATGCTGTGTGTGTCACTTCATGGGAACTTTATTTCCGCTTCGTTTATAGAGACAACAGCAAAAATTAATAGTCTTCTGACAACGATATCTCAAATATGCTTTGGCATGCTATCTTGGGTTTGTTTCCATGTGGGTATACTTTCTATTTTAGTACAGCCTGTTTAATGACAATGACTGTTTCTGTTTCTGTCTCGCTGGGATTGAGGTCGACATACAGACATATTAATAAATCTATCATAAACATAAGGTTTTTATGGAGCTTCCAACATAATCCGCTGGAATACGACTTGACATTTCTTTATCAATGCTATTCCAAGAAAACTGTAAGACTATGTGCAATATTTCTAAGCTCAGTATACATATTTATTAAATTCTACTGTTAAGTTAAGTTTTTCAAATTGAGCACATTTGAAGATAAGCAATTTATCTTAAAAGTAACCCATTTCTCGCAGTTTTCATTATTTTAATAATAATGTGTACTCTTAGCATGATTGCAAGTATACAGTATACAATTATAATGAGTTAATGGTTAAAGAGCCCTTGTATTACACATTAAAATCATTAAAGAGAAAACTTAACTCTTAACTCGCTGAACATAAATAATAGGCTTAGAATTGATTCAAATATGTATATGAAGGAAATATTTACTTGACATTTGTATATCATATTATATTATAAGGGTGACAATTTTATTCCTCAACCAAAAGTAGTCTTATCAACAAAGTTAAGAATGACAGCTAAAAAACATTCTAAGGTTTAAATTTGGACTGGAATATTTTTGGATCCAGTATTTCAAGGATACATTTTAAAGCTCTGTGTCCAAATATATAGATTTTTATAACACCCACATACTCGCTTTACTGTTCTGAGTAGAATATATAAAAACAAGTAAGAGTGTTTTAGTCGGGAGTGTCCGACTAGGGGATACCTTAAACACAGTCCTAAAATGCATTTGTAAGTTAAATCTTAAACAACTTCTGTGTTTATTGTCCGATCTTTGTGAAATTTGTTGGACATCAAATTGGTAATAAAATGTGTGACCAAACCAAATTGCAAGGTCGTACCTTCAAAAATGCTCCTATAACGCTTGTCTGAATTTGAAATTTTTCGATCGCTTTTGAACGGGACAAGTTATTGATAAAATAAAACAAACTTGATCTGACCAAGTACTACAACAACATGTATGCCAAATATGAAGTTTCTAGCTCTTATTGTCTCTGATATCCGCGTGTTCAAACAGACAGATATGGCTAGATCGACTCGGCTGTTGATACTGATCCATAATATATATGCTTTATAAGGTCGGAGATGCTTAGATGCTTATGCCTCTTGCACAACTTCACAATACAATTTTTACCAATTTTTAATGGGTTCAGGACTTATAAATACGAACGCACAGCACAAATCGAATATAGCCAAATGAAATAACACATTAGAAATCAATTAGCACTTACTTCTCCAGATATTTATCCAATTATAAGCAGCACAAATCCGAATTATCAATGTGCGAATGTTCTTGTTAACTGATTGAGCTTCAATTGAATACTCATCAAGTTATCAGCAAGTTTCTATGAACACACCACTCGGGTCCTTTTTGCTGGGCGGTAACCGGTAATGGGGTAAATGATATTCTTTTTTTGCCCTGGTAACTCAAACCACACCCACTTCCGCTTCCGCTTGCGCTTCCACTTCACGGTTGCCACCGTTTAGGGCAATTGACACAAATTTCGCGAAAATGCGGAAATACGCAACTAATGTGCCTTCGCATGCGGTCCTTTTCATGTGCGAGTAACTCGTTAGGATGTGAGCAAAAGCAACGAGGCTGCGTCCTTTGAACTGCCGGGGTCCGTGGAACAGAAACGACTGAGCGCCAATGGCTGTGCGGGCCCATTTACATAAGGACGCGTCAAACGGATTCGCTTTCGAACGAACCGCCATTAAGGACACTCCACCCGATCGGCAGCAAACTTGGCGCTGTTCGTTCGCATTGAGTTTTGGCTAGCTCCTTGGGGTTACAGGGTGAAGCAAACTAAAGCATTGAATTAACAAATTCCTCGTTGCCCAGGACAACCAAATTGATTGCGATTGCGAGTCATCGAAGGCGTACCTGTTCACCATGAGCAGGAAGAAGTCACAATTATGTTTGGCGTGCCAGCGAGCAACAAATGCAAATCGTGGCTCAAAGCATATTCCCAATGTGGTAACAGTCCTCTCTGCCTGTGTGTGTCTGTGTGTGTGTGTGTGTGTACTATAGCATCTTACCATATTGGTCACAATATTCATGCCTAACTGCGTTTAATAAGTCAAACGGAGCAGAGCAATAAATAATGAGCTATGCCAATGGGGTTTACTTTTCTTACCCTTTCTTTATTTTATTTATGTATTTGTTCCTATTTTGTGCCGCATCCATTGTGAAAATGTTACCACCAAAACACATTATGCTAATCACTTCTGAGTCAAGTTAGTAAGGGACGAAAAAGTAACCCCACATAACTATAACAGTTTGTGAGCTATTGTAATGCAATTCAAAAATATTCCAATTGCAATATTTCTATGAAATTGATTCTATAAATATCAAGTTGATCCAAAAGCTGATTCAAAAGTATTTAACATTCCTTGCAATATTTATTAAAATTATATACATAAATATATGGAATATGTTTGATGTTTCTAGGTATCTGAATGGAATATATGCATCGAATAAGAATGACTTGAAATATGTTATCAAAGTTTTTTTCGTTGTATTCGTAAAGTTGATAAAAGTTGGTGATATAAAAAGCAAATTAAATAAGAAAAAAACATAACTGATCTGAAACGGAAGCCGGGTCCATCTTGTCATTGTGACAATTTCTTATCATCTTCAAGATACATTTTTTCAAGCACTTTGCACCTAACTTTTACTGATTAACTTGCACTCAACTTGTGTCTGTCGTTATTCTTTTTTTATACAATATATGCACTGACTATTTTCCCTATTTACTGAAGGATTTTGCAGCCATATACAAAATACAATTTTCTTATTATACATATGTATATATATGTATATATATATATGCATCAAGTCAGTTCTTATATAATGATGTATACTTTGCAAGTGTTCAGGGGCGTACCCAGCTTTTTACACAAAAGGGGTTGTATTGTTCACACATTATTCATTTTTAATATTTCAACGATATTGTGACTAGCACGTGCGTTTTAGTAATAGACTAATACTTTGCATGCCTTTTAAATAAAACCCCCGCTATGTTTATACTATAAAGTTTCTAATGCGAGAAGTGCACATTCATTTAAAGCGCTTGGCAAACCAAATGTCAAAATGTTTCCTGGCATTTGTTTAAATTCTATTGCGACTAAGTATATATTGCACTAGCGGCACATGCTCTGGAGGTTATCAAGACTCATAGGCGATGCCAGTTGCCTGATATCACAATTGCATATATACATGCATATATATATATATATATATATATGTATATATGTGTGTGTGCACACTTAATTACACAACACGTTGAAAGGTGGGTGCTTCACTCATAGCCATGAAATTGCAAAAAAAATATAAAATAGTACATGTGTATAAAAATAAGAATATTCAGAAAATTTTTAAAAATATTCATATTTCTTATCAAGGTGCGATGATATTTTTGATACTTTTAACCTATGGCCAGACATCAAAGTGCATGCCAAGCAAATATAATGCAGAAATTTATTGATGCCTGGCAGTAGAGCTCAAATAGAACTACAGAGAACTGGCAAGTACAGGTTTAGCTGTTTAAAGTCCGAGCATTGGCAAGGTTAAGGTATTTTTATACCATATTGAGACGAACTAGCCATGACCGTCTGTCTATCTGTCCGTCTGTCTATGTGATGTCAGAGACTATAAGAGCTAGAGATACCATACTTATAATAGAGGCTCTCGCTTACCCACCAGTCAGATCATGTTTATTTATTTGATCGATAACTTGAAGATAGCTTCAAACTGATATGAGCCCAGAGGCAAGAGATTCGTTATAGATATTCTCGACTAGCATATAAATGTAAAGAATTTTTTAAAACATAAATACATGTGAGTGATTGCTGCTAGGTATCTTCTAGTTGGGCATACTCGATGCGACGCACTCTTATTTGTTCACTTTCCGTTTTTAATCTACATATAGTATGTTCAATATTTATGTGACAGACAATTTTATTACCTATGCACATCTTTATTGTATCAATTTAATAAGAGTAGGTGTGTGATTATTTTCTTTACTGTGGAACATAAGCTTTTTGTTTTGTCATTATAGTACTAAGTTGTTATTGCCGCTATTGATGTTGTTGTTGTTCCGTGGCTTGCTTAATGAGTGTTGGGTTCATAGTCAGCCTGTTATCAGCTCCAGTCGAAGTCGCAGTCGCAGTCGGAACCAGTCGTAATGCCGCAAGAGGCTGATTGAAATGGGATTGTGTACCTATTTGTTTATATACGTATTATGTATTAAAGTATTAACTTTTAACGACGGGGTCAAAGTACACACAGCAATAACAACAGCAACTGCAACAGCGACTGCACAACACTTAGCACTATTGACTGCTCCAAGCACCTCCACTGGGATCATTGGTAGTATGTGGGCAAAGTGTCGCTGGCAACAGCGTCCCAAACCTTGGGATGAAAGACCCAGCACCAGACAACGTGGATGATTTATAGTGATTGACAAATGTTAGTGCACTGGAAAAAATAAACTAATCGTAGACTCAGCTAAGGCATCAAGATAGATTAGGTAAAGTATTACTTATTTGCGTTCTGGTATTATTAATTCTATTGTTATTTATATTTATAAAAGATAATCTGGTATTATACTCATAGTAATAAACAACCCTAAAATTCTAACATTAGGCAGCTTGGAAATTTGACAAATTTTAGAACCTGTATCTTTCTAATAATAAACAAGTCTTTAATGCTTCTATTTACCGATTCTATTAATTTCCTTTTAAAACTCATCGAGTATTATATATGTAGTATATTAGTTAAATTTAAACAGATAGTAAAAGTATACAAATTAAGTATTTTCTGAGCTTGGTCGATATGTTTGTACCAAAATTTTAGTAGTATAGAACTCAGATGCGAAAACTTTCAAAGATATCTTATAAAAAGTCACGAAATTTAAGATGACACCAACATAATGGTAGTCTTAAATGTAAATACATTGAAATCTTAGATTAATTTTTGAATTTTAATTGCTGTAAGTCAAAATTGGAACTTGCCTGTGATGGCAAGTAATATTGGTATAGGTGAATGTTACTGAATCTTATAACTGTTCCATTTTTGCCAGTGTAGATACAATGCAAAATCTCACAGACTGCGAGCTGGCGCAGACAGACAGACAAAAAAAAAAAAAAGAAAAGATGAATAAAACAACGCAAATCCGTATGAGTCTGCCGTACCTACTATATGACTATAGGTATAGGAGCCGTATCTGCTCATGTGTATTATCAGGCGCTATCACCGTGAATCGAGTGCCGCCGCTGCACTGTCCAGAAACCTAGGTCTTAAGTAGAGCTCCTGGCTAAGCGGCGCTTTAGTCACATTTCGTGTTTTGCCAGCGTTGCACGGCAAAAAAAAACGACTACGGAACGGAAGTACCCAATTACATTGTGTGTGTGTGTGTGTGTGTGTGTGAGCGTGTGTGTGTGTGCTGTATGTAGAAGATGTCACAGACACTGGACGATCTGCTGGAGCGGCAGGAGCACGCGCGCCAGCTCCGTCTGGCCACTCGCCCTAAATTCCGTCGCTTCAATTCGCTCGACCGCATCCCGGAGCATCCCAGCCAAGACGAGTCCGAGAGCGAGGAGAAGACGCCCCATCGCCACTTCATAATGCTGCGACGACAGCGCACCGCCGATGGCAGCCTGTTGCGTGGCCACGCCCCAACGCCCCGACAATCCTCGAGCCGGAATCTGCTGCTGTTTGGACCGCAGCTACTGATGCGTCTCCTACTGACGCTGATGCGCTATATGCTGTACATACCGCTGTCGATAGCGGCGCCCAGTTTCTGGCTGTCGGCGCTGCTCTGGATTTTTTGGAAGCTGCTGCGCGTGCCCATTGCTATGGTCAAGTGGCTGCTCAGCAGCGAGGAGGAGCAGCCTGGTGGCGCACCACAGCGCCAGCGCCAGCGCACCGTGCTGCTCAGCTGTGGCAGCACCATTCAGACACTGCATCTGGCCCGCAACTTTTACGGGTCGGGCGCACGCGTCGTGGTCTTTGAGTTCGAGGGCTTGTTTGGACTGGCGCGCTTCTCCACGTGCGTGGACAAGTTCTATGTGGTGCCACGGCCGGGCAGCGGCAATGCGGAGGCGTACATAGCGGCGCTCTGTCATATCGTGCGCAAGGAGCGACCCTCGGTCTATGTGCCCGTCTGCGCGACCAGTCCGGCGTACTACGATGCGCTGGCCAAGCCGCATCTGGAGCTGTTGGGCTGTGCGAGCTTTGTGCCCGGCGCCCGCGAGACCCAGCAGCTGGACGACTGCCTGCAGCTGTTTCAGCGCTGCGAGGCGCAGCAGATCACACTGCCGCCGCATACGGTGATCACCGCTCAGGAGCAACTGCAGCAGCTGTACGAGCGGCGTGCGGTGGCCGGCTATCGCAACATATTCATGGCGTGCGGCATGCAGGGCGTCATGGAGCAGCACAAGTACATATTGCCGGCCAGGCAGACGGAACTGGTCAAGTTCCAGCAGCACGAGATCAGCGATCGACAGCCGTGGCTGGTGGTGCGCGATCAACCCGGCTATCATCACTATGTCACGTGCACGACGGTCAAGGACTCGCGCGTCGTCGCCAATGTCAGCTGTCGCGTGGAGCATCACACCAAGAACCTGATACCGGTGCGGCGGGACGATGAGGCACAGATCGAGCTCTGGCTGCGCAGCTTCTTTGCCAAGGTGCGCTTCCAGCGGAGCATCAATGGGCACATTAGCTTCCGGCTGGTCAAGTCGCCGCCGCATGGCGGCCAGTTTGTGCCGCTTGGCGTGCGACTGGGCGTCGCCCTGCCCTACATCTGCCACAATCGTTCGCACGCCCAGCTGCTGTGCCGCGCCATCAAGTGCATGTGCATACACCGGCTTAGCGGAGGGGCGCCGGCGCCGGCGCAGGAGGAGGCGGTGCAGCCGGATGCGGCTAGCTGGAGCTGGAGCTGGTCGACGCTGGAGCGGAGCACGTCGCAGGCGGCGCTGGACAAGCGGGACGCGCTGTTCGCCTATTGGGACCCGCTGCCCTATTGCGCCTACTATCACTTTCAGCTGCCGCTGAAGTCCGTCAAGCTATTTCTGCAGCGACGGAATCGCAGCGAGACCAAAAGTTTATCGCCGCGCATCACGGCGCCGGTTCATTGAACGACGCACTGCAGCAATATACATAGCAATATTGCCGGCAGCCGCACGGATAGAAACATCAGCGCTAGCAACAGCGACAGCGAGAGAGATTGCACAGACTGAACAATAACAAATATGCACATACGCCTGCCCAGTGGCGTAGACAGGATGTTGTTAAGGGGGACTGGTGCCTTACATTTCTTAAAATCATCAAGGCATGCGCCCATTTCTAAATCCACACACATTTTGTGGATTCGGCTACAATTCATGTGTAAATAGAATGAGGATTGAAAAGTAATTGGCAACATTAGAATAAAAAATCAATTCGCTTATATCAGTTATTGTTTTTGGTCAATTCTGTAATGTTTTCGCAATGTTGCACAAATTCACAATCAAAACTCACTTTTGCGACTTTTGAGAATTCGGTAATGGGAGCATAGCAGAAGCCCCACTCTTAATACGCCACTGCTCGGACCACATGCATATATTTACATATATATAACATATATACATATATTGTTTATTTTATTTTGTTACTTGGAGCGCGCGCACACATCCAAGGGGGTTCAACATCTATCTAAGAAGATTAGGCTAGCTTACCACACACAAACATCAGGCACATTAATTTAGCATGTATGTAGGATCTAACACAATATACACATATAGTATATGTAGGCCTACGCCTCAGTTTGTTGACTTTGCATAATACAGCTATATTGTATACACCATATTGTAAACATATATACAATTTATAAAAATAGTGGAAATATGTATTTACCCATGTTGATTTTATTTCATTATTTAAACACAACACATTTTGTTCATTTGGAAAACGGCAGCGAACTAAACTGAACTGACCACCACTGTTGTCCTGCTAGCACATCCTTGTCGGTGGTTGTTTTGGCCACGTTTGCTGATGTTTAGGTTTAGGTTTCGTTTTCGTTTGTTGTCCCGTTGCTGGGCAACGGCTTTAGGTCAGTTTAATTGCGGTTAGCGCAGGCGGTAACTGAGTCATTTGCCTTATCCTTATCAGACGAACACCCCTAAAGAGTTAGTAGGGGTGTAACACTACACAACGAGGCCAAAACAAAAATTTGTTTACTCTTAAACAAAAGTTAAACTATTTCTCAAATTTTTAATCTAACGGCATAATATAATAAAAGATAATATAACACCTGTTGAACCAATTTACATTTTAATTACGAATACATTTTGATCCATTTTGTAATTACGTTCTTCATATTGCGTCTTTTCATTATTGTTGTTTAAATTTTTTTAATGTTTTTTACTTAATTATATAAAAACTCTGTTTAATATAATAATTTGATTCATTTTTATATTTAAATAACTTACAATAAATACAAAGAACAATATAAAAGATAGTTTACAATGGTTTGCTTATCAGGACAAATATAATTAACTAAATTGAAAAATTCGTATTTTTTGCGCACAAACATTTGAAGCGGTCGTTTTGGCTACAACTCTGCTCATACGTTAACACGCGAATGGCCACGCTGACAGCTGACTGCCAGAACATTCAGCTCGCGTATGCACAACATAATAAAAAACACGTATTCTGCTGAGTAAATAAGTTGAGAAAAAGGCAATGAACAACGGGCCGAGCGATGCTGCTGCCTCGCACCGTGCTCGTGCTGCCCCCGCAGACAGAGGCGCCACGGGCATAGCCATCCACATTGAGAGCGACAATGACGGCGACGACAATGAGTCAACGACGGCCGAGCACGATTACCTGCTGCCTGCGCCGACGCCGCCCTTGTCGCTGGTGACCTCGGCCCAGCCGATAACCGCAGCCAGCAGCAGCAATAGCACCAGCATCAACATGGAGCACGTCAATCAGCCGGCGCGCAGCAGCAGCCTTACAGGTGCCCGTCCCTCCGGCAGCAATATACTGTCCTCGCTGCTGGCACGTCAGCGCTCCTTTACGCCCGTCAGCAGCACACCGGTGCGCGTCACTACCCAGATGAACCGCCGCCTGCAGCAGTCGCGCAGTGTGGGCGCCAACAGCGGCAGCATGGAGGAGCCACCGGCGGCGGCAGCATCGCCCGCTAGCATGCGTCAACTGGGCTTCTGGCGTGTCAACCTCAACGAGATGTTCTCACTGTCCACGGCACCGTCCACGGAAGCGCTGCGCTCGTTCATAGCACATTCCAACTTTCGTTACCAGCCAGCGGCAGGCAGTGCGGCACCAGTAGTTGCACCTGGAGCAGCTCCCGTCGCTGATAATACGCACATTCTGCTGAACCAGCCTCAACCAGCTGAGCCAGAAGCACCGCTGGCGGCCGGTACCAGTGCGTCCATATCGTCGCGCACGGGCGCCTACAACAACGCCGCCATGGGCCGCAGCATTTCGCTGCGTGAGGGTGAAATGCAGCAACAGCAGCAGCAGCAGGCACGCTACAGCTTGACCACTGGTCGCCACAATGCCAGCGTCATTGGCCTGACCACGCCGGCAGTGACCAGCAGTAATCCGCCTGCCTATGATGCGACACATTCCGATACAGGTGCCGTCAGTGGCGCCGCTTCCGAGGCAGCTGGCACACCCAATGCCAATGGTGGTCACGAGAATGGTCATGAGAACAATGCGGACGATGATCACATCATTACGGACGTGGTGGTGCAGGTGCTCAGTCACTTTGTCCGCTACTTGCCCATCATTTGCATACTGCTGATCAAGTTCGTGCACGACCATCTGTTGGGCATACTGGATCTGCTGCTGCTTCAGACCATCATGTACAATGTGAACCGTTCGGTGCGGCATCAGGTCTCTCGGCTGGCGCAGAAGAACTATGCCCTCCTGCTGCGCGATGCGTGCGTCATCACCGTTGTGGTCACACTGCGTCTATATCTGGCTGCAGCACCGCCAGATCCAGTCGGACTGATTGTGCCGCCGCCAAGCAGCTATCAACTGGTGGATGTCTCTACGTCGCACTACAAAACGGAAAGCAACGATAGACTTAATGGTAGCCCACCGACAACGTTCCAGTCGAACTTCGAGCTTCTCGGGAAGGACTCGGCCAATGGCACTGCTGCGTCCAAAGTCATCCCGTTGGGCATGCTGCTCTACTATGTAGCCGTCAGCGATCTGTTGCTTAAGCTGCTCACCATGCTCATCAAGATCGGCATCACGCTGTTGCCCATCCATGTGATACGACTGAAAGTGCGAGTAAGTATCGGATATGCATATAGTTAGGTGATTGTACACTTTGCTAATTTATGATCGCTTTCAGGCACGCCTCTATGTCCTGGTAGAGTACATATCGCAGTTCTATCGCGCACTCGTGCCTATCACACAGTGGTTCATGTTTCTGTACGAGTCCTACTCGGGTCTGGAGGTCATCTCGGGTGGACTCTTCTCATCCCTGTACATTGGCGCTAAGATCTTTGAGCTGCTGGAGCGCGGCAAATCCCTGAAAAAGGCCATAACAACATTTAGACGCAATATTGTAAGTAAAGCAACCTCCTTCTTGCTTGATGTATTTTGAAATATTTGTTGTGTGCCACAGGACTCGGAGCGGACGCCGACAAAAGATGAACTGGATGCTGCCGGCTCCGTGTGCCCCATTTGCCATGATCCCTACAACGCGCCCATTCTGCTGGAGTGCGGTCATATATTCTGTGATGAGTGCGTGCAGACATGGTTCAAGCGCGAACAGACGTGCCCCATGTGCCGCGCCAAGGTTAGCGATGATCCGGCCTGGCAGGATGGCAGCACAACGTTTTTCCATCAGCTCTATTAGACTCGTAATTTACATGCAATCTATCTAACTATCTATCCAATCATTTATCTATGTGTATATAGCTTAAGTTGGCATTCCTTGCAATGCTGCACATTTGTTTATTTAGATTAACAGTTATTAATTATTAACTATGTATACCTATTGCATTGTATATTGTGTTTTGTATGCAACAAAACGTCTACTTTGGCTTGCGACGCTTGGCGGCGGAGGCGGCGGCAAAGGAATGCGCCTCAAAGTGCTCCCCATCGCCGCTGGTGGCCTTACGGTTGATGTCGCCGTGTCGCTGTTTACTCACGATTTCCTCCAGTATCTCGCTGTCGCCCTTGATGAGGCGCGTGCGGCCCGTGACCGGGTCGACTTCACGGCGTATTTGGTTTTGGCGTCGCTGATACTCCTCCGGCGTTTCCGGAGCGTGCGATTTGCTGTTCATCAGCGCTTAAGTGTGTGCAAAGATTGAAACATATTTGAGTGACTGTGCGTGTGTGGTGGGTAGTGGTGAATTATTACCGACCTATTGGAATAGCGAAATCCTCCTCGCCGCCACTGTCGGCAGCGGCGGCAGCAGCAGCAGCAGGCATTGGAGCCGCGACTTCAAGCTTTGCTGGCGGCGTCTTTTCTTTGGGCTGCTTGATTTTGGCATGCCTTTTTGATTTCTTGGACTTCTCATTGTGCTTCTCCTTGTGCTCTTTGCGCTTGCTCTTGTGCTTTTTCTTCGACTTTTTGTCACTTTTGCCCATTTTGTTATATATAGAAATCGAAAAACCGATACCGACAACCCTTTTGATTGTTTACTTGTCAGTCAGCACAGAAACTAACTTTGACTGACGCGTTGCTAGCACTGACTGAAAAAACTGCTGTCTCTAGTTGATTTAGAAATTTACTGACTTCGACTTTGCTTTAGACTGCGACTGAATGTGAGAAAAATGCCAAATAAAATAATTTAAAATGTATCCATATGAAGCAGAACAGAACAAATGTGACTGTCAATACCAACTAAAAACTTACCCCGGTGAGGTTGCGGTGCGGCGAAGTCTGGTTGCGCTATGGTGAATAAACACTTGGAGACTATTGATTACATTGGCCACACTGCTTTTATGTTTTGATTTTGTATGGATCAGCTGATTGTCTATCGATAATTTAAGCGAAATCAATTAAGTATTATATTAAAAGATGCATAATAAATAAAATGATGAATTAAAAAGTGATCACTGGGTGTTACTTAAGAAATTTCGTAGTCCACATGCAATTGTCGTAGCAATTGACAGCCATTCGCCCCGAATAGTGCGAAAGTGCTGCAAAACGCCGATTGACTATACCAAATTGTACAGCACTGAATTATTTACGTAGCACGCCGATAAAAACCATTAAAATCCAAAAAGAGCCAAACATCTTGTCAACTGTTTACCACCTGGACGCATTCAACTACAACAACACGCCAAGCGACTGAGAACGCGCTCCAGACGCTCCAACGGCGGCCAATTAGCCAAACGCGACAAAAATCGTGGTGTGGAAAGCACACACACGCGTTAACAAAATAACCCACACGCACACCCACAAACAAACACAACGACCACGCAAGAAGCAAGGAGCTGAATTTCAAAATTGCTGCAACAACAAATTGCGATTTGGCAGCCAGACAACTACAACAAGCACAGCGGGCAAGCACACGCACACAAAAAAGAAGATACCCGCAACAACAGCGTACAACAACCGCAATACGACATAGTACGCCAAAAGGCCAACAGCAGCGGAATCATCAGCCGCCAACAGCAGCAGCAACAGCAGTAGCAACAACAACAACAACAGCAGCAGCAGCAACAGCGGCTAACGCAGAGCGAGAGCAGCATAGACAATAACAGATCAGCAGAGCACATCCAGGGAACGTTGTCCGGAGATGAGCATGGAAAAGGTGGCAACCAAACAATATGAATCGTAAGTGGATCCCTTATTGGGGGCAACATCTTCGCTGGCCGTTCCGTTTGTTAGGTTATGTCAGGTTCTAATTTCAAAGAGCCAAAAAATTAAAGCACCAACAAGTTGCCTGCCTGAAAAACTCTCAGATGACCCTCGCAACTGTTGCCCACTTTGAAATTTTCAAAATTAAATGACAATACAGTGGACGTTCGGATATCAGAAGCTCCTAGGTTTCCGGGGTAGTAGTATTTTCAATCTAATTATCATTTCTGAACGTGATTTTATATTTTTTATCTGTTGAATTAACTAATATTCTACTACTATACTGTTTTCTGTTATAAACTATACTGTTTTCTGTTATATAACCAACATTCAAAATATTTTCCCATTTCTGACCGATATCGACATTTCCGAGCGTTCACTGTATGTGAATTTGCACAAAAATCTCGGGCATGACCAAAATTTCAAAAAAAAAGACACATCTTATCTAATAAAATTAAAAGAAATGCTTTTAAATATTCTCTTGATTTAATTTAGTTTTTGTGTTTGTTAGCCAAGATCTCAGTTCAATTTGATTGTTGTGTTGTTGATTTGTCGTTAGTCACGTGCGTAATTAGTTATCATCCTCCTCCGTCTCGTGAAAGAGTATATCAGCAGCGAGCTCCTCATTCCTGTCGCACGCCATGTAAGTAGAGACAACGACCTGGCGGTCAAAGCCCAGCGCCACCAGACGACCTACAGCGGCCTCATCCTCGTCGCTCAGCTGCGTCGCCATCGGCTGATTGAGCATATCCACGAACTGCTCCTGATTGCTGCGTATGGCGTCGAACGCCAGCGGATCCGTTTCGCGCAGATGCGCCAGCACCAGCTCCAGCAGCTCCGGATTCTGGCGCACCATGTCGCGTACAGTGGCAAAGCGAGGATCCGTAGCCAGATAGTTGAGACGCTCGGCCGCCTGGCTAACATCACTGGCAGCTGTGGGCGCTGTGCTGGTGGCAGTGGGCGTGACCTGGCTGCTAGTCGCCACCTGACTCGGTATGCCTGTGATTAGATACTCAATGGCGCGCTCCGGATGATTGAAGCTGGCACGCAGGGCGGCGCGCACATCCTGCTCCTCGTAGCCCATCAGCATGAGATCGCGCACTCGCTGCTCGTCCGGCTCGAGGGAGGGGCGTGGCTGCTCAGTCGAAGGCGGCTGCGGCGGCGGTAGCAGCTCCACCTTAGGCGACTCCTGCTTGGGCTGCTCCTGCTTGGGCTGCTGCTCCTGCTTGGCCGGCTCCTGCTTGGACGCCTTCTTGGTCATCAGCACAATAAACTTATCCTCCATTATGTTGTAGTCAGCCAGCGGCAGGTCGTCCTGCATGATGCGGCCGCCGTAGATTAGCTGCAGACACTCCACGGGCTGCGAGATCTCCGGCAAGGCGACCAAGCGCTGCTTCAGCTGCAGCACCTTAGCGGTGGCATCCTGCCACTCCAAGGAGATTGTCTTCTGGTCCAGCGTTCGTATAGATAGCTTCATTTCGCAAACGAATTTTTGAAATATGTTTATATAGAGAGCGAGTGTTGTATATTTTGAGTTGAGCTCTTTATGGGGCTTTGTGGCATATTAAACAGCTTTGACATATTAATCAAAAACTTGATATGCCTTGCAGGAAAATCTGGCCGGATTTCGTCGACAGTGACGACAGCGATGTGGAGAACGAAATAGATGTGGACAAATTGCCGCCACTGGAGGTGGGGCCCACCGAGCATCGCCTGCAGCACACATATTGCCTGTGGTTCTCGCGCAAGGGAACCCAGCGAGCTGCCAGCGACTACAGTAAATCGCTGCATGTGGTCGGGCGCTGTGGCAGCGTGCAGCAATGGTGGTCGCTCTATTCGCATCTCATACGGCCGACGGCGCTGAAGCCCTACCGGGAGCTTAGTCTCTTCAAACAGGGCATCAAGCCGATGTGGGAGGATCCGGCGAATAGTAAAGGCGGACAATGGGTCATTCGTTTGCGTAAGAATAAAATTGAGCGGGCCTGGGAGAACGTCTGCATGGCCATGCTGGGTGAGCAATTTCTTGTCGGCGATGAAATATGCGGCATTGTGCTGCAGACAAAGTATCCGGTAAGTAATCAACCTCTTGTTATCATATGTTATCCGTACAACTGAAAGCCTGAAAGCCATTCAAATGTGGCGCTCGCGTCAGTGCTGCACATCGCTATGTTGTACATATCGATTTGTTATCGATACACAGTACCGTCGATTTACAGCGTTGGCGTTTATTTATATTTATCATGCGTTCCCATGTTAAAATTTATTGACGGTTATTCGCGGCTTCTTTTTAAATGCATTTTGAAAATTTATTCATATCAGCATTCAATGCATATGTCCAATATAGACATATGTACATATATGGCGCTTGTGTCGGCTGTGCGCCAGTGCACTTGTGATTTGCACATATTCAACCTCTCTTTCAGCTGCAGTTTTTAATCGGATTAATTGCACGTGCCGGCATCCATTCATAAAACTACGTACGCCGTGCATTTGCGAGAGTGCCGTACGAGCAGTGCTATACATTAGGTTCCACAAACAAAACGAACGCTGGTCACTGATGTTGTTGTTATTATTGTTATTGTATGTAGCGGCATTTGAGCGTTGACGTAACTCAAATGCTTTTGGTATTATTTGGTACATTTTTGGTTGGCACTTTGGTATTTTTCGGCGTCGTGTCGCAACAAAAGTGAAAACAAAAAGCAGTAGCAAAAGAGAACGCAAAAAACTCCAAATTGTTAGATTTTGCAACGGTCTAGTAATTGTGCAATCAACGCTGCCATAAAAACAATTATAATTTGTTAGTAAAAGTGATCGTATGAAATGCACACAACTAAAACAAAAACTTTGCCGCATCTGCGTGACTGTGTGCGAGTGTAAATGAGAAAAAAAAGAGAAGCTATCAACAAACAAACGCGAATTACTACAACCAAAAGCAATAGTAGACCAAAGGAGAGCGGTAACGAGAGCACCAGCGCAATCGCACTCAACACATATTCCACATACACAACAGCATAGGCATTCCGTCGCTTTGGTCTTGGCTGCACCGGAAGGCGAAGCGTGTTTCAGATTGACGTGAGCCAGCAACGCGTCGAGTGTGCTTCTTAGCGACGTGCGCGTAAAACAATAGGCAACAACGACATACATTCGTACATAATTACAGCAAAAGTAGCAATCGCCTCAAGAGAAAGAGCGAAAGAGAGAGAGAGAGAGAACCCAGCCAGAGAAAGAGAGTGCGAATGAATGGAGGTTTGCCACCCACAGCACTAGCGGCGAGAAACCGAAGCGAATGTGTGAAGTGCCCGCCGACTAACTAACACACACACTCACACAAATACAATCCGACACACTCGCACGCAAAATAACGAAAATAAAAAACAACAAAACGGAACGCAAAGAGAAAAACGCCCACCGTACAGCCGTACTCCCCGCCCCCGTTTGCCGCTCGCGCGTGTTACCGTTGCCAGAAGCAACCATCACGTCACAGTTACCCCCTCTCCCCTGCCCCCCCAAAAAAAAGAAGAGAGCCGCCGTTGGAGCCCTGCGCAGAAATCGATTTTTTTTTGGCCATTTTCGTACATGTTTTGCGTACGAAGTCAACCACAACCAAAATTCTTGGATTCAGACGAATCGTTCTCATCTATGCTAATGCATTAAGCGGATGCTGATGCATTGCAGTTACGAATTCGTGTGAAAATAGCTAACTTAACTGCAACGTGATCGATCGGCAAAATAGATGCCGAAAACGACGTACGCTTGTGCCCCACCCACCCGCGCGCTCTGAATGGGAATGTGTGTTTGAATGTGAATGCGTGCGCAAAATCAAACGGCGATCGGCTACAAAAGTGAGCATCTTAACGACAATTGCACGGCAAACAACCGAAAAATACAAAAAAGAAGTGTATAAAGTATTAAACGTGTGCTAAAAAGCTATTCGGGCATAAATCCTACGCATTGTTAAAAATTATCTGTGCAGCTAAAATATATATATATATATAAACGCTATTTCTTGTTGCTTGTCGTTTAAGCAATCGCCGTGAGTCATAATTTAACGTTATTGTTGTTGCTGCTCGCAACTTGACTTGCTGCCTGCCTGGCATTGAGGTGCTTAGTGGCTGCTGCTGCTGGCTGGCTGGCTGGCTGCTACTGTCGTCGCTCTCTTTGGCGCTCTCTTGAGCGCAAAACACGCGCGCCGTTAACGAAACAAAGGCCAAAAGAAAAACGACAGCTAAAGAAACACATATATATGTGTGTATATATATATATGCAAGTATATATGTATTATTGTGCAAAAAAGTAAGGTGCGTGTAGTAGCAAGCATAACACAAGAAGTGGAAAAATAATAGGTCGCAACGAAAGTCCAGACGAGGCAGCAACAAGCAAACTAAAAGTGAGAAGTATTTATTTAGGCCACGCTGCATGCGAAAAACCATTTAGCGGTCACCAAAATCTACGAAAAATCAATAGTCACTTTGTGTGTAAGCACGAAGAAATAGCAGAAAAGGCAAAAAGAAGCGTGCAAACAAGTTGAGCAACAAACAAAAGCTGCAAAAGTTGACAATTAACTGCTAAACGAAACGGCTACAACAATAATAACAACAACAACTACTACTACAACAACGCAAACAACTAAAAAGCTTACGTAAAAAGCTCGAGTGTGTAACAGTAAATGCAAGTGCAACTGCAATTTTTAGTCTGCCATTAAACTCAACTCAAAATCAACGAAACGAACAAAAACAACAACAACAACAACGGCAAAATAAAAAAATACAAAATAATAGTTATCAAGTAGCGTTATCAGCGCTGCTCGCTTCCTGCTTGAACCACTGTCAGCGCAATGACGAAAGACAGATTAGCCGCGTTGCACGCCGCCCAGTCGGACGACGAGGAATCGGAGGAGGTGGCCGTTAATGTGGACGGCCATGACTCGTATATGGATGACTTTTTTGCCCAGGTGGAGGAGATACGGGGCATGATTGATAAGGTGCAGGACAATGTCGAGGAGGTGAAAAAGAAGCACTCGGCCATATTGTCCGCACCGCAGTCGGATGAGAAGACCAAACAGGAGCTGGAGGACCTAATGGCCGACATCAAGAAGAACGCTAATCGTGTACGTGGCAAACTCAAGGGCATCGAACAGAACATCGAGCAGGAGGAGCAACAGAATAAATCATCGGCCGATCTGCGTATACGCAAAACGCAACATTCGACGCTGTCGCGTAAATTTGTCGAGGTGATGACCGAATACAATCGCACCCAGACCGATTATCGGGAGCGCTGCAAGGGCAGAATACAGCGTCAGCTGGAGATAACGGGCCGCGCGACCACCAACGAGGAGCTCGAGGATATGCTGGAGCAGGGCAATCCGGCCGTCTTCACCCAGGGCATCATCATGGAGACGCAGCAGGCGAAGCAGACGCTAGCCGACATCGAGGCACGGCATGCGGACATCATGAAGCTGGAGACATCGATTAAGGAGCTGCACGACATGTTCATGGACATGGCGATGCTGGTGGAGTCGCAGGGCGAGATGATCGATCGCATTGAGTATCATGTGGAGCACGCTATGGACTATGTGCAGACAGCAACTCAGGATACCAAAAAGGCGCTCAAATATCAGAGCAAAGCGCGACGAAAGAAGATCATGATACTGATATGCTTGACTGTGTTGGGTATCTTAGCGGCTGCATATGTTAGCAGTTATTTCATGTAAATTGATGCAATTACTTAACATACACACTCACACACACGCATACACAACATGTACACACACACACACACACACACACACTAGAAACACTCTCGATGTCTGTTTAGGATGTTGTGCAACCCACCCAGAAATGATTCAATCTATGTGTAATACCTAAAGCGCATTAGACAGTTAAGATCGGCCCTTGCCAGTGAGCATACAAACAAATACACAGATACACACACACACACACACAAACACACACTTGATACTTTAGGCTCTATAATTAGCAAAGAGATATATACATACATACATATATAGCTAATTTGTATGACTAGTTTAGAAACCTTGAGAGTCTAGCGCCTATTTGTTGTTATTATACGCAGACGGCCGCCTGGGCGCAGGATATGCTTATCCTAACGCTCAACTCACACACATATACACTAACACACACACACACACCTACACATATACCTACGTACCGATTTATACATATAGATAAAAAATCGTTTAATTAGCCAGCCAGAATAAAAAGCCAGATTAAAACTATGATGAACCGAACAAACTAAAACAAAAAGCAATTAATATGTTCTATAAATACACAGACGAACATACAAATATGATTAAATTGAAACTATATATGTATGTATATGTATATATATACATATTCAAAAATACATTTCTATATACATGTATAGATTCAAAATACAAAAACATGTAACAAAAGTAATTGCAAAAGAATCATGAAATTTTATTGATTATTGTTATAATGCGAAGCAAACTCCATATGCAAAAAACAACAACACAAAAAAAAATGCAAATTAATAACCAGTTTTAGTAGATTTGCTTTGCATACCATACAAAAAATACAATAATACATAAGCAAAGCATCTTGTTTATTATTTATTCTGTTCACAAATTTGTTTTTCGATTCGGTTTCTCGAAATATGCATTTAAATTTGTTTGCCTTTAAAAATTCTTGTTAAATCTCAAATGTTTGTGTTTGTAGTCCCTCACACACGCACACACACACACACACACACACACACACACACACACACACACACACACACACACAAAACGAAAACAATCTCTCAGTATGCAAATCTCATGCAAATGCTATGTATTTTAAACTCTAGTTAACTTCTTGAATATTTATTAAATGATTATTATTATGATATAAATATATATATATATAATAACTATAGTGACTATTTACTAAATGCTATTTACCCAATCGTGTTCATATGTATTGAATGCACATTACATACATAAATTATGCAAAGAAAAAAACATAGAGGACTAGCTATCTCCAGAAACACATAACAAAAACAATTACAACACTATGTACTTTATGTATATATATATATACATACATATATAAATTGAGGAAGCTGTATCAAAAACTTTTTCATTCATCTACCACAAACTCAAATTAATCTATAAACTGTACATTTAAAGTTGGGTATTTTTTTCGTTGCGCAAATAAATGTCCAACATTTATCTCGATCGAAACGAGTTTTTTTTTTTCTTAATTTTGTATGTGTTTTAAATTTGCAAAAAAAACCAACTTTTATCTGCATTGCAACACAACAAATTGCTAGCTTTAAAAAGTAACTTCATTGGCTCAATAGTTTCCTAGCTGGATCACACACACACACACACCACACACACACACACACACTCAGTCCTACGCATTTCACATCCAAACAAACATTTCACCTTCCAATATTAACCCCACTTATTTATTTCTTTCTATTTTTTGCTTGTTTTCAATTTCACAACTTTATGACTAACAACGCCAACAACACCAACCATCGCAACACAATTGGATATATATTTTCTTAAAACCAACTGCATGCCAAATCATTTGCCAACCGTTCAAAAACAAAATGATCAATTTATGAATATTTATAAAACATTATTTTGCGTTTATTATTTTGAACTTGAAAACTTATGCCAATAGTATCAAAGCGAGCAAGTAGCATGCTTAACTAAAAACAATATCCTAACTAGCCAACTAACTAACTAGCGACACATCAAATGTTTGCAACACCAAAAAAAAACACACACAATTTAATTATATCAACGAGAATTGCTAACGCTTAAGTAGGAACTGCACCTTTAAGCACATCCCAGAAAACAAAATGAATATAATAACACAAAACAGGGTCGACAACGAGAAGAGCAATTAATTTCTAGTCCACTGCAACTGCAACTGCAACTGCAACCCGTGCACGTTTCTTACACTTTCACTTTGATCGAGAAACTATGCGTATATGCAACAACTGCCACCCAAGAGCAACAACAATAACAATAACAGCAACAGCAACAACCTGCACACACACACACGCGCACACGCACACAAAAACGAGTCGAATCGAAACGAAACGAATTGAATTGAAACGAAAGAACTTCGTATTATGGCAGTCAATCATGCTGCATTAGCCTTTGCCGCATTCAATGTGTTTTTCTCAATGCCCAAAACAACAACAACAACATATAAAAACAACAACAACATTCAAAGCGACTCCGCCGTCCAGCCTCGTCAAAAAAAAAACGATAACGATAACCAAAACCAAAACGAAAATCATAACCTAATACGATAACGATTATAAAACATATAAAACAAAAGTACGTACAATTGCAAAGTGAACAAGAGATTACAGCAAACTCAGCAACCCCTCCTCCATATGCAGCTGCAAAGCGTCATTCCCCCAACTGAGGTGAGTAATAGCACTTTTTTTTTTTATCGATATATTTTTTATATATTTGTGTTTTTTTTTGCCAGTAAAAACTTTGTCAAATGCCTCGCAGTGTAATGGTTCCGCATTTATTTGTTTGTAGCGAAATTTCAGCCATGAATGCTGTCACATTGTTGATGTAGGAATAGCATCTGTGTTATGAGAGCGCGCAGTTATCGCTTAGTTTTGTCTAATGCGCACTTCAAGCTGCATAATTATCTATAAAAATATTCGATCTGAGCCGAACGACATGCCACAAATTGAATGTGAATTATATGAATGTTATTATGAGTGCAATTGAATTGAGCGCTAAGTTAATTGGGTTCGTGAGAGTTAATGTGTGAATGATTGGATTGTAGCTCAATTGAGATGGGAAAAAGTTTATAATGAACAAACAATTAAAATAAATGTAAATGTAAATGAATAAGTCAAAGATACATATGTGAACATATAAAATATAATTATATGCATGGCTAGATTTCTACTTTGATGAGGAATTTAAGGTGGGAAAACTTTAATGAAATCAATTAAAATCATGGTAGAAAAAATACCCATTCAATTAAAGGTTACAGGTTATGTTTATGCAGAAGAATAGTACGTAATCAATATTGACTATACGGATCTAATAACTTTTTGTTGTATTCATTACAATGTTCTCAACGAGTGTTATGAATTTCTCATACGCTAAAGTCGAACCCACACTCGCAAACACAATTTGCACATATTGTTCTCCATGTATCTTTTACATATAGAACTTATATATTTGGCGTTAAATTCTGTTGGATGTGATGATCTCATATTATCGACTCATTGTGGTTTACTCTTTAGAGTTTGTTTGAATATCAACTGACGTTCATTTCATATTTATAGATCATGCACACATTTTTACCCAGTCATCAGTAATTATAATCGTCTTTCTCCGAGAACTCTCACATTGTATCTACAATTCATAAATCTATAAGCCCCATTCTAACATGCATCGTTTTCAGACACTTCCTGTCGGCGGCGCCAGCACAAACTAAATAAACTGACCCTAATGTGACCTAAACATGAACCACCCACAAATTGACGAGTGTTTCGAATACATTCGTTGAGTCATCGCACAACTGACACAATCAACGATAAATGTCGAGAATACTATTTACATTTGTGTTAATTAGATATTAAAAGCTTATTGTTGATATACAAAAAATAGTGCTCACAATCTGAATGAATCATGAATCATGAATTGATAAGCGTTGTGCACCTTGTGGATTTTTTGGTTCTATATATATATATTTTTTTTTTTGACTGATTGTGAATAAAGTTAACTTTTTGGTAGATAGCAGCTCGAGTGGTTGCAGACAAAGAAAAAACAATTTGCATTTGCCGTCTTCTTTCGTAAACTCTATTAGAGTTTAACTTTTTGCCATGCTCTCCGACACCTGTCTTAATCTCTGTTCCTCCTTGTCTATCTCTTTCTTACGCTCTGTGTATCTCTCTCTCTCTCTCTTTCTTTCCATGGCACTCAGAACTTTGTTTGTGTGTATCTTTTCAATGTTCTTGCCATGTTGCTCATCATTCGTTGTTTGCTTTTTAGCTGCCCATTGAATTTGTATATACCCTATAATAAATAAGGAGTGATAGAGCTGTCGTATCTGCTTGGCCAGCTGTCAGCGTTGACACTTTTACAACACTACATAATCGTGTTGTGTTTTGTGATCAACTTTTGTAGATAATTTATTTTTATTGCAAATATAAATAATAATAGAAATGAAAATAGAATGCGGAATGTAAGTTAAGATATTATTTATATTTTTTTTCTAAATTAACATAGACATAATATGGAATAAATTAATGTTGACATAAGGCAGTATATCTTAAATATAAATAATTTGTTTTTGGCCTTCACAATTGAGTTTGATGACTGCTGCAGTGCCACAGAGTTTACCCTTCGACCCCCCCAACCCCCCCAACTAAATACCACACTCGTATGTTGCCCCAGGCACCTGCCCCTATTTGACGCAACGAGTCATGAAATCAATTTATGTATGTATTTAGCTTTTGTGTTGTTTGCTGTCGCTTTTCTTTTATGGCAATTGCCTTTGGCCATCTGTCGGATTTAGTGGACTCAGTCTATGTTTGTTGGCCAAGACCATGGCTAACATTTTTTTTCCTTCCATTTCACTAAGCATCCAACTCTTCCTGTCTGGCTATTTCTGTTTTATATACGCAATTTTTTGTTCTCCCTAGCGATGAGTCATGAACTCTGCGAACTGGGAGCTTGAAAGTACTGCTGTGGGTTCTTTTTCTTTGTTTTCACATTGACTGCTGCATTCAAATGATTCACATCGCTTTTTCTTCTTCTTTTTTTGGGAAAACCCTAAAGATGGAAATTTGTTCAAACTTGACTGTTGCCTGGCAAAAGTTGTGCTTGACCAGGCATAGAATGTGCATGACTGGAATGGAATTTTACAGCTATTTGTGCAAGATTTCTTGTATTTTTCAAGTGAATCGAATTTGTAATATTCGCATGCCCCAATTAACAATCGATCTAGGGTTTGGGAACAATTTTGTTTCCTCTATTTGGACTAGCCAAACAGCTGACAGTTGCGTTCCTCCACTTACCCTTAGCAGCAGCATCGATTTTTCGTTGTGTTCGTAAGAGCAAACCGTTTTGTTAATTGAAAACAAATTTAGACAGCAGAGTCCGTCGAGGAGGGGGAACATGAGGCAATCTACTACATGACCCTAGGGGGCAATCGGTGTGACCAACAATATCACGACATAAAATAGCGACAGAAGTGTGTTTGTGTTTGTGGGTTGGCTTTAAAAAGGCAAAGTAGACAAAACTATTTAATTGCCGCTATAAAAGTAACAAAGCTAAAGAGTGTTTAAATATTTATAAACTCAAATTGAATTCCGACAAAAATGTGCAAGAATAAATGACAAAAACAAACTTTGTCATTCAAATATGTCCTGGCTTTTGTTTTGGATTAGGTGTCATGATTATTATATAAATATAATATTCACTTGGTGCTGAAGTGTGTAATGTGTGGAATGAAGCGTTGGAGACCCCCAAAAGTTACCTACATTACGCTTATGACAAAACAAACTTATCTGGCCATATCCGTCTGTCCATCTAAATGTATGTATGGAAACTAGTCCCTCAGTTTTTGAGCTATCGCGCTGAAACTTCGCACAGAGACTTATTATTCAAAGGTACAACACATTGGTCGGAGCCGACCGGATCGGATCACTATATCTTATAGCTGCCATACAACTGGAAGTTGGTTTTGGCCATATATCCAATCGTTTCAAAGCTATCGCCTTAAATTTCCTTGTACACTTGAACATCCTTATAACTCATCAATGTTTAAAATTTAAAATCGATTGAGTTATAATTAGCAAAGATATGCGTTATTAAATATTTCGGTGGTGCAGTTGGCAGAGTGAAAAGGTTTGATAAGAGTATAAAATCTTGGCACGCCAAAGATAATTCTTCCACACTTGTTTTTCAATAATGTGATTTCTTTTCGGATAAAGAAAATATTAGCTTTAAGCTTTATACTAAAATTAAAAAAAAATCCATTCACATTAAATAATTTATTGTGCTAACCATATAACCACACAGCATATAAATTCTTGGTCACACACACAAAGGACAAATATAGGCGCTTCTTGACCCTTTTTCGGAGTTCATTCGCCTGGTCGGCAAACAGAAAGAACCTTTGGATGATGGCCTCCCCACCTGGGCGCGGCCCTTGGCAAACTATATGGATGTGTATTTAATGTATCGCAACAGCAAGGAGAGCGACAGCAAAAAATAACACGAGCACCTCGACTGTTAACGAGCAGCACATTTAAAATAGCAACGAGGCCCAGAAAGGCACCTTCGGATCGGTTGAAAGTTGGGCTACAGTTTTGTGTGTATTTTTCTTTGTTTCGTTTTTTTTTTTTGGTCTTGATGAGTTTGGTTTTGCTGTTGTTGTTGTTTGCTTGTTTTTTTTGGGGCTGAAATGATTTCGTTGAGAGTCAGCGAGGCGAGTACGGCAATTTCCACAATTTGGTAGTTCACATTTTTACATTTAAATTCCATGCGCTGTGCCAACATTAACTTCAATTTCCTTTCCTTATTGTTTTGGGCCATTCTTGTTAATTTTCCGGCGCAAGTGAATGTAAAAGAGAAACGGAGTAAAAGAGAGAGTTAAAGTTTATGCCACGTTAAGTTCTAAGAATCCCGAAGTGTGTGTTTTTTTGTTTGCTTGAAAAAGCATATGTAATGCCTTAATTGTACAAAGGACTTTTCTATCTCATCGTGAGAAATGTCCCAAAAACTTTTGCTATGATTATCGGCTTTTGTTTTCTGCAGTTTTGTTGTTGTTGTTGCTGTTGCTCTTGTTTGTTTCTCACGCCCTTGTCTGGCGCCTTAATTAAAGCAAGCAAAGCTCCCAGAAAGCTTCACAAACTGCAACCTCATTTGCATCTCGCAGTTCGTTTGGCCAAAACTTGGCCTTCCCTTCCCAGCAAGCAAGCAAGCAACAGCGCAATCAACGAAAAAGCGCTGACTAATTACAGTTGGCATTGAAGCCAGAGACGGGCAACGGCAACGCACTAGGAAAACCTCAAGACTCAACCGAAAACCGATTGCAAACTGCGTTTGATGTGGGTGTACGAGAAACTCAGCCCATCACATATATATGTATATATAAAGAAAAAAGGAGAGAGTCCTTTGGCCCTAGGGGGTGGCTCTGCCAATGAACTATCTGCATTTCGCATTACTCAGCAAAAAACAGAGCCTGTTTGAGAAAGTTTGAAAGACTGGAAGATTTTTATAATATTTTTATATATAAGAACTGTCTGAAGCCGCATGCTTCATAAAATAGCACCTAAAATAAAACAAGTGGGATAGGATTATCTTCGGCGTGCCGAAGATTTTATGCTCTTTTCGAACCTTTAGACAATTTTCACTCTGCTAACTGCAGCACTTTCATCTGTAAAAATTGATATCATATGATATCAATTTGAATTGAAATATTTAATTTATTTCCAGTTGTATGGCAGTTTTAAGATATAGTGATCTGATCCGGCCGGCTCCGATCAATGTTATGTATGTTTGAATAATATGTATCTGTGCAAAGTTTCATTGCGATAGCTTTGAAAACATGGGATTTATGACCAAAACCGACTTCCAGTTGTATGGCAGCTATAAGAAATAGTGGTCCGATCCGGCCGGCTCCGACCAATGTGCTGTCCCTTTGAATAATAAGTCTCTGTGCAAAGTTTTATAACGATAGCTCAAAAACTGAGGGACTAGTTTGCATACATACAGACAGACAGACGGTCATGGCTAGATCAATTTGTATTGTCATTCTAAGCATACTGGCAGTAACTTTTAGGGGTCTCCGACGTGTTCTTCTATGCGTTACAAACTTCAGCACAAACTTAATATACTATTTTCTTCGAAAAGAGTATAAAAAGATTAATATATCTGTACAATTAGGGCCCTTTTTTCAATTCCAAAATAATGCCATGTGGCTATTTTGTTTATTGGGGTTTTACGAGCAGCTTTTTAATAATGAATGCAGAATTCATTGAAATAAATGCATGCAAATATATTTGTTTAATAAAAAAACCGTAAAATTGTATTTATTTATGAGAAAATGTTTCACGTTTCCAGTAACTTTTTCATCAATTTGATTCAATACGAATTCGTATTCAGGAAAATTTATTTATGTCGTATAAATTTTCTCTAATATATAGTATATTAGGTAAAGCATTTATTTAAATTGTACAAAATGTACATTTTATTGAAATTGTGCAAATTTGTATCTGTCTAGACAGATGTATTATAATGTATCTGTAAAATGATCTCTCGCTTGTCAATCAACCCCTTTGCTCCATAATCTCAGTGTAACTATATGCCAATAAGTCGCATTAAGCGCGAAGGACACAGAGCTCATTAGCCAAGGCTCTTGCATAATCGCATTTCTCAACTAAGCGAATTTTATGGCTAATTTGCCCCATGCACTATTGTACACCTCCTCCCCCCCTGACAGTCCCGTTATTCATTTACTCGACCGCTTAATGTTTTAGGGTCTGCATTTCATATCTCTTTTTTGCATCTGAAAATGCGATTCTATGGTTACCAAAGATGGGTTTGGTTTCAGGCTGTGATGCTGCATGTTAGCTTTTATTGTTGTTGCAGTTGCACTTTTTACCATTGCGAAATGAAATGTGTAATAAGTACAGCAAATGCGTATTCGCTGCTTGTAGCTAAAAATGAGAGAGATATTGCGAGATACCCTATCTACAAATTTGGATTGAATGGCATATACATATATCCCATAAATGTTATTTATCGTTAGCTCATATTCAGCATTTGACTGCATTAATATACAAAATTTTAAATTTGTCGCAAATTGAAGATGTAAATAGAATATATCTATTAACATATGTATATATTACTGAACAATCTAGTTGCAGTGATCAAATACTTCATTAATTACTGAGTATCTAACAGTCGATTACTCGCAACTTTAAAGCCCTTGGTTTTTTCTCCTTGCCATCACTCTATTGCATACATAATAACAGTGAACACACGCTGTAGTGGACACCGACGAAAAAAAGAGAGTAAAAAGCGGCTGTGTCCAAGAGATGTAAAATTGTTTTTAAAAAAGCTGTTCTCCGTCTACTACTTTAGATGTGCGTCAAGAGAGTTTTCACTGTACAATAATTGAGAGGGTTTTATTGCATTTTGCAAGCGCTTTTGAACCGTGTCACGACTGGATAATATTCCCTTTGAATCACACACAGGCGCTGACTGGCGAATATGTTGATTTTGACTTTCGCATGAAATGTTCATATAAATTGCAGGTGCAATTTGTAAATTTGCTCGGCAATTATTAATTATATGCATGCATACATTAATTCAGATAATCTGCTGTTCATTTAAGTTGCAAAAAAAAAGGTAATCTTCATATATTTCACATTTAATGCAAAAGTTGCTTAATATGTTTAGTTTTGTTTTGGTTTTTGGGTACTGTTATTTATTGTGCGGCTGTTTACGAGCGAGGCCTGTTGTCTTTTACACTGGGGCCCAATTTGTCCCGAGCGCTTCCTGAGGGCGCGTGTGTTCGCAATAATGCCAGATTGTTGACTTCCTTCCGTTTTTTTTCTTCCGGTTTTTGTGGTGGCCATCTGCAGCGTTAAATAAAGCAGCGGCATCAAAAACATTTTATGTTATACACACATATATAGGTGTGTGTGTGTGTGGAAGGTATTCAGTTGACGCTGAGTGAACGAAACTCCACTTTTGTCTGACATCATATTTATTTTCTTGTTGCTCAACTCTTACAGCTTGAACGAACAGTCGTCATATTTGCCAATATCATAAAGTTTTGCTTTCAAATTCATTCGCTAGCAAACGCAATGGGAAACTGTCTTACATTTTGGCAGCAGGCAGTAAGCAGGCGGCCACAATGTCAAGCATAGTGAGCACAGTGAAAGAACGCCTCAATCCGCCAGGACACAAACAAACACAGACACACCCGCAAACACGCACACACACACACACACATACATATAGCCAAAATGGAGTCGACATGCGCCTACCAATGAACCAAACAAGAACCTGCCCGCCAGCCATTAATCCATTTCGCTTGCTATTTTTAACATGCGCAATAACAACAACAACAACAGCAGCAGCAACACCAACAACACTGAATCAAAAGCTGAGCTCACACAAACAAACACACACACAAACACACACACGCATAGGCCTCTCTTTTGAGCTCAGTGAGAGCAAGATATGCGGCACCCCTCAATGTGCTCTCGCTCTTTTGCTCATTGCTCTCCCTGTCGGCTGTTTATACTCTTTTCGAACAAAATAGTATATTAAGTTTGTGCTGAAGCTTGTAACGCATAGAAGGAAGCGTCGGAGACCCCCAAAAGTTACTGCCAGTATGCTTAGAATGACAATACAAATTGATCTAGCCATGTCCGTCTGTCTGTCTGTCTGTCTGTATGTATGCAAACTAGTCCCTCAGTTTTTGAGCTATCGTTATAAAACTTTGCACAGAGACTTATTATTCAAAGGGACAGCACATTGGTCGGAGCCGGCCGGATCGGACCACTATATCTTATAGCTGCCATACAACTCGAAGTCGATTTTGGCCATATATCCCATGTTTTTAAAGCTATCGCGATACAACTTTGCACAGATGCTTATTATTTAAATATACATCCCATTGATCGGAGCCGACCGGATCGGACCACTATATCTTATAGCTGCCATACAACTATAAATATATCTAATATTTCAATAGAGAATTTAAATTCATATGATATCAATTTTTACAGCTAATGAAAGTTTGGCAGTTGGCAGAGTGAAAATTATGTAAAGGTTCGAAAAGAGTATAAAATCTTCGGCACGCCGAAGATAAGCTTTCCCCACTTGTTTTCGTTTTTTTTTTGAATTTGTCATTTGCCGCTGTGACTGCGCACCGTGATTCGCTGAGTCTTGCGTTACAAATTTGGTGTGACAAAAACAATGTTTGTCACATTTGCATTTCAATTACTTTTTCGTTTTGGCAAATTCAAAAGTAACGCAATATTTAATAGTTAAAATCTGTAAATATCAATTAATTTGAGATTAGGTAAAGTTTTTAACAAACGGTCACCACTGTGCAGCATTGCTGCTATAGCTGTTATTCGTTATTGTGCTTGTGGTTGTTTTCAGCACAGCATGTGCCTGTGTTTGTGTGTATACATCAACTTTTGTCTGCCACTGTGTTAATTTTCACACACACACGAAGACAAAAAAAAAACACCAAAAAAGAAGAATAAAAGTGGCAACAGCAAAACAACGTTTTTTGTCGCTAGCAACGTTTCGCTAGGTCCTTTGGAAATGTGCTCATGCTGTACGCTGCCATCCACAGCTCCTGCGGGGTTATCCAACAATTTTGCAGGACTCTCTCTCCCGTTCGCCCACTTCCTGTTGTGTCGCGTGCTAGTTTTGCGTGTATTTTGTACTTTTGTTACATACTTTGTTTGCGCTGTATGCTGCATACACACTTACACACACACTCACACACACACACACATTAAAGTATATGGCTGCTATGCTTTTGTGTTGCCATTTTAACTGCCGTTGCTGCTGCTTCAGCTGTTCTTTTCATGTGCATGTGTATGAGTTTAATTCTCGTGCTCAGAAGTAGGCAACAAATTTTCACCAGCAATTTGACAGGCTTAGTACGGTAGCCAAGCGAAAAACGCTATTTATAGCCAGCAGCCAGTCGGCGGCTAATCAGATTTAACCTGGTCAGCTACCAGGCAAACTCGATTCGCCTACAAACGCATTATCGTTACTAATGGGGGGCGTAATGGGCGGTGTACGGGCGTGGGCGTGGCTCGCGCGGGCTCACAATGTGCGCTCATTTGTGCCAACACTTGTTTCGCTATCACTGCAGCAGTGTGGCTTCAGCTTTGCTTTAACAACTCCAACATCAACAGCAAATGCTGTCTCCTCTCCCTTATCGCCGCGGGCATATCATTTAATTTCCACATTATTTGTCACAAAATGAGTGAAAGTTGCGGGTTGACGGGCAGTCGACGATAGCGAACTAATCTGGCCGCCAGGCAGACAAACATAAAATGTGCTATTAATTAGTTTTTCCGATGCTGCCCAAAAGGCCGCAAAACCAACAAAAGCGCACAGAAACTTTTATTTTTGCCCATTCACACACAGCCACAAACACAGTGACAAGTGAAAAAGGACAACAGCGCTTCAAGCGAGATAAAGACAAATACAGGCAGAGCGAGCAGGCAAAATATCGGAAAACTTCCAACTATTATATTTTGTTGTCTCCTTTTTTTTTATTTATTTTTTTTTAAATTTTTTGCTATCTGTGCACATGACTTGTAATTGTTGTTGCTGTTGCTGTTGCTATTGCTATTGCTTTTGCTGTTGTCCCCTTGAGTTTTGTCCTTTGGGGTGCAATTAAGTTTGACCAAATTGCTGTCCATGCGCTAGGCGCAGCTGAAATTAATCATACGCCATGTTGGCACACGCGAATTGCTTCTGCAATTACTCATTGCGCTCTGTTCGCCTAACTAACTGTGAGTCGGCCACGCCCCAGGTGCGAACCTTTGTGGCAGCTTCTAATCGCTTTTAAAGGCTGTGCCGGTCGATCGATTGATTGATTGACGCTTAGATGGGGATATGCAAAGGCTTGCGTTGAATGGATTTCAGCCACGGTTTATTGAACTCCCAGCAGGTCACGATGCGAGGCTAGTGAGCGTTACCAACTTGAAGTTCAGCCCGAGCCGAGTGTCAACAGCATGTGAAAAACTAGTGGCAGTTGAATGTCGCTGCTTATCGGTTACTGCTGTCAATTTGCATACGGTTCAAGTTGTTTAGCTTGACTTAAAACTCACGTCATATCTAGACCCGGTTTGTTCAAGTTTTAATAGCTGGCATTATAAGTTTATGATACACTTTGAGAATGTATGGATTTAAATTTCTAAATATGAGATAAAAGAAGACTAGCTCGTTTACTACACAGTGTATTCGTGATTCGTTTTGTTGAACTTCTGCACCATTTTCATTTCAAGGGCAGCGCATATCAAATTGTTTAACGACTTTTGTGTGTTTGCTTCTAGCATTGGCTTTTTTGTTCAGTTGTTATTTGCTGGTTTGGTTCTCTGTTGTTTGTCACCTTGTTGATTGTGCGGCCGGTGACGATGACGGCATTGAATTGCTTGACAGCTGGAGTCTTTTATCAGCACGTCTCGGCTTTCACATTCCCGCACTCCCTCCCATTCTCTCTTTCCCTTTATCTATACATAAATTTGTATCTTCAGCTCATTGTATTTGTCTGTGGCGAGTCTCAAACGACTTTTAGTTGTCACCTTTGCCACAGTTGCTCAGTATCTCATATTGTATATATATACACATATATATATATATATATATATATATGATCACATATGATGCCTCATGTACAGTATGTATATTCAATCTTGGCTCGCAGCTAATGAATTTGTCTTGCCAAGTTTATTTGCGTTGTCTCTTTTGACTGTCAACAGAGATTTGGCCAGCCAACTGGGGATAGTAACAAGATTACTAGCACATTTTTATGCCAGCTTAATGGAATTTTTAATATATATATTTCTGTTTTATATTTCTCTGCTTTTACCATCAAATCATCTTTCGCCAAGCGAGCGAATCTAATTCACTGCTGAAGTATACAGCCTGGACAAACAGCTTTTATGTCTAGGCTACTTAAAGCGGCATTTGTGCATCATTTACAATAATCGTCCCATTGCCTTGCTGGCATCATTAAAAGCACGTTCTGTGGCGTTGACTTTGTGGCACTTAACAACACTGAGAAGGCAGGCAGACAGGCAGAGTCGGGATTGCCATTTAATATGCACAATATACTCGCAAATATATCTGCAAATTAAAAGCTCTACAAATATACATTTTGGATTAGTGGTAAGAAGAAAGAAAGCTGTTGGTTTTTAGCGGAAACACAAGCCAAGAAAAGCTTAGAGATTACGGGCGGAAAATGCGGACTATTGACAACACTATTTAACAGTGCTTAAAATACCCATATATAGTACTATACTATATACAATTTTCGTATGCTGAAAAAATGCAATTTACTATTCAAATCAACTGTTAGTACAGAAAGGCAAATGTTCTGCTTTTTTTTTTAACTTTTTGACCTAAACTTTCAAGGATATTCTTTGAGTTTATTCAAATAGCATTTTCTTTACTGTAAACTTCGTAATTGCATTGCTATTAACTTTTCATTTGCCACTTGGCAGTTGTACACAGTTTTTACTGTACTCCAGAGCATAAACTGACATGATACTATATCCTATGTTTGTGCCATCTGACAACACTAAATCCAATTAAATATGCAACGAAATGCGAGCCGTTTCGTTTATTGTTTATTTTTAGTCGCTGTCTATCACGATGATATTTAACAAATTTAATTTAATTATATATAGTGCATACAAATTGCGCGCTCTTCAGCGTGGCTTTAATTTAATTTGCATTTGTTATAAGTCTACATGCTGCCTTTTCCCTTCGAGCTGCCTCAGCCGTCAATCATCATCATCATCAAGCAACATTATTATTATTATCATCAGCATCAGCAACGCCGAGTTCGTCTTTTGAGCTTGACCGACGCTTTTGCGGCGATTTGTGTTAATTCAGTCCAGCCAGCAAGCGAATAAAAAACAAAAGCAGCGAAAATATAAAAAAACAACGCTTTGGATTCGATGCACGCAACCGAAACCTTTGCTGCCCCCAGCTCCGAGCCTCCAGCCGAAGGGGCTAATCTAAGCGACCTGGCTGGGTTGCTGCTGCAGCTTCGTTATTCCTTATTTTCTTAGCTGCGTTTGTTTGCTTTGCTTGCGGTCCTTGGGCTTCGTCCTTTCGCCTGACAATCTGACAAGTACGTGGCGCTTGTAATTTGCTTTTTGGCCATTTGTCGCTCTCGTGTCCTGTGTATACTCGACTCGCTATATACATATATATATATATATCTATATATATATATATATATATATATATATATATATATATATATATATATGATATGGACCCGCTGCTGACAACGCCACTTTCAGCATTGGGGCAATAAAACGGTTGTTATTTTTACCCCAAAGGCATTTTATGTTATGGCAAGCACACGCAGCACTCATTTTACTCATCAGCAGCTTTAACAATTATCGTTGGTAATTCCTATACATATAAGCATTAACATACTATAAACAAAAATCGCAAAAAAAATCAACATCCTTTTTTTTAGTATTGTTATCGGATGCAAAAATAACTTTCAACAGAATTCTGATTGTACATTAACTGACACATAAATAAATGTCATTCAGTGAAAAAGAAGCAATTATGATTATTAGAATTGTAATTCATAGTCGTTTTAGAAGTTTTAAGCATATCTAAATTTTAGCTTCAAAATTACAAAGAGAAAATAATAATAATATTAAATATAAGTATATACATAAATTGACATCGTTTTATTCTATGGAATATGTATACATACATGAAAGTTGCTTCATAATTAGAAGGCAACCATTGTCACTTTGCCTCTGCTTATCATCTTAATCCCGAGTAGCAATCGTATACTTAATGAACTCGGAATTGTATCTGCAAATGCATTACGCAATTCGTGACTTGTGATTATAATTCAGAATACTTTCTGCTGAGTGAAACATCCTTGGCGTCGCCACAAAACCTCAATTCCTTGCTCCTCTCAACGTGTGCGTGTCATAAAACCTGTGTCGCCCATTTGACGTTGACCTTGGCGATTCCTTCCGCTGGTATTTGGTGTTTCTGGTTACTCTTATGTAGATTGTATTGGGCTTCAAGGCGAAACTCAATTTGCATTACATTTGCGCAGCGCTCGCATAATATTTGATGTGAACCAATAGATATTACATTTACGAGCTGTATAACTTAGAAGAGTGAGTTAAAGTAAGATACAGATTTGATATCAACTGTTGTATATCAATATAGATAATGGCTTGGCGTGTGAAATATGGTTTTGCTTTTACTTAGTGTTTTATTCGTATAACAACTAAAACTCATAGACTAAGAGTTAGATCCAAATTGTATAATTATACATTAAATATTATTTTAAATCGTGCATATCACAGTTGATGGTTCGCATTTTTGTAAAGCTAAAACAGTAACAGCTGGCAAATCAATAATATATATATTTATGTATATCAATCCTTGCTTAACCGAACTCTTGATTAGTTGCTATCATTTCTCACATGCAGACCATCTTAGTCCTGCATCATTGGTTTTGTTTTGCAGGATTTGCAAAATAAAAAAAAAAAACAAAACAAAACACTGCCAGAGAAAAATAAATAAAACAATAACATCAAATGCTTCATGGCTGATTGACCCATCGTAAATCTCACAGCGGGGCACACACGGCGTATACATTTTGTTTTCACAGCCGCCGAAAAAGGCAGAAAAGCGTAGCACGCTTTTTAGGGCGAAGGGGATGCCTATTAAAAACGCCAGCCCGACGACCTTTAACTTGGCTATTTTCGTTGTGACTTACAAACATACTATTTGTACATACTTACCGTATGTTTGTGTGTATGTGTGTACGTTTGTATGTATGTATGTATTGTAGAGGAGCTCGTTAAGGCGGCTGCCCTGCCCTGTGTAGGCTCGAGGCACTTGTAACTTTGCACATAAATTAACTGTCAAAAGGGCAGCCTCTTCCTGGCTTGGCTGCCAGGCATTTCTTGCTTGTAAATTTATCTTGTTATTACATAGCGCACCGTTGTTCTTAGCCTTGTTGTTTTTGCTGTTGTGCCTTTGCTTTAATTACACAAACGTAATTAATCAACACATTTTCGAGAGTGAGCGAGAGACATAATAATATTTTTGGTGACACTTTTCTTTTTCCCAATTTAACCCTGTTGATATTGTAAATATTTGAACAAACAATGAACCTTGAATTGACATACGCATATTATAGGAATATTTAAGCTGCTCACGTTATCCGCTTAATATATTCAGCACGTCTAAATGGAATATTTAAATGGATAATTCAATAAATTTTCAATCAGAACGATTGGCTTATTGCATTTACATGCTTTTCGCATTGGGCAAATGCATAAATCCTGTTCACAGTGAGCGAACAGCTTGTAAAATCAAATGCTGACGCTTTGTTGACGATGCCAACCAAATATTTGATCAACCTTCTGACTTTTTCCTTCACACACGTAGACGTTTTCATGCAAAAACAATTACAAATGCCACGCATAAATTCATAAACATGCCAAAGCCAACCGACGGGCGCACAAATAATGATATCGCAAAAATATATATATATAAGTATATACATATGTACATATATGTATGTACATACATTATGTATGCATGCAAATGATGCGCCTGATAGTTGAAGCAGTCAAAGGTGACTCCATGCAGACGAATAGCCTTGACCGGCCCCCTTGACCCACATGCCCATAGACCAGTGGACATGAAAGTCCTTGAATGTGTACAACAGATTACTATATACGACATTTGTGTACTATAACACTATATACGACATTAGTGTCGCTTTTGCATTAATAAAATGAATACATGCGTATGTACTCTTAAAGTAATTATGCCAAATTGGATTGTTATTTAGATAATAATATACATATATCAATATTGTAGGAGCTGTTATTATACTCTTTTCGAAGAAAATATATTAAGTTTGTGCTGAAGCTTGTAACACATAGAATGAAGCGTCGGAGACCTCCAAAAGTTACTGCCAGTATGCTTAGAACAAATTAATCTAGCCATGTCCGTCTGTCTGTCTGTATGTATGCAAACTAGTCCCTCAGTTTTTGAGCTATCGCGATAAAACTTTGCACATATACTATTTATTCAAAGGGACAGCACATTAGTTGAAATCAGCCAGATCGGAACACTATATCTTATAGCTGCCATATAGCTGGAAGTCGGTTTTGGCCATGTATTCGATCTTTTCAAAGCTACCGCCTTACATTTCCTTGTATACTTGAACATACTTATTACTCATCAATGTTTTAAATTTCAAAACGATTGGGTCATAAATAACGAAGATATGCGTCATTAAATATTTTGAAAATACAGGGGTCCTTTTATCAATTTCTTAAATTTTGTCTAAATTTTTTTTCAAACTTAAAGTAGTTTGAGAAACGTTCGAAAAGAGTATAAAATCTTCGGCACGCCGAAGATAATCAATCCCCACTTGTATTTAATTAAAATTATGAATCCGTAATACACGTCTGCTCTGTTCACTTTATTGCATAGATGCCCTTAACCAACCAACTCTTCCAGTTGTACAACACTGCTTGATATCGTGCGCTACTTCAGCGCTAACTATCGATATCCATATATCAATCTCTTATATCGCCACTACAATATTTAGTAGTACCTCTGTTTGTAATTTTAAAGCTAGCTTTCACTTTGTCTGCTTTTACGGCTTTATATTTAATCAACTTGATGCATCTAAAAATAGTCATCCATTTACATTCGTGTGGGGGCGGCAAAGCTATTCTTTTTATATTGTGCATTCAGTATTTGTGGATTATGTTGTCAGAGCACTTTATACAATTTAAGCTTACAAGTAGTTGCACCTAAGCTCGTACACTGCACAAAATAATTGTGCAAGCTACAATACATTCACATTTTATTTCCTACACATAATATGTTAATGGCAATGCTCATAAATTTGGATTTAACTTTTTTTGTTGGTAACTCGCTTAGCTTAATGTATGGCCAATTTATTGGCAATTTCTCTGTGTCATACAGTCTTTTTGTTGCTGTTGCTGATTACGGCCACGCCCACTGACAGGCACATACGCCCACATCTTACACGATGAGCTAGCAGAAAAGTTTGTGCATTCTTTTTCGCCTGGGTTTTTTTCTTTTCTCGAATTTCGAATTTGTCATATCAGCAGTTGCCATTTCTTTGGCCCAACTTTGATTTATGTCGTGTGTGTGTGTGTGTGTGTGTGCTTACTATATAAAACACACACTCGTTTAAACGTCTAGCACTTGTAGAAGTATGATTTGAGTAACTCGAAACTCTATGCAAGTTGTGCCTTTTGCTAATCTTGAGTATTGTTTGGTGTTTTTACCTGTCAAACTGATAAGTTGAGAGCTTACTGGCTGATTAAATGTAAGGTAAAGTGAGTTGCGATGACTAACAGTTTGTTTTTTGTGCTGTGAGCGATATTCAAACGAACATATATATCCCGATTTCAATTCAGTTTTTACGCAAATAGTTAAAAGTTGATGGCAAATGCAAATAAATCAATTGTCGTCAAGAGGTTTTAAGCCAAATCGAAAAGTGGACACAAAATATGTGGCTATATTGACATGTGTAAGTTGTTTGTTTTAAAATACCACTAGTATATAATATCTTTTTTCGGGCACTCCCGACTAGAGCACTCTTACTTGTTCAACTTTGCCAAGTGTTCAAATAGCTGTATACTCTGTTCTTTTGAGTGCGGTCTATCTCTCTGTCTCTGTCTCTCTCTCAGCCTCTCTCTCAGCCTCTCTCACCTCTCTCAAATTATATCCGTAGGCCAATTGTCTGCCCGATTTTCTTCTGGTTGGGGCAGCTGCCAAAATCGATTTGCATAGTTTGCTCAACATCTGCCATGGACAGTGCATGTTATCAATATTTCAGTCATTTCACAAGAGAAGCAGCCACAAATGCAAAGCAGAAGCCCCAAACCATAATGCTAATGGCCATAACAGAAGGACTGCTATTTTCAGTTTCAGATTTGTATTTGCGCTAAATCTAAATTGAAAGCCATTGTAAATGGGAATGGATAAAAAACCTTTGTAATGAACAACAACTACTAAACAATGACACAAATCTAAAATTGGGTGTGCAAGAAACTTTAATTGGAATTTGGTAATTTAATATCGATGATATAAAATCCTCTGTTAACCATTATGTAATAATATTGATTGCATAAAATATCACTTATTTTTGTTATAAAATTACTAATCACTGAAGTGACTGAAGAATCACATCAGTGCCATCACATTTGTGATTTGTGAAACCAATTCGAAAATTAATTTGAATTTTATAGATTATTTTCGACAGCAACTTGAGCGAATTGTCGGTAATTTGTCAGTTGTTAAATTTGCTTGGCAATTAGCTGCAAAATGTCGTCCTTCGAAGTCAGCTGGTGTTCATTAATTTTCGCAAGCTGTGCGACTTTAGCAGAAAGTCGGCAGCAAACAGCGTTCGGAATCAATTAATAATCGCCAAGTTTTTCACACACACACACATATATATATATGTATTAGGTGTGTGTTTGTGTGTGTGTGCCATATGTTGCATGCAATATGCGACAAAATGGCTCGTGCCTGTTTGCTCCGAGCATATCCTGCCTTTCCGTTCCGCCTTCACGGTGGAGACACAATGTGAGCTAGAAGGTCGTCGACACGACTTCCTGTGAAGACTCGTATCCTGTTCCGCAGGCTTCTAGTGTTTAGGTGCCTGTTCAAATCTCATCCGTTTTATTCCAGCCAGAAACAGTGTGGCAGGGGCATCTGCTGTTTGCGACTGTTGCACATGCTGAATAATCACAAAATCAAGAGCACCTGCATCCAATTAGGTGCTGATTGATGGCTTACCAACTAAATAAAATGCACATCAGACAAATCAAACCATAATTTCCGACAAATGTACATCACGTAGCATAACTATAGTTGCGTGCCCAAAAACATAATGAACCATTACAAACCTATTATTAAGCATTAAAGCATTTCAGATACCAACAGAGATATAGAAACTTTGTGCTAGGATTGTGCATTTTTATACCCTGAACCCATTAAAAATTGTCAAAAAGCTATAATGAAGTCATGCAAAAGTATGTAACAGTATATATATTCTTGATCTAGCCATGTCTTGTCTTTCTGTCATATGTTTATCAGATACAAACAGAGCTAGAGACTTTATATTCTCGAAGTTCTCGATTTTTGGTTTGATTGGGTTTTTCTGGGTTTTACCCAATCTTTGCAACAAATGTTGGACCAATGATTTAATTTTGCTATTGATATCCCCAGAACCTAACGTAATTTTAACTTTGTATCTTTAATTTAATATATTTACTATTTTAAATTTTATGAAAATTTTGTATATACATTTAAATGTTTTATAATTTTATATAAATTCTTTTGTGTCGACTGTCAATGTCGACAATAAATAAATAAAAAAAAAATAACCTAGTCAGATTCAGTTTATCTGTTTCATTTTATCGATAACTCGTGCCGTACAAAAGTTATCGATCAATTTAGATTTCAGACCAGTGCTCTTTGGCCATAACTTCGAAGTTATAAAAGCTATAGTACCAAATTTATGGGAGGTATGCCCTTGCACTATGTACACTAGTCAGTAAGAATGAATGCATAATAGCACTGTGTTCAGGGTATCACTTAGTCGCGCACTCCCGACTAGAGCACTCTTACTGGTATTTCTGTTGATTTCATTAGCCTTCGCCTGCTGTGTTCAAAATCCCTTGCAGTGCTCATAAAAGCGAATGCAGCTACCAAAATGTAATGTAAAACTTATTAATTTCGGAATACACACAAACAGAAAGAGAGAAGAAAAGAAGAGAGACAGAGAAAGAGAGAGATAATGAGTATGCGGCGAGAGAGAGAGAGAGAGATAGAGCAGCTCAATTGATATAGATACAGCCAATCAAATCAATAGCTGCAAATAGTTTGATAATGCTTGGCTTGCAACAATATCATTTGCTGGCTGCCCGCCCGTTTTCGTCCTCCGACTTGTTTCCGCAGTGCGGCGGTCACAATGCAGTCCTTGTCCTTGTCCTTGCACTTGTCGCTGCTTCGTGCACAGCGTCCTTAAGGCGAGCCGGAATTCCTGCGTGACATTCGCAAAGCTCTGATTACATTTGCAGCCGCAGTCCTGCAGCAAGGACATCCCTTGAATTATGCTTAATTGCAATATTTCGCCGGCATCAAGTGGCTTCATTACTGGCGCAGCGAAAACAACATTCAACAATATTTGCTCCATTGTTTTTAATGTTTTCTTTACTTCGCCCCTGCCTCAGTCATGAATTTTCGCACTAAACCTCGAGGGCAAGTCACTTAAATTATATAGAAATTCATTTAATGAATTGCGACGCTAATTTGACTAATTATTTACATGTATTTATGAGCAGTTGCAAATTTCCGCCAAAAAGCAGACTACAAATGGGCCCTACCCTTGTGTCGCGCCCTACTGTTACCCTGTACTCATGTACGTTGAAAGGAGGCATATGTTTTTACATACAAAGATACAATCAATTACTCAATCTATTATATAAACAAAAGTGCTCATAGTTTAAACAAAATATCGTTTAATTGATGAGAATCCGTAAGAAATATTTCATCAAATCATTGTGTGCTGATTATAAATAGATTACAGAGTATGTTTTGGTCCAGCAAATATATGAAATTCAAGTAGTCGGCTATTGTTGTTGGAGGGCACATCCTGTGTGGGTGCAAATTAACCTTAGATACGAAGGCCACACATACACATGTAGGTATGTCTGTATGTATGTATGTGCACCATATAGGCAGCAGCTGACGCTCATAAGTAGGCAACATATCAGCATCATCGTCATAATGAACGACATCATTATCAGCAACATTTTCGTGTCGCACATTCAATATATATTGCTCTTTAAGCTGCACGAAAGTTTTCAATTTGTGTGTTTGGGGGCTTCTCTTCCTTCTAACGTTTCGTTTGGTTTCGTTTCGCAACATGGCTGCCATTTACTTTCCGTTTCCGCTACATTCTGCTCACGACTTTAGTTGCTGATAGGACGCTGCTACTCTCTCAATAACAAAGTAGTGGCAACAGCTCAGTTGTGAGACCCGACTTCACATGTAATTTGATTTGCTTTCGTGCCCAGTGCAAATATGGGTTAATGCGATTTTTATGTCATTTATAGTGTTGATTTTAGCCAGAGAGTGTGTGTGTCGAGGACTTAAATGCGGCTCACGCAACTGGCAATTTACTGCTTGGAAAATTTCAGCTTATTTCTGGCATCAGGACAATTTATGCATGTGGTTAACAGGCAGACAGGCTAAATCGCAGCCGATTGTTATTGTCCTGAGCTATTTTCCAAACATTCGCATACACATATTCAAAATCCTAGCGCTATTACTAAAAATGTATTAATCGTTTATTTATCGACATTTATTTTGATTATTTTGACTATTATTTCAATATTTTCGACTACAAATTATATATTTATATTTTCATGGCCAAGAACTTAATACTGTAATTACAGCTCAAATGTATATATATAGTTATAGTTCATTATAATTAACTATCCAGTGTATTCACATGTGAATTAATTCCGAAACCACAAAATGTATTTAGATTTAGAAATGTGAGAAAGCCGCATAATTTGAATTTATTTGTTTAAAACAAAGACATTATTCCCATATATCCTTCAACCACTGCTACAAGGCTGAAGAAACATTAACCACAACAACAACAACAACAACCAACAGCTGTAATGCATATATGTAACTGCTGTTGTTGTTGTTGTTGCCTCAAATGCACATCAAGGACTCAAGTTAATCCGCATATTTATCATGGCTTATGACTTATGATACCATTTTCGAATTCGCATTACAAATATCAATTAGGTAAATCAAATTTTTATATTTATAATGAGTTGAAAATACTTAATATATATATTTATTTAATGGCAAACAATAGTTTTATACAGTTGCGTTTCCTTAGTCATTAATGTCTGATTTGAATATGAATTTGAATTTAGAATAATAGCCAATTTCAATTTCCCTAATAAATTGATTTAAACTGCAATGGCAAATTTTAATTTGAATTTGAAATAAATTGTTTTTGCGAAATTATTTTCCCCCCATTTATTATAGTTTAATAATTATAATTAGTTGAGATATGTTATACATATGTATTTATGTATATAGAATATACTGAAAACAATGCCAAGTCAATGATTATTATTTCAAGGCTTTCGTTAATCGATAAAGAGCAGCAGTTGCAATTCCTTATGCAACACACAAGCAAACACACACACACACACACAAGCAAATCGTGCGTGTCCTATTTGCATATACTTATATACACTCAGAGAAAAAGCTATTAAAAACTAAATTGCAACCGGTGTAGAATTTCTACTAGCACAATTTCTCCTTAACTGATTTCGAAATCAACCAATAATGTTAGCAATTAGAAAAACTATTTTAAAATACATATTATAAGCAGTCCAGTACTTAAAAGAAGTGTAAAATTTAAAAAACAATTTAGTACAATATTAGAATATTCGGGATTAGAAAAGAGTTCTTAAATTATGAATAGGACTTTCGACATTTGAATTTGATTTGAGTACAGCGTTTCTCTTCTTTTTTTCTCTGAGTGTATGGACCTTTGAATATTGCAGCACCGCGTTTACGCTTTCTTTCGTAGCTGTGATGAGATGCCAACAGTAAAGCAATTGAAATTGCATACATATATACAAGTATGTAAGATGCAGATATATGGTATGGATATAAAGACCAATCCGTTTATACTGCGGTACATACGGGTTAATTAATTTGCGTTTAAAGCTTAAATTGATTGAACAACAGTTGTGAGTCATTTTACGGCATCGAAGCTTTTTAGTAGCATCATTTGCGCTAAATAGCTCTAAATATGCTATGATTCAAAATAATTCCAAATGGCTTACCCTTAGTATACATTTAAACCAGACATTGAGCTTAGAAGAAAATTGTATGCATTGCTTTTATTAATAGTCACTATTATTTTAGTTCTAAAAGTTATCAAAACTTAAGTGTGCGTTTTTAATAGGGCAAATACTAGAAAAAACATTATTTGTATATGTTATAGCTAACTCTACTTAGAATTCTGCTATTTTCAGTTTATTGCATCCACTTCCTTAGCTAACTCTGCAACACTGTTTGTCATCATACGTTACTTAACCGATAACTATCGATATACTATCTCTTATACTGGTTACAGTTTAATTTCTTAGTACATTTACTTGTTGTTCATGCGCTATTGTTATTGATTCGATTCTTGCCATCGCCTTGAACTTTCTCTTCATCATCGCAATGGAACCCCAATTAGCAGGGTCATTTGTGGCTAACTACAAATGCATATAGGCACATGCTTGAATTGAGTTGTATTATTCATGACATTGCTATTTGAATTTGAATTGCCGCCTTCCGGTGAATCACTAATTTGAAGCACTGTGAGCTGTGATTGCCAATTCTAGCAGCATAAACTATATGCATTGCTTTATCAGTAAACATTTCCCAGTATTCTGTATTACAGTGGAGTAAAATGGTAATGGTAAAATGGTCATTTCGGAGAATAAATCGAAATCAAAGCCGAAATCATTCCGCTCAAATTGTTTATAGGTATATCAATTTACTGTCTATTTTCATATTCAATGAATTTAGTCGGTTCGAAAGACGCTCATTAGTCTTGTGCCTTAATATTAGAAGCAATTCATATCAGATTTCACTTTGATTTGAAAACTGCGTTCTGATGTTCACTTGATTACACTTTAACTTGAATCTTTCTTGCTGTGTAATAATTCTAGGAATGGGATATATGAATAAACATTTCGCTGTAAATGTATCTTGAAATGAAATCAATTTCGCTCAAATTGCTTCTTTTTTTCCATTTGTAAGCAGATGCGACTTTTATTAGCAAACACAAAATGCACTTTATTAACAGCTTGAGCAAACAATAGTCGTTTTAACATCAACTATAACGTGCCAGCTTATGTATATACCTATACATACATATATGTACATATATAGCTCTATTGTCTACTGGGCGCTATTATAGGTAATTCCAAAACAAGTCTCTCGTGTTATATTTAGAATCTGCTACAAAATTTGTCAGTTAAGTGACATGCACACTTGTTTCTGAAAGTGCAAATTTATTTCGTGACGTCCCCCAATGGAAATGATAATGATGAGTTGATGTTAATAATGATGACAGCAACCTTGCTGCTACTCTTAAGTTATAGGAGCTTGACAGTAGCTAATGATATGAAAACTCAAATGAAAGCAACAACAACACAAGCACAGTCAATGAAAGTAAAATGCCATTTATACTCTTTTCGAAGAAAATAGTGTATTAAGTTTGTGCTGATTTGTGTAACGCATAGAAGAAAGCGTCGGAGACCCCCAAAAGTTACTGCTAGTATGCTTAGAATGACAATACAAATTGATCTAGCCGTGTCCGTCTGTCTGTCTGTCTGTCTGTATGTATGCAAACTAGTCCCTCAGTTTTTGAGCTATCGCGATGCAACTTTGCACAGACACTTATTATTCAAGGGGACAGCACATTGGTCGGAGCCGGCCGGATCGGACCACTATATCTTATAGCTGCCATACAACTGGAAATAAATTTAATATTTCAATTCAAATTGATATCATATGATATCAATTTTTACAGCTAATGAAGTGCTGCAGTTGGCTCGCCAAAGATAATCCTTTCCCACTTGTTTTATTTACGATTATGTGACATATAAGGATTTTAATTACACTACGGCAAATGTAAAACTGTTTCTATTTACTCAGCGTGTGTGGTAATTGCTTTTCCACATTTTCGGTTCATAGCTGGCCAATTTCAATGCACAATTTCCACATTTTCCGCTTGTGCCAACAGACCTGCAGGGCTGACACCATTTTCGCCGACTGTTTTTGCCCACTAGCTAATAAAGGGTTCTATTTCAATTTGCTGCTGACAGCCTGCAAACAATTTTGAACGCTGGTTTACGCATTTTTAGTTCATTTTTCTTGTTTTGTGTCCCTATACGCCTTTATTAATTTCTGAGTTGACCACGCCCAATCTATTGAATAAGCTGATTGAACTTTACGTATGTATGTATATACCCAGTGGATGGATTTTAACTGGTATCTTTAGTTTTTCCAAAATTTTTAGAAATCTATACTATATCAGAATCTATTAAATTGCCATAAATTGTTTTCGTATTCACAATTCAGTTGGTTATACTCTTTTCGAAGAAAATATCGGATCGGACCACTATATCAGTTTGCCATGCAACTCGAAGTCGGTTTTGGCCATATATCCCATGTTTTTTAATCTATCGCGATGAAACTTTGCACTGATACTTATGATTCAAAGAGACACCAATGTGGAGCCGGCCGGATTGGATCACTGTATCTTATAGCTGCTATACAACTGGCAATGAATTAAATATTCTTAGAAAAAAAAAATGTTACGCCACAAATGATTTGTACAGCTTATGAAATTTCAGTGGTGCAGTTGGCAGAGTGAAAATTGCCTATAGGTTCAAAAAGAGTATAAGATCTTCGGCAAGCCGAAGATAATCCTTCCCCACTTGTTATACCGTTAACCCATTAAAAATGGGTAAAAGGGTACAATGAAGTCGTGCAAAAGTATGTAACAGGCATAAGGAAGCATCTCCGGCGGATATCGGAGACTACAAGAGGTAGAGACTTCATATTTGGAACACGAGTTCTCCTAATCCCGAGACAGATCAAGTTTATTTCATTTGATCGATAACTCGTCGCATTCAAAAGTTAACGATAAATTTAGATTTTAGACTAGCGTTTTTGGGACATAGCTTCAAAGATATAAGAGCTAGAGACCCCAAATTTGGCATGCATAATCTCGAATAGCATTCACATATAACAAATATTTCACTTTTTGGATACCACCCCCTAAACATCCCAAACGCAAAAGGTATGACCTTGCAATTTGGTTTGGTCACACATATTATCGACAATTGCTTGCCCCTAAAATTTCAATAAGATCGGACAAAAAACACAGAAGTTATTTAAGATTTAACTTTCCATTGTGTGGGGCTCAGCGAAGAAAGCAAGCTAGCTGCTTAAACCGCTTGCACTGCTTGTACTGCAGCATGTGTGTGTTTAGATTAGTATGAATGATTGTAAGGACTGGGTTCAGGGTATCTCGTAGTCGGGCACTCCCGACTAGAGCACTCTTTCTTGTTTTTAATTGGGTTTTTATGACATGAACAAATAATATAATATCCATATATAGTTCTAACTATTTGTATCACATATCAGAATGTAATCAGAATTATACAAGAGCTTCGTACAGTGTATTCTGCAAAAGAGCATGTAATACACATAAGTACCTATATATCTTCATATACTACATCAGCATCAATGTGCATGTGTATGTAGTATCTATGTGTATATTTGTTGCACAACTGCTGTTGGCGTTTGCATGCCGAACTAGCAACAGCTTATGACCCGAAGGCAGCAGCAACACAGTGCCAGCTAAAAGTTTCGACACAGCCATATATGTATGTATGTATGTATGTATATACAACACGTATGTAAGTAAATATGTGTAACTAGGCAGCAAGGGATTCAAAAGTGGGCCAAAGTTCAAAGTTGTGCCTAATGAATACATTTTCCCAGTGGACTTGAGTGAGGAACGTGATTTCGAATGGTATATTGTTTTAAATGTTAAGGAATTGTAGAAACCATAGTAAAGTTATTATGTATGCATTTTTCAAACAAGAAAGTATACAGAATTTTAGTTATGAAATATGCATACGTCTTTTACTATGTCTCAAATATATTATAAAAATTGCTTTTTCAGTAGACTTAGCGCTTTTGGGTGTTATTCGGATAGACTGCTCTTGTTCTTCATTAAGTACGTTGTCTATTGAGCTGCCACAATACAATGCTTAACATGCTCATACACAGCTTACAGCTCAGACAATGAAGTTAATGCTAGGAAATTGATACACTGATGGTCAAGTTGAGCAGTGAATTAGTTCGAATTCAATCGAATTTTCAAACGCTTAGACTCGAACGTATATCAAAATGTCGCATTTGCTTTCAGCATTGATTTCATTAACTGATTTCAAAGCTCATCAAGAGCCCAAATACACTTTCCACTCTCGATTTGCGTACTTATCTGGCTCTTCTACATTAACGAACTGACAACTTTTACGTTCACCTGCTTTCGCATTATGTATGTATATATATTAAAAGCAGTCTCGAGGCATTGGCAGCGTGTATCTGCAACCATGGCGTATACTTAATGTTTCTCCGATTTGCGCCTTCTTTCAAATTGTATGATTTACAGTCGTAGAGGTTTTACGTCTCTCTCTCTCTCTCTCTCTACATATCTCTCTCACTCTGGCTCTGGCTATTGTTTCTGTGCTGCAGATGGCGTCACGTTCTCATTTCTTTTGCCATAAAAACAAAAGCAAAAATTTTACTTATCGTCAGAGAATAATAAAAGTTGACGGCATTCGAACTTGGCTTGGCCATAGACAAGAACAAAACCACCAAAACCAGCATCGATAATATTCTCATTATACCCTGTATAAGTTTTCATTGGCGGCATATTATTTAGCATTAATGTAAACGAAACCTGTATATTATTATTATTTGCTTAATTTGTCTAAGTGACCAAGTCATTAGCGCAACTGAACAACAAGCAATCGGGCTTAGATCCCAAAATATTTAATAACAATTAATTTGTTTTATCTCAAAAGTTGTCAAAACTGTTGGGTAGCTACATTAAGACGCTGACCTCTTATAAGGTATTGATAGAATATCTCGTTTAAAGAAAAACAATACTCAGGTCAGCTTTGTTGGTATTATAATAATATCCAAAGTTGCAACTATGTATATTTAAATATCCATACAATAAATATGTGCATATATATATTTATTAAATTTTTTTAAATTTAATCAAAATGCCCAGAAAATGTAGCAAAACACACATTGTATCTTATATTTAAGTAACCCCACTCTACAAATAGGCTTTCTCTTTTTTCTTTGTGTGTTTTTGCTTAGCTTTAATGTTTGTTTTATAGCTATTAGGCTAAAGATTGCCCCGGCTTCCTGGGCGCCATTGTGATCATTTTCTTTTGCCTTTATTTTTATCGGAAACTTGCATTTAACACGCACATGACAACCGTGCGGCATAAGAAACTCCTTCTCGCTACAAAATGGCGTCTCATAGCTGTATGTATGTATGTATATGTGTATAGATAAATGTACGCAAAGACATGCTAAATTTGGAAATGAAATTCAAGAAAATGAAGCTCAGCTCCGCGAAGAGCAGGTGACGTCAACAGCAATGCGTTGACTGCCAATAAATTAACAAGCTGCGTGCTGTTGTGTCCTTTTGTCACCAACCAACAGCGAGACTCACACACACACACACACAAGCGCACACTGGCAAAATTTAAATTCCAAAAAAGTATGCAGCACTTTTTTGTCCATAATTTATGCAATATTTTTGCATAAACATCGCCTGCCACGCCCCCGAAAGCCAATTTGAAAGCCCGTAGACGAAATTGATTTAATACTGAGCAGGCAGCTTAAAGCAAATCGCATAAGTTGGCAACTTTTTTAATGAAAGCGCACACAAAGCCGAGGACACAGGACACAAATGAGAGCAGGTCCTGTCGCCGCAACCCATTCCTTCAACAGGCACTCAAAAGCCCCAACTATAGCCGAGCTGAGACGCTGCCAGTTTAATCCCAGAGTGGAGAGTGCTCCAGAGACTAAGACCCAATGTATTTATGGCAGTCGTAGCTGCAACATTTAATTTTGTTCCTTTGCGCTCTTTCATTTTCATTTTGCATAGCGCCACTTGGCTTGTGTCTATTTTTAAGGCCCCACTGTGCGCACTGAGGGTGAAGCTCGAGCTCTACTGGAATCTGTTTGGGTTTTGAAGCCGTTGCCGACCTCGAGTCATAAATTGGGCGCTGTGGCAGCATAACAATAAGTCACAGATACAACAATACATACGCACACACACACACGCACAAATATAACTCTCTTATATACACGCATCCATATCTCTTACACACACACTCAACATCTTGAATAAAGTGCTGCAATAGGCGAAAATTAGTTACCCACTGATAAGGCATACAGATTGCACAAAGCAGATCAACAGCAAATAAAGGCATATAAAATATGTATATTGTAGTAAAAGTATAAAGCCTATGGCAATAATATTATATATACATATACAGATTGCAGGCCGATGGCGATATAAGACTTAGCATATCGATATAAGACTTAGCATATCGATATAAGACTTAGCATATCGATATAAGACTTAGCATATCGATATTTAGCGCCTTCGTCTCGAACGATAACAAACAGTGTTGCACAATTTGATGCGTTGCTTAATTCCGTCGATGCAATAAAGTTGAGTTAAATACAATATGTAAACTAAATTTTTGCATTTTTGTAAGTTTTCAAAAAATAATATTTTCGTTTCGCCAAGAATTCCGATCACTGATTATAAAAATGCTGACATTTCTGATAAAAGCGGCAGCGCAATCATTTTAAATCATATTTGTTTAGCGTACCCGTTGATTTAGCTTACCAGTGCTAGAAAATAATGTGAAAAAATCATTTAAGTTAAGAAAATGTATTATTACAAAAATTGCATTAATTATTATTAGTATTGAGTATCTGTAATCCAAAATGATCTAATGATCTCTATGAATTGTTTTAAAATGTTTTTTTTTCGGCAATCGCAACAAATTTGATATAATAACAATTGATACTATAACAATTGAAATATAACTCCGTGTTTGTTGATGTTTTGAGGTAATCAACATGCTCGTTTCACTAACTTAGTTTACAGGGTATTGAGAGCATAGACACCAATAGCACTTGACTACGCAACATTCCGCTTTGAGTATGTTGTGTATGTATGTATGTATGGATGTAGGTATGTATGTATATGTGAGCAAGTGGCACATGGTCCAAGAAGCGGACGTCATTTGTGCAAACATAAAAGCATTGTAAACAAACATGGCAGAGCTTAATACACACACACACACACATACACACACGCACACCCTCACATACACCCACACATACATACCCACGCACAGTTAGGCATGGGTGGGGCAATGCTGAAAACCCAAGCAAAAAGTTAAACCGTTAAAATTGGTTTACGTGTACGCTGGGGACACTGAAATTGCCGGGTGCCAGTGCCAGACGGGATGTGCGAGAGGGACAGCATGAGCACGCGCCACTATCGTTGTCCTGTTTGTTTGTGTAGTGTTTGCTGTGGGTGTAACAATTGCTATGATATTTAGTTTCGCTGTTCATTTTTGCTAGCTTCCACTTCCACTATCTCGGATTAGGCTGCTCCAAACACCCGCCGGATTTGGATCGAAGCTACAATATTATTAGCTGCAAGCCGGCAACTAATCGAATAGATTTTCCGTAATTAAAGCTCTCTTTCATTTAGATGTGTGGCTTTGTGTTACATTGTATTGGGAAGCCTTTAAAATCGCCTTTTAAAGTCGGGCTTGCAGTGTGGATAATAGTTCAGTTTATACTTAGATATATCCGATTGTATAAGACAAATAATCATACTAGATTTAAACAAGTAAGAGTGCTCTCGTCGGGAGTGCCCGACTAGGAGATACCCTGAACCCAGTCCTTACATTCATACTAATCTATCAGTGTAAAATCTTAAATAGCTTCTGTGTTTATTGTCCGATCTTTCTGAAATTTTTAGGACATAACATTGACTATTAAATGTGTGACCAAACCAAATTGCAAGGTCATAACTTCAAAAATGTGTTTTTTCAACTTTTGTGGGAATTGGGGGTGGTATCCAAAAAGTGAAATAATTGTAATATGTGTACGATATTCGAGATGATCTAGGTCTTATAACATTCAAGTTATAGCAAAAAACACTGGTCTGAAGTCGAAATTGATCGATAACTTTTGAGCGGGACGAGTTATCGATAAAATGAAATAAGCTTGTACTGTCCCGTGAATACGAGAAATTGCAAATATAAAGTCTCTAGCTTTTAGAGTCTCTGATATCTGCGTGTTCATACAGACGATCAAGAATATATATACTTTATATGGTCGGAGATGCTTCCTTATGCATGTTACTTACTTTTGCACAAAACCATAATAACCTTTTTACCCATTTTCAATTGGTTCAGGGTACAAATATTATACGACTTCTTAAGAGTGTCTTATACCTTATATTTATAGTTGGTCAACAGGTTCAAACCATGTTCTGTGTGAATATCCTGCAAATCTAATTTACATAAGCATTAGGAAGACGACACGCTACGCCAATTCTCATTCCAGTTGAGGAATCCGGACTTTCAGTTCATAGCATGCATTTTCACTGTGACTGTCCTTTCCCAAATCACAGGACATGCAGCTGCTGCTCTGAATTGTTGCGCAATTCCTCGGCATTTGCTGCGATGATGTGGATGACATTGACGCTTCATATCGCCAATCCATATTTGCATACATATACAGTGACAAATCGCTATATATTAACATGCATTCATGTGTACCGATGTGTATATACATACATATATACACAGTGGTGTCTGTTTGAGTTTAAGAACCTGCCAGCCCAGTGGAGCCCCTTTAACACTTAGCGAAATCCTGCGTACGCCACTGTATATACATATAAGTGGCCCCGTTTTCCTGTATGCATATTTGCATATGTTAATGCCGGCCGGACACGTATGCCTCCTTATAAATGTATACAGGTGTGTGTGTGTGTGTGTGTGTGTGTGTGCAATTTCATCGATGTGTTTGCAGCCTTTGTTGTCCGTGAGACACAATTTGCCATCGAGCGATGTCCTTGATTGCTACACACGCTACTTATATCAGCCCAACTATGGCTATGGGTGGGTGTGCAGTGTTTGCTTGATTGAGTGCATTCGTTACAGTCTACACTCTAAAAGAGGGACATGTGCCGCATTAGTTGATGCATTTGCCATTGACCATCATGGGATGCGCACAGCTTTGAGTGCAGTCCTTTGCATAAACTGTAAAGCAAATGCAACCAAATGCCAACACAGACAGAGACAGAAACAGATACAGATACAGAGAGAACAAAGGCAGCCCAACCGCAAATCCCTAACACGCGCCAAGAGTGGAGCATCCAAAATAAGAATGGCTTAAGTGGGACTTGTGGGGATGTGGGTTTGAGGCAATTCACCTGTTTCGACCAACGACACCACACAAGGGGTAACTGTTTGGCTTGCTTTCAGTTCGTGCAATATTAGCCTTGTATCCTTTTGTGTGTCTGAATCATTGTCCTGTCCGACAGTTAGCCGTCTGTGCGCACAATGCCAACAAATTAAACCATAAAAGCAAATCGAGCTGACCCCCGCCAGTTGCCAAGTGACTGCCTGTTGGGCAGCGTCCCGACCAAAGTCATAAATTTTAAATTTAGTCAACATCTTTGGTGCACGAGTGGACCACTGCGGGCTCCCTCTGCCACTTTGCCACAATCGCAGCGAATAATCAAATAATTTGCATATTTTGCGCGCACTCATCTCGGTCCTTGGGTCCTCGGTCCTTGGTCCTCGGTCGTTGGTCGTTGGTCCGCTCCTTTGACATCGACTTGGCGATGAGCAACAGCAGCAGCCATGGAGTGCCTCAATTAAACTGCCATGTCAAAGTCAGCGCCCGTCAATGTTGCCATTGATGATGTCCTTTCGCCCTTTTGCCGTCAATCTCACTTCACATCTCTCATCTCTATCTGGCGCTTAAGTTTTCTGTTTTCGAGAGCAATTCCTCGCAATTTCCAGCTTTTAATTGATTCTTCGAAATGTTAAATCGCTGGCCTTACTAAAAATCAAGTTAAGCTTGTTATTCCATCTATTTCATATTAAAAAAATTATATTTGTCCATCAATCAATACAATTTGTGGTTGGTTGTTGCTTTCAGTGTTTTTTTTTATAATCGAATTTTCAGTGCCAGACACAAATAGCTAACAGCGTTTGCCAATCGACGTTTTACACTAATTGGGGGCGGATTTTGCTACCATCTTTGCTGTTTGTTATCAGCCAACGCATTCGGATAACGTTCAAATGCCAAGTCAAGTAGCTGCGTGTGGGATGTGTTCGGAAAGCTTACAATGCATACACTGAAACACAATACAAGAAATCCATACTTGAATTGAAATATTCTTTGCTCAAGTACAAGAGAATTGTGTCATCATATTAGGTATTATGAAATGGACGCATTATAAGCCAATTAGCCGAATTGGAAGATGCTCAGGATGCATTTTGGCGTCTGTTTGCAGATACTATGACCTTTGTAGTTTAGCTGAGTGAATGTGGGTGTGTGTGTGTGGGTGTGTGTGTGTGGGTGTATATGTGGTTGTGTGACCCATCTGTCTGATGACGCAAATAACGCGCACAGCAACAGTTGATGTCATCTTTAGAATGCCTTGAAGGCGCCTCGCCATCAAATTGTATAGACGGAAAATTCGAAGCCAAAGCCATTGATGAAAATTCTAGCAAGCGCTGAGCAAAGAGTTGAAGTGTTTTTGTGTGTTTATATGTGTATATGTGTATGTGAGCCACAGTAACGCAATAAGAGCGAAAAACATGTGGGAACCATGGGAAAAACCATGAGATAAGCATTGCGTGATGCAATCGATTTTAGAACATGCCAGCAAGATATATTTATTCAAATACCCTTTGTATCTTGATGTCGAATTTCACAGGATGTATGTATCTATATATATTTATACACTTTTCGAAGAAAATAGTATATTAAGTTTGTGCTGAAGTTTGTAACGCATAGAAGGAAGCGTCGGAGACCCCCAAAAGTTACTGCCAGTATGCTTAGAATGACAATACAAATGGATCTAGCCATGTCCGTCTGTCTTTCTGTCTGTCTGTCTGTATGTATGCAAACTAGTCCCTCAGTTTTTGAGCTATCGCGATACAACTTTGCACAGATACTTATTATTCAAAGAGACATCACATTAGTCGGAACCGGCCGGATCGGATCACTATATCTTATAGCTGCTATACAACTCGAAGTCGGTTTTGGCCATATATCCCATGTTTTTAAAGCTATCGCGATACAACTTTGCACAGATACTTATTATTCAAAGAGACATCACATTAGTCGGAACCGGCCTGGTCGGATCACAATATCTTATAGCTGCCATACAACTGGCAATGAATTAAATATTCTTAGAACAAAAAAAACAAGTAAGAGTGCTCTAGTCGGGACTGCCCGACTAGGAGATACCCTGAACCCAGTTCTGACATCCATTCATACTTGCCTAATAGTGTGCATACATACAAACACACCACTCATTACTGCAAGCTGTGAAAACGGTTTAAGCAGTTATCTTGCTTTTTCACTGAGCCCCACACAATGGAAAGTAAAATCTTAAATAACTTCTGTGTTTATTGTCCGATCTTTTTAAAATTTGTAGGACATAACATTGGCTATAAAATGTGTGACCAAACCAAATTGCAAGGTCATACCTTCAAAAATGAGTTTTTTGAATTTTTGGGCGAATTGGGAGGTGGTATCCATTCGAGATTATGCATGCCAAAATAGGGGCCTCTAGCTCTCATAACTTGTAAGTTATAGCCCAAAAACGATGGTCTGAAATCGAAATTTATCGATAACTTTTGAATGGGAGGAGTTATCGATAAATTTTAATAAACTTGATCTGTCCCGGGATTACGAGAACTTATATTCCAAATATGAAGTCTCTAGCTCTTGTAGTCTCTGATATCCGCGTGTTCATACAGACAGACGGACGGACGGACGGACGGACGGACGGACGGACAGACAGACAGACGGACATGGCTAAATCGACTCGACTGTTGATACTGATCAAGAATATATATACTTTATATGGTCGGAGATGCTTCCTTATGCCTGTTACATACTTTTGCACAAAACCATAATACCCTTTTTACCCATTTTTAATGGGTTCAGGGTATAAAAATGTTACGCGACAAAACGATTTTGTACAGTTTATGAAATTTCAGTGGTGCAGTTGGCAGAGTGAAAAGTGCCAATAGGTTCGAAAAGAGTATACAATCTTCGGCACGCCGAAGATAATCCTTCCCCACTTGTTTTTGTGTGTGCTTCAGTCGGCTGCCAACAAAAATATCCAAGAAGTCTCATTCCAATTTATGTTAAGTATTTTGTATTCCCTTAATTGAGATTTTGATCAAGCAAAATTTCCTTGCAGATTTTCCTTAATTGTGTAAAATCATTTCATTTCTTCAATAAGCATATATACATATGATAAAATATCATATATATACATAGGTTTCATAGTGAAATACATATTTATTTTATGCAATGTAAACATTCTGAAATCATTGCGATTCATTCTCGGAAATTTTATAGCTATAAACAACACAGATATGATCGATCGTCTTTTGCTTTTAGTTCCCATTTTGAAGTAACTGTAAGCTATCTTCATTGTCTTATAGACTGCATTCCTCTTTCAGCTTTGGCTGTATCGCTTTCGTTTGAATTTATTCAGTCCCGAATAAACATTATAGCGAAAAGAAAGGCATATGATTTATACTTTATTAAAGTATAGTTATGTCAACACGATTTTAAAGTATTTTACAGAACACGTGTGCAAAATAACTGTATTCGCTATTGAATATAAAGAAATTTTGACAAATTCGCCGTAGTCTAACTGCTAACTTTGCATAGACTTATATGCACGTTCTTTCCGCACGTAGCGTATATAAGAATGGCGACTGCTGGCCTTCTGGATATAGCTATACACGTGCATAACCGCAGCTGAAGCTATCCCACAGACACGTGTAGCCAACGAAGGAGAAGAGAGATGCAGAGAGAGATAGAGAGAGAGAGAAAGTGGATGGGGATGGGGATGGGGATGTGGCTAGTGTGATATCCTGTTGCTTGACCTATTTGAGACACCCAGACACCTACACGACGTTGTCATGGCCACATTGATAATTCCGTTTCCGCAGTTCGTTTGTCGCATTGCCTACTTTTGGGCGCTTTATGCTATGTTAAGGTCTGCTCTGCAGTTAGTTCGTGTGGTTCCGAGATGCAAGCAATATGACGAGGCATTTGACAGAGGCGTAACGGGCAAAGCAATTGTAAATTCAACTCATTCGTTTTATTCATTTTTCACAGGCTAAAAGCAACAGCACAACAGCAACTTGAGCAGATGAGAGGCGGCAGGTGAAAGGAGCCAAGGAGCTGGCACGAGAGAGCACGCTGACTAATTAGGCATGTGCGGGAACATGAATAGCAGCCCCCAACCGCCACGCCCCCGCCCCCCTTCGAATGGAGCCTGCAATCAGCTCTAGAGCTGGTAAATTTAATTTAACCAAGCTTATTTGCGGAAAATGCGGAGCACAACAGTTGGAAAATGTTTGGGCCAGCAGACACTAGAGTGTGTGCAGGGTATGGGCGGGGCGGGGTTGTCTGTTTAATAGTCCTGGCACGTGTTTTCATTTCAATGTTGTCTAGGGTGATCTCATGATCTAATAATTTGTGATGTGTGTGATGTGTTGCATTCGTTTATTTGCCAGAAAATTTCTTCATTTTCTACATGTAAATAGTCATTATAATTATTATATGTGTATGTAAGGTTCTGTGTAACAATAACAACAAACATAAATACGAACAACAGCAACAACTCTTTAGCAACAAAATTATACGTTTTTGAAAATTTAATAAATAACATATTTATTACGACATTTAGTATTTGTGCATTAACTACATTTATAATGAATAAAGCAAAATGCATTCAAAAACAAAAAGCAAGATATAAAATTATTAATTAGTAATTATTATAATGTGATGTTATACATATAATATACATATATATATATATATATATATAAACAAAAAATCTTTATATGTATATATGTATATATATATATAAAGATAGTAAACAAAAACAACTTTAAACAAAATGTTAACCATCAAAGATAAAAAAAAACAAAAAGAATTTTATTAAGTAGATTTTTGAATTAAAATTTAATACTACGTACACATACATACAAGTAAAACAATAAAAAATCGTTTGCTGTATACACATAAACAAAATGAAATTGCGTTTTTCTACTGCAAAACCGAAACAGAAAATCGAGAAACAGCTAATAAAAATCGATTATAAATTATGAAATTGTCGAAATCCGTAACTAGAATTGTACATTTTTCAAATTTAGCTTGCTATTAACAAAATGTAAATGTTGTGCGAATTAGATAAACAAATACAATTGAAATTAAAATCATAATATTAAATAATAACATAACAATTACATTGTATAACAAACAAAACAAATTAGCGTCAAATTTGTCCTTGCAACTATTTGCAAAATATTGTGTTTTATTTAGTTCTTGTGTGTGTATTTACATTTACTAAGCGTGCTAAGTACAATTTCCTACTCTATAAGATCTGCTCTCAGTTTGATCTTGATATTGATCGATTCAGTGTCAGTTATACCAAGTATATGCTATAACAGCCTTGTTGTTCATAATCAATTTCCAAATGCACGTTTTCTTCTCAACCAACTACAACTTTTGTACATTATAACGAAATGTTAAGAAACTATATATACTATATTATAAAGAATGAAAATATGATATGTGTACTTATACTGTTAATGGCTTACATATATATTTTAGTTTTTTACATAAATCGCATTTCTTCCACTTTCACAAAAACCACAGTAAACCTTTTGTTAATAACTAATTTTATATTTTAATGAATTTGTTTTTCTTCGGACACGCTCAAAATTATGGCGCGACTATATATATATATATATATATATGTATATGTATATATATATATATATAAACCTGGTTTAAACATTAGTTTCTATTAGTTTTTGTTATTTATATTGTAAATCTAAAGCATAAGTTTCAATTCACAATAAATAAAAACTACAATTACAAATTTAAAATACACCACAATATATTTTTGCTAACAGCTTTTTGGTTGTTTTTTTCACATATCCTGGTTTTATTTTCTTTATCAACTTTAAATTTAGCATATAATTTGTACAAAATGTAAAACTCGAAAAATATTTAACATCCTTAACAGACACAAATCCCTAAATAAATGGAGCAAAATAAAATAGAAAAACAATTTAAGCGCAGAAGTTCAATTAATAAAAATTAGAATTTTAATATAATTAAATAGTAACATAATTTCCATATTTCTATGCATAAATATTTAAAAATACATGAAAATTAAAAAAATAAAAATCGAAAAAAAATATAAATAAATACAATTATATGATATATTAAAATGCATAGAAAGTGAGTTTCATAAGATCCCAAAAAAAAAAAAAAATAAATTTGTTTCAGACTCGTAAAAATGTGTACTTTAAAATTGAATAAAATTCAACAAAAATTCTCTAGAGAGAACGCCCAATTAAACAATAGATTTAAAAACTGCTTAGATGTCGAGGATAAAAAGTCGCATTTTTTTGCGACTTTCAAATTCTCTACTTGCAACCAGTTTTTTGCGGCTCACTCCAATTTCATTTAAGCTGATAACTATGGTTATTTCGAGTATGAAAATGATCATGATGATGTGTTCTCCCAATGTAATGCGAGTGCATTGGGAACAGTTACTCCAACAATAATTCCAGGCATATCGAAGCATTTCAAACACTCAGACAGCAATCAGCAAAACGGCAACAAACAAACAAACAAACAAAACAAGTAAAAAATATATAATAAAAATCGACGGCAATAAAAGGAAATATTTAGCACTTAAAACCTTAAACAGTTCTCAGTCTCGGGTGACAGCTGATACAGAAATGTGGCAGCCACGCCCACAGAGAACAGGCACACACAGCACACACACACACACACACACAGCATTCACACACTCACATTCACACACACACACACACACACCACAATAATAAATAATAAATGAATAATCAAATTAAGTGTGAATATTCAAAGCGAAAAGGGATTCACATATGTATGTATATTCAAAAAGCAATAATACTGAAAACATGATTAACAAATGGAACACAGTAAAATCAGATGATAAACAAGTAACATGAGCATAAATGAGTATTTATATATATTTTAATTAAAGTTACATATATATACATGAATGATATATACATATATTATTTATATATATACACATATAGTATATATATACATATATATTTAGTCCAAATAAATGAATTAGCAAACAAAACAAAAAACCATTGAGGAAATTGCGACCCAAAACTTTAATATTTAAAAAATATTAAAATATCAATGTGCAATTGAAAAGCGTCTTAAAAACATGCGCAAAATAAAAGCCTACACACGCCTCCAGATATATATATATATATATATATATATATATAAATACATTCAGACATACATACATACATAAAACATTCATATATAACGTATATAGCAAAATATATACAAATCTGAGAAACGTATAAACTCAATAAAGCGAAAGAAAATCATTTAGTTGCTTGCACACAATAAATTAAACGATTTAAATATATAACATACACATACAAACAAAACACAAACATACCTATTACATTAAATCAAAACTTAAAAAGAAACTTAAAACTGTACTTATTATAAAATATTATATAACAAACAAACAAACAAACAAAAAATTACGATGCAACAGCAAAAACAAATACGGTTCAACTCAAGTTTTTGAGCAAATACTCATAATTGTTAAAAATGTTTAAATACTAAAAATACATAATACAACAAATGACAACATATATAATATATATATATAATGTCAAGAGCCGTAACTTCATATTAAAAACATACTAACATCTATATTTTTCCCTCTTTAGACAATTTAGTTAATTATTGAAAGTAACAAAACAAAAAAAAACAACATTACAATTAAGTGTTAGTCTTATATACATACATAATTATATAAAAAATGAAAACAACAAAAAAAGGAAAAACGAGAAATGAGTAACGAGAAACGAGTCAACAAATTTCAAGTGCGATAACCAAAAGCAAAAAAAAAAATAAAAACAATTAACGAAAGAAACAAAACCAAAACCAGCAAAAACAGAATTTTAAATTAAGATAATTGTTTCGCCTGTGTTAGGATCAAATTTGTTGTATTACCTCTTTTTTTCATTTTCTATTGGTCAGACATACAAATGATTTACTTACATTGATTGAAGAATAAAAATTATTAAACAAAAAACCAAAAAATCAGCTATTTTTTTGATTATCCATCTATGATGTGCACATGGCTTTCAGGCTCTCAGGAATCGAAATACTTTTAACCCAAGCATACCGTGGTACTCATTATTAATTAATTCATTTACTTATGCAGGAGGATAGCTTATCAGTATGGAATCGGACTGCCACTGATATGACCAGTACAACACGTATCCGTGATACGTTACGCAGGATATTAAATATACCTCTAACAACTGCAATGGAGTATAAGATACACTGTGATAGCCTTAAATACGTTTCAATGTAAGTACCCCCCGATAGCAATGAACAACTTATCGATCACCGATCACCTCAACGAACAACCTAAATATCACAGTCCTCGATGGCGTTATCCAATTCTAAACCGTTATCAATTTCGCAATCAACAGCCAGGAAATTTTAGATCTTCGCCACGCTAATGCTTGTTAATGGATTCGAAATATTGGGCAGGGGAAACTAACTCGAAACTTCATAATTGTTTTAACTAACCAACTGAATCATTCTTCCTATATTTTGCAGTAATAAAGGCGCATTGAAAAGCTGAAATTCAGTGAATAACTACAAACACAAAACAAAAACAATAATTAGACAGACAGATGTTATAGTCACTAGCAAATGGAGCAACAACAATGCAACAACACATACACAACAACCACAGCAAAAACAACAACAACAACAATAGCGAACATTTAACAGCAGCCCAAGGACATCAGCCTCTGATGATAATTATAATGTTGATGATGATGATGATCAATAATGATGATATGATGAAGTTCCATAAAGACTAACCCATTTCCCTAAGCCCAAGCCCATCAGACAGTTTAGTATTTAATCGCTAATAATACAAATCTTTGTATTCTCAACAATTTTACAAAGTCACTTGTATATATGAAACGCCATCAATATTTTAGTTTGTATGTATAAAGTTTACATTAGCCATTCCCAATTAAAAGTGCATAAACCAAATTGTATCCAAATTTTAAGCTGAACATTTACGAAAACATTGGCAATCTCTTATATATGCTATGTAATATATAGATATATATATATATATATATATATATTTATATGACTACTTTTGACACATACCCCCCGCCCCCCAAAACACATCAATTGTACGAGTACGAATAGTTACAGCTTATTGTAAGCAGTAGCAGCCTTTTCAGAATTAAGCTCTTTGCCAGCACAGGAAGAATAGCCAAACAACAGCCAGCACCAGCTAGTGCTTACTATATTTATCTGTTTGAAATGATTATTTTAAAGTTAATGATAAAAAGGAAACTGAATAATCAAATTGTTTGTTTTTGTTCATCAAGAAATACACGTTTTTTACATGAAGAAAAAAATGAGAAAAAAGTAAATATTGAAAAAAAAAACCACAGTTGTTTTACATACGTATGTATATGCATAATGTACATCCATTGTCAACTTTCATACATGCAATTTTTTCCACAATCAAACTTACAGTACACGCAACCAATCAACGAACAGAAGACTAATAAAGGAAACTATTAATGTTGCAGAAACTATTTTAAAATAAAGTGTCTGTCCTAAATCATGTCGCATATGGTAAGCAGGAGCTGAGTCGAAAGTAAAATAACAGAGCGAATGCTAATGAAACCAAATTTCAAGTTCAATGTTCTTGATTTTTCCTCTACATTTATTACTTAGTACAGTGAAAACATTCTTGGGAGGACACCGATCGTCGAGCATTTCAAAATCCATGTCCGTTACTTTAGCAGACTGAAATAATCAATCAAGTTTGCATTATTTTCTATATAATTCGTATTCACCCTTTGTGAGATCGTCACAAAATGAAATTAAAATATATTTTATTAATTGGATTTTGTTTGCTGGATCAATTATAAAACATAGCTTATGCTAAACTCCGTGAAAAGTTGCCGCATCATTTGTCTTCGTAGCAGGTCAGATCAATTATATAGACATTGGAAATTAGACAATCGCCCTCCTGTAAAGTAAAAGTACATTTATATAATGTGTACAGATTTAAAGTAAAGTTTATGCCATGTACCGCTGGTGTGATGCCGACCAGCGCATCCGCATGACCATAAAACTCCTCCTTTAGAGATATGACAATTGTCTGCAAATTGGTTGTGTGATCTCTAATATAAGAAGCGACTTTTCCAATATTTGTGTTATCCAAAGCGGCATCGATCTCGTCAAGCACAAAGAACGGCGCTGGATGATAGCTAAAAAAGTTGAGAGACTAACTTTAGAAGTTTCTATGACTATATTTGTTGGCCACGCTTACCTGTGTGTTGAGAAGAGCAGTGCAAGAGCAGCAATAGTTTTTTCACCTCCACTCAAATTGCTCATGGGCTGGAAACGTTTACCGGGCGCCACACAATTGTAATTGATGCCATCCAGATAGGGCTCCTCGGGATTATCGGGTCCAATGTACGCCTGGGCGGCTTCGTTACGTGCAAGTTTCTTGTAAATGCCATCGATGGCATCAGATATGTGCTGACAGCATTGCACAAATCTGGATGATCGCTCATTCTTAACCCTTTCGAATGCCGCCTTGGCCTTTTTGGCTTTGCGCCTAGCATTCTCAAACTCCTCGTTTGTGGACTGCACCTTCTCCGTAACCAGATCCAGTTTTTGCATGGCCTTCATATTTGGCGTTTGTATGCGCTCGAGTACATCGAGTTTACCCTGTAGATCCTTTTGGAGCTGCTCATTGGCTTTCTTAAAGGCGGAGTCGTCTTTCAGTTTGCACAGCTCACGTGGCAGCGCACGATAGTCCACCTCAATGCTATAGTGGGATAAAAGGTTATAATGGTTATATCTATAGATCTGCAGCATATGTTACTCACAGATTATCGTTTATCATGGACGTCGATGGCTCCAGACTATCTACTTCGCTTTGGCGCACTGCATCATCGAGTGAGCCTCGCAGCAAGGGCACCACAATACAATCGGTCTTTGCCTGCAGCAATATGTTTTGCCTCTCGTTTTTTTTGGCCTCGATTTTGGACTCCGAGGACGACATCTGGCTGCCCACATTGTGTATTTCTTTTGCCAGGTTTGCAACATCTCGACGAGCTTTGGAAATGTCCTCTTCCATGTCATCGACTGCCTGCTTCTTGGCCTGCTTCTCCTGCTTGAACTTTTCCATTTTCTCCTTTTCCTCATCCATCTCCTTTAAATACCTCGTTTCTGCTGTTTTTAAGCCTTCCAACGCATCTTCTTCATCTTGTACGCTGCGCTCCCAGCGCTCGACGTTCTCTATAAACGTGAGTTCGTTCATATTACAAATTTACTGTTAAATACTTTTCTTGATGTTTCACCCACTTCGCGTATCCTTCTGCTTCTCAAAGTCCAGCTGAGTATTAATTCCATCTATTTGCTGCTCAAACTCAGCACGTTTGCGTGCCCGCTCCTGTTGCATGACCAATTCCCGCTCCTCATACTGTCGAATGTTCTTCACACCCAGCCGGCGGCAGAAGGCGGCAAACACTTTGTCCTCAACATTGTTCATGTTCTCCTTGATCTCCTGTATGTGCTCCTCGCGATCCTGCATGCGACGCTCAATTTCACTGATCTTGGGCTATGAATACAATTAATTTATACTATGCTTCAAATATTTGCATGCATTTAAACTCACCCCAAATTCATCCAGCTGGCTTTGCACTTGCTTCAACTGATTATCATATTGACCAATGGACTTCTTCGATGAATCCAAGTCCACCATACTGTACTTGAGGCGGTTCTCTAGACCTTTAATCTGCGACTCTACGGTTGCCAGCTCACTCTGTTTGCGCGACTTTTTGACCAGCTCCTTGAGCTCCTCGTTGAGTCGCTCCTTTTGCATCTTGAGCTGCGCCATGTGCTTTTCGTCCCAGCGCTTCGCTTTGCGTGCCAAATCATGACTGCCACCAGAGATGAGACCGGACTTTTGATAGAATGTGCCATCCAACGCAAGGGCATCAAAGCGCGATCGATCAATTTCGTAGGCCACCTTCATGGCGTCCTCTGGCGTCTCGCAGACCAGCGCGTTACCCGTGGCAAAAAGCACGGCACGCTCGATCTCCTGCGGCTCAAACTTGAGCACATCGAAGACCAGTCGCACATTGCGCGGCTCGCTGATGTTGCGCAGGCGTTCCTTCAATGGCTTCACTTGCAAGTAGTCCAGTGGCAGAAAAGTTTCGACTTCCAACATTTGCTCTTTTAAGATCTGCAACAGCGTAAGCATCCAAAATATATTAATAAGGGGCAAAAACAAACTTAATTTGTTTGTAAAATGGATGAAATAAAATTAGATTACTCTTTTGCAGCTCAAAGGATTCTAGCTTATAGCTCACCTGAATGCAATGTCTCGCTGTTTTCTCCGTGTCCACGATAATGGCTTCCATAAACTTGCCCAGCACTTTGGTGACGGCCACGTTGTATCGCTTGTGTGTTGGTTGACACATGTTGATCATGCGATCGTAGACGCCGGGCACCTGTTTCTTGAACAGCTCCACCACCTCCTGCTTCTTCTTACGACGGGCATCCTCGTGCTTGTCACTCTTCGCATCGCCCAACTGATCGCGAACATTCTCCAGCTCACGTTGCTTTTCGGCAATTTTTTCCTTTGAGCTGCCCACATCGCGTCGCAGCTCGTCCTTGATGCGATTTTGTTCTTCGAGCGCTGCTTGAGAGGATTTAATATGATCCATGAGCTTGTCGCGCCGCTTGACAGCCTCCTCGCGCTGTAGGGATAACTTCTTGTAGGATTCCTCAACAGACGCCCTGCGATTCGTTTCACCATCAAGCATATCCTGTTCGGATTTCTGCTCGCGATTAACCGAATCCAACTCGGAGCGATATTGTGTGGCGGTTGCTTCGGCCTCTTGCTTGAGGCGATCATATTCCTGAACGAGTCCTTCCTCCATGTTAACGCTTTTGCCCCGGCGTTGCGACTCGTTCTCGATCTCATCTTCGAATCGCTTCTTCAGTGCCTCAACATCGCTGAGTTGCTTCTCCAGCTTCTGTATGTCCAGCTGATGCGCATTGTCCGCCTCGCGTGCTGTTTCCAGCGTCTTCTGTAAGGACACCAGCTTCTTCCTGCAATGCGCAACCTTTTCCTTTGCTTTTATGTATAACGGTCGTCGCTTGTTTAGCTGCGTCTCGAACTCGCGTATCTCCTGATCAATTCTTGCCAAATCTCTTGTTATTTTGCCCGCATCTTTCTTCTTTTCCCGGAGCACCTCGTCAGCTGCCTCTTTGCGTAGCTCCACGGCTTTCAGCTCTTGCTGCTTGACATCCAAGTCACCGTTGTACTTTTGTATGTCTTTCTCAACGTGAAACAGACGAAACAACTGATATTCCACTTGTTTGTCATTCTGAAATTAAGCCCAAGCGATTTGGTTAAAATTACATGCGAATGTTATGCACAATGCGTACATATTCATCCTGCAACCGTGTGTATCGATCCGCCTCCATTTTTTCATGCTTTGCCTCCTTGCGCTCTGCAGCGATGCCCTTTTTCTTCTGGTATGTGAACTGTGTCTCCTCCTCTGCGACAATCATTTCCTGCTTGAGGCGATTATAGTCATCCTTCAGCAGGCCCGAACTAGCAACAAATATAAATAATTTAATACACTATTTTAATATTGGAATTTCTTCGCAGCCTACCCGCTAATTTCCTCAAAAAGCGCAGTTCGTTCCTTGGGCGTCTTCATTGCAATGTTTTCCACGGCACCTTGGAACACCAAAAAGTTCTTTGCCTTCACATTGATGCCTAGTTTCTCCAGCTTGTTCAGATACGTGTTGCTCGAGACGCTCTAAAAGTGCAGAGGTTGTGGTTTAGATTATTGTGGGGCTTACACGTAAGCAGCGCATACCTCGCCATTGATTCGGTACTCCGATGAGCCGCTAATTACGGCACGTTGGAAATCCATAGGCTTCTGGCCATCCAAAACAAATTTGGCCGTCACATAGCAGCTGCGCGCCACAGGCTTGCCGATTGAGGAGCCGTGTATTAGGTCGTTGAGTCGCTTCACACGCAGGCTCGATGTCTTTTCACCCATTACAAAGCTGATAGCGTCCATGAAGTTCGATTTGCCAGAGCCATTAGGCCCAATAACGGCATTAAATTGCTTTAACGGACCCACAACAATGTGGCCACGATAGGACTTAAAATTTTCCATTTCGATGAACTGAAGAAACGCAGTTTCTTCTTCTGGTTTGCGAGCAGGCAGTGCCATCACTCTGTGGCTGACTTCTTCCTCGTCGTCAGCCATATTCATATAATACAGATCCAAATACCACTAAAGACAATATTTATTAGATTTTCCACTAATTTTATTCCGCCAAGAAGCTTCTTTTTCGGATTGCCATTCACTGCGGATTGTTTACAGTGCTGCAAAATGTAGACATAATGCAAACACAAATCGAATGCAATATAAATGTATCGAAAAATATCGATAGACTGGTATTGGCCTAGAACGAATAGGTTCAAATTAAAATACTAAACGAGAAACTGTTTCAACGGCTTTCTAGCTGGCAACATTTATTATATCAGTAAATGTAAAGATGACGTGTGTGAGACCCCTCCATGTTTCCAAACATTTTCACATGAATAGCCGGTGTCTTCCAGCACCATGCATTTTCTGGAAAATGTGAAAAATATTTCCAAAGGATTTTCACCTATGTATGTATTTAAAGATATAAATAGATTGTTCGTTAAAAATGTATTAAACGGATTCTAAAGAAAATTCAATGGCAAACCGCTGACACAAAATAGTTTCGTCTGGGTTGTATCATCTTGCAGTGACAAGCAATATTCAGCCAGAAATCACTTCACCTGTAAAAGCGCTAGCTGGGCAATACTATCACACCTATATCTCGCACTTCCATGTACTTTATCAAACATGCTGCACTTATCTTTTGAGGGGAAACTGGAATATTCCAACCCCACCTTATATGAGTATAAATACCAGATCAAATTTCCGTCAAGCAAGCAATGTGGAAACACATAGCAAGCGAACATATCGAGAAGGCTAACAAGCTAACGCATATTCAAAAACATGTTTGAACATTATTAAGTCATTGAGAAAATTTAACAAAATTGTATATAAAGTATAAAGAATAAACACGTCGAATACTTTGCAGCGTTTGGGCAACGCAAAAATTTGGTCAATCGAGGAGCAGAAAAATAGAATGCCAGCTATTGGTATCGACTTGGGCACCACGTTCTCTTGCGTGGGTGTCTTCCAGCACGGAAAGGTGGAGATAATAGCCAACGAACAGGGCAACCGCACCACACCCAGCTATGTGGCATTTACCGACTCGGAGAGGCTCATCGGAGATGCGGCCAAAAATCAGGTGGCCATGAACCCGAAGAACAGTGTGTTCGACGCCAAGCGTTTGATTGGGCGCAAATTTGACGACAGGAAGATTCAGGAAGACATGAACCACTGGCCATTCAAGGTGATCAGCGACGGCGGCAAGCCAAAGATAAGCGTCGAGTACAAGGGCGAAGAGAAGTGCTTTGCCCCCGAGGAGATCAGCTCGATGGTGTTGGTCAAGATGCGGGAGACAGCTGAGGCTTACTTGGGCACTCCCATCAAAGACGCCGTTATCACTGTGCCGGCGTACTTCAACGATTCACAGCGCCAGGCCACCAAGGACGCGGGTGTCATTGCCGGGCTCAATGTGATGCGTATTATCAACGAGCCTACTGCAGCAGCTCTGGCTTATGGGCTGGACAAGAACCTGAAGGGGGAGCGCAATGTGCTGATATTTGATTTGGGCGGCGGCACTTTCGACGTCTCCATCCTGAACATTGACGAGGGTTCACTGTTTGAGGTGCGGGCAACTGCTGGAGATACACATCTGGGTGGCGAGGACTTTGACAACAGACTCGTTAGCCACTTGGCGGACGAGTTCATGCGTAAGTTTAAGAAAGATCTGCGCTCCAATCCACGAGCGCTGCGTCGCTTGCGGACGGCAGCGGAGCGCGCGAAGCGCACTTTGTCCTCGAGCAGTGAAGCCACCATTGAGGTCGACTCTGTATTCGAGGGCCACGACTTCTACACAAAGGTTAGTCGCGCTCGCTTCGAGGAGCTCTGCGCCGACCTTTTTTACAGCACACTGCAGCCGGTGGAGAAGGCTCTTAATGACGCCAAGATGGACAAGATGCAGATTCACGACATCGTCCTGGTTGGTGGCTCTACACGCATTCCCAAGGTGCAGAACCTTCTGCAGAACTTCTTCAGCGGCAAGAGCCTCAATCTGTCCATCAACCCGGACGAGGCTGTCGCCTACGGGGCAGCCATACAGGCTGCCATCCTGTCTGGAGACGAGAGCAGCGAAATCAAGGACGTGCTACTGGTGGATGTTGCGCCGCTCTCACTGGGAATCGAGACGTCCGGCGGAATGATGTCGAAGCTCATCGATCGAAACAGCCGCATTCCATGCAAGCAGTCGAAGACTTACACAACCCACGACGACAACCAGATCGGTGTGACCATCCAGGTGCTTGAGGGCGAGCGTGCCATGACAAAGGACAACAACGTGCTGGGTATTTTCGACCTGACCGGCATTCCAACAGCACCTCGCGGTGTGCCCAAGGTGGTTGTCACCTTCGACCTCGACGCCAATGGAATACTGAATGTGACTGCCCAGGAGATGGGCACCGGCAATGCCAAGAACATAACCATCAAGAACGACAAGGGTCGTCTGTCGCAGGTCGATATTGATCGCATGGTGAGCGAGGCCGAGATATATGCTGATGAAGACGAGAAGCATCGCGAGAGAATTGCCGCCCGCAACCAGCTGGAAAGCTACGTTTTTGCTGTGAGAGAGGCTGCCGAGCAGGCTGGCGACAGGATCACCCAGTCGGATCGCAGCAGTGTGCTCGAGAAGTGCAGCGTGGCCGGCAAGTGGCTCGATAGCAACACGACGGCCGAGAAGGAGGAGTACGAGTACAAGCTGAAGGAGGTCACTAAAGTCTGTAGTCCAGTCATGAAAAAGATGCACCAGCAGGCGGGAGCAGGCGACGGTGGTCTTCCAGCGTCCAGCTGTGGTCGATCCACTGCCGAAGAGGTCGACTAAAACCATTTTAAATTTAAATACAATGCTAATTAGTATTATTTATTTTATTGGGTAGATTAATTAGATCTCACCACCAAAAATTAATTGATATGAGTATTATAATTCATTTGAATTGAATAAGATTCAATTAAAATAGTGTGAACACAAATACAATTAAAGTCTGTCTGTTGTTTGAGTATCTACTATTTACTTGGGCAATCCTTCACGCTCGGCCCAATCCAGCCAGGAGCCCTCGTAATTCTTAAGATTTCTGAATCCCAACGCGGCGGCTGCTTCCGCTGCCTTCAAGCTGCGCACGCCCATTCTGCAATGGAATACAATTTCGGTGTCGGGCTTGGGCTTATCGCGTCCATACTTTGATTTAAAGAGCTGCTCGTTGGCAGCCAGCTCCTGGCTGACGGAGCCCAATGGAATGTTAATGCTGCATGGAATTTGGCCTGTTTCCTGCAATTCACTTGGCTCACGCACATCAATGAGCAGCTTTTCGGGCTCCTGACGAAGTTTCTTGACGGCTGCATAGTCCACAATTCCAATGACAGTTTGGTTGTTCCCGTAGAGACGTCGAGGAACTGCAAAAGCAACGATCGACTTCGCCTGAAGACTTGAAACAGTACCAGCCGCTGGTTGGCGCAGTGTTGAAGCCGTTGCTCTAATTATAATTGGACAGTATTTTAAAAGCATTTTTTGTGCTTCTGCTTTTACTTTTATTATTTAAACAACAAACGTTATATAAAATGCAGCCGTAGTGGCAACAATAGCGGACGCTGAGCCGGCAAACAGCTGTTTGTTGTACAGCGTTGCCAGATTGCAGTATTCCAAAAAAATTGTTTGAAATTGAAAACTATAAGTTCTGACGCACTTGTACATATTTATATGCATAGCTATATAGTTGCCAAGTGCTTGCGCTATCACTCAACAAATACGTGAAGAGTGTGTGTCAAGGCAAAGGCTCAATCAAGTTCACATCACATGATAAGTTGAACACCCAAGCCGTTGATGTACATATGTATATATATACATACATACATATGTAGTTGAAGCTGCTGCCGCCGCTTGATTAATTCAATTAATAGAATAGCGATCCCGGATTCAATTACAGTCGTTTAAATATACACATATGTATATGCAAATTTTTACACATGTATATACATAATTTGCACGCATACAAGCATAAATATATTAATACAGCCGAATAACACTTTTTGCACAGAATTGATAAGAGAAGATAATCGTTTCATTTATTGCCGTTATTAAGATATGAGATGAAATACTTTGTGTATGTATGTAAATATTAATTCATATATACATATGTACGTATACGTGCCTGGTAGTCAAGCTTTTGTGGCTGGCGATATGTAATCAAAAACTACAAAACATTAAGTGGATTACGATTGTTTACTTGTCTTTACTGATAACACTTTATTTATGTATGTTATGTACATGTGTATATGTGTACTTCCCAGGAACCTTAGGTCACCAACGTCATCAAACGGCGCGTGCCTTAAGAGCTGATTGGAACCGGATAGGAATGGAATAATCTGAATGGTATAACTACTAGTAAACACGCTATATCAGCTAGACTCTAAGAAAATACTATAAATGCTCGCTTACAGACATACGATCAGTAATTTTTTTTAGTTTTTTTGTTTTTTATTTAATAATCAAAATACGTATACATTTATGGTGTTTACAACTAATGAAATCGCAAATACAACTAGCTTCAAAGATACGCTGAAAAAACGCAGCTAAATTATTGGCAACTAAATACAAATAGGTACATAATGCTCTATACAAAATATATATAAAACATATCGCTCATATCGTGCGTATCGATTAGGATGCGTCTAGTATAGACATTGTAGGTTAACGCACAGCATACAATTATGGCATCAGTGGGGGAAATTCATCATATTCAGTTGCGGTCCACAATGTGTCCCAGGGATTCGCCAACGCTGATCTTCTGGCCTGCCACGATATCGAACTTAAAGTTCTTGGGCGCCTCGAAGAGCATAACAATGGTGCTGCCCATGTTGAACTGGCCAACTAGATCGCCCTTGTTAAACTTGGGCTGCGGCTGCTCGCGCTGCTTCACACCCAGCTGCAACTCGTCGTATTCGTAGGTGCTCGGCGGATGGGCGCCTACATTGAAGCCCGTCCAGCGATTGGTTTTCAACTCGGCATCCATGTAGATTTCCACAGAACCCACATTAGTGGCACCCACCGCCGTGTAGCTAAAGAAGCCATGCTTCCAGTTGCCCATATAGAGCACCCGCTCATTCAGACAGAACAGACCGGGCAGCCAGCTGGCCACCTTGGGACTCACAGACAGCAGCTCGCCGGAGAAATGACGTCGCACCGTCGGCTGCCAGGCAGCGGGCGAATGAAAGCGATGATAGTCGCCAGGGGCCAGGTAGATGACACACTGATACAGCTCGGTGGAGTCGTCGCGCTTCTGCTTGAGGGCTTGTGCATAGCTCAGCGCCGAATTGGATTGCTCGACCGTCTGCAGCGGTCCCAGGAAATCCTCGATGCTATAGTTGACGCCCTTCACCTGCTCAATCAGCGTGTCGGCAGCGCTGCCAAAGTGCAGCACCTTGCCATCGGCGGGTGAAACGAGCGGCGACTTAGCATCGATCACGCGCACGCCCTCCCTCAGCGGTCGCGTAAAGAACTCCGCCAAGCTGCTGTAGTGATTGTAGTCCGGATATAGGGCCTCGTCAATATTGACCTGAAACAGTTGCGAGTACCAGCCGTAGATGTAGGGACGCAGCGGATTGGGCATATAGCAGGCGGCCAACCAGCCCCAGCAGCGGCTCATGATGCGCAACGGCAGCGAGCAGTAAACGCGCGACTGGAACTCAGAGGCGGTGCGTGGTGTGCCGTCACGTCCGCAACGAAACTTGTGCAGTTGCCATTCGATGGCGCCAAAGACGCACAGGCCCATTGGGGCCCAGCGCAACAGAAAGCCGGTCCAGCGGGAGAGCACATTGCGACGCACCTGCAGCTGTGTCTGCTGTGGCTTCGGCTTGGCCAGTCGTGACTCATTGGAGCCGGCCTTTGTGGGCAGCTGCCGAAAGTGGCGCAAGACGGGCCAGTTTCCGTTCTGTTGCGTATGCTTCGCCGGCAGCTGCTGCTGCTCCTGAATTGCCTTGCGAATGTTGCCCGCTTTCAGCAGGAAGCGACCTCGCGGCACAAAATACGAAACCATTCTGGAACTTGCTGGTGCTTTCCAACTGTTGCTTTCGTTGTTGTTATTTGCGACCACGCCGCCGCAGTCGCTGCCGATTATGTATTACGTAGTAGGTCGTTGTGCGTGCGCCGCTTTTGATTGGGATAAAAGTGGCACGATTTAAATATTGTCCAAAATGTGCTAAATCGTCACTTCTATTTAGATAGACAATTAGCTGAATCTGTAAGCATGTGCATGTAGCTGCAGCTGGTTGAGTTTATGTCAGAAAATTAAATTATGCGGTTGAAGTGGATGATGCGAGGGCAAAAAAAATACTTCCGTAGTGTAGCACTGCCTGGCGACAACTGAAAGATCGAAATGAACGGATAATGCGTTGACGATTGTGACTGTGTGTGCGTAGGGGCGCCATTGTGACTATGTCGCATGTGCTTTTCTCACCAAAACAAACGCTCTTTGCTGCTTTTTCTGCTTATCAATTGCCTCTTGCTGGGTCTGATTTGTAATAACAACAAGACGCGTTGCCCAAGGTTGCCTGGCGCACGACAAAATGTCTTCAGTAGACCATTGCTTGTGTCTTACAAACTGGTTTTTTGCTGTGTTTTTTTCAAGCTTTGTACGCATTTGTTTTGGTTGTTTTGTGGTTTAGCAACTGTTTTCTTATACATTCATTTAACTGCGCCACAGCTATGCAGAACAGGGTGGCAACCCTGCAATCCGCACATCGAACAGCTGATTGATTATTTGTGTTTTACAGTTCGTTGCAAAAACTGAATTTTATGCACTGATTAAAAAGAATACCAACCAGGCGGAGTCATGGCAGACGCGGATAAGCAGCCGGTCTCGTTTGCCTGCCAGCGCTGCCTGCAGCCCATTGCGCTGGACGAGCATCTGGAGAAGATTAGTGTGCATGCAATGGCTGAACTTTCATGTGGGATAAACAACATAACACAACAAAATGTGTGCTAAAATATGTCAATTAATTTTACCTCTGCTTACAGTACCGATCTATGGCGGCAATGTGAACACAATCGATCCACAGGATGCCAATAGCTTTGATCACTTTGTGCCGCCTTTCAGGCTGACTGACTCGATTAACGGCACAGGCTTTACGCTAGTTTCCGATGGGCGCGATAGCAAGAAACTAAGTGCCGCATTCAAGCTGAAAGCCGAGCTGTTTGATTGCTTGTCCTCGAACTCGGAGATTGATCATCCACTGTGCGAGGAGTGCGCTGATTCAATGCTGGAGATCATGGACCGAGAGCTGCGCATCGCGGAAGACGAGTGGCATGTCTACAAAACGTATCTGAACGAGCTAGAGCAGCAGCAGGAGGGACCGAATGTCGATGCGCTAGACAAGGAGCTGGAGGAGCTAAAGCAAAGCGAGAAACAACTAATGGCCGAACTCGCAAATCTGAAGGCGGAGGAAAAAGTATTGAATGCTGCCATAGAGCAGGAAGAAGTGGAAAAGGAAAAGTTGCATGAGCAGGACGAAAGCTATTGGCGCGAGTACACCAAGCATCGGCGAGAGCTGATGCTGACGGAAGATGACAAACGCAGCTTGGAGTGCCAGATTACGTACTCCAAGCAGCAACTGGATAAGCTGCGCGAAACCAATATATTCAACATCACATTTCACATCTGGCACGCCGGCCACTTTGGGACAATCAACAACTTTCGCCTGGGCCGCCTGCCATCCGTGTCCGTGGACTGGTCGGAGATAAACGCCGCCTGGGGCCAGACAGTGCTTCTACTGTCGGCGCTGGCGCGCCAAATTGACCTAACATTTGAGCGGTATCGTGTGGTGCCATTCGGCAACCATTCCTATGTGGAGGTGCTGGGCGACAATCGCGAGCTTCCGCTCTATGGCAGCGGTGGCTTCAAATTCTTTTGGGACACCAAATTCGATGCGGCCATGGTGGCGTTTCTGGACTGCCTGACACAGTTTCAAAAGGAAGTAGAGAAGCGCGACACTGACTTTCTGTTGCCTTATAAAATGGAAAAGGGCAAAATAATTGATCCTTCCACTGGAAATTCGTACTCCATCAAGTGAGTGAATATTATAGTCGTTGCTCGGAAATTAAATCGTTTTGCTAATATTTTATATATAGGTAAAAACCATCAACTGGGAAACATTTGTTATTGCAATTTTTTATGTGATTGCTACGGACGAAGTTTATATTTTCGATTGTTTAAAACCAGAAAATATCAAACAGTGCTTTCCATTTCCAAAACTTTTAATTTTTGAGCAAACACTTCGAATGAAAATTATTTACTGACATTTTCTTATAATCTATTTGCAGAATTCAATTCAATTCCGAAGAACAATGGACGAAAGCTTTAAAGTTCATGCTGACGAATCTGAAATGGGGATTGGCCTGGGTCTCATCCCAGTTCGTCACGCAATAAAGCTGCCGTTCAACTGTCATTTTATTTATATATCTTAATTAGTGCTTTAAATTACAAATAAATCATTTAACATTTAATTGCTTGCTTTGCGTCTGCATCGTCGGCCTCGCTGTCGTCTGTATCCGAATCGCTAACAGAAATATCGTCGTCAATCCACAGCGCACCCTTTTTCTTTTTGATGACCTTCGCATTAACGTTGGCGTTACCTTTGCGTTTGCTACCAATTGTGGTGTTGTTGCCGCTGGATGTACTCGGTGCGGCCTTGGTTGCATCGCTGTCCACTGTTGCCGTTAGTTTGGCTTCCTCGGCTTGTTTGAGGCCCTCCTCAAAGGCATCATTTACCTTCTCGGTCAGTTTGGCTCGTGCCTCCTCGTACTTTTCGTCCTTGAATTCATGTTTCGGCACCGCCAATAGTTTCTCAATTTTGCGTTTCTTGCGCTCCTCAGCTTCGCGCTCGCGTTCACCCTGCTTCTCCAGCCAGGCTCTAACCCGTTTCTCTTCGTTTATATCGCGCAAGCGACGTCCACTCAAATCGCGACATGCCTCTCTGTTTGTGGTCTTCTCGATTTGGGCGCCAATCGCACGCAGCATGGAACCAAATCCGCCCTTGCCGCCCACCTGGCGGAGCATACAGTGGATACTCCCAATCTCATGTTGGTCAAAAATAGTTGCGTTTAAACGTTTGCCATTGCAAATGAGGTAGTAATCTTCGGATTGCAAATGCTATGAAATGTTTTGATATTAGTTGTTGGGTTACATCAGCAATAGTGATTACTTACTGTTTCCTCTTCGATGCGAGAGCATATTTGTGCAAAATTTATGTCATTGGTATTGACAGTAATTAGCTGTTTATTGTTTATTAATATATTAATCACCATTTTATATTTTGTCTTTGCTTCTGTTGTACCTCTCGGCTATTCCTCTTTGTGCTGCTACATCTGCCCTTTTTACATGCGTTAGAAAGAGAAAGCGGTGATGCAAGCGTTTATCAGACAGCCCAGCGTTGCCACATTTTCCAGTAATTATTAAAAACGCACAAAATTGGTTTAAACTTTGTTGATTTTACTTGAAAAACAGTTGCTGTTGCTCATAGTGAAAATATACTAAGCAACAAAGTCACATAATGCATTGCTTATATTGCTTTTAAGGAATTTGTGAAGTTGCCGCCATTGAAATAAGGCAATTGAGCCGAGTTGGCAGCCCACACTCTCGCACACAAAGTGCTCATTTAATTAGTTCGCATTTTAGACGACGAAAGGTAAAAATTTGGCGACGCGTTTATAGAACAATTTAACCAATTTAACATAACGAAAGAAATTGAAACTAAACAAAAACCGGTAGCGGCTGCAATTTGCTGACAGATGATATGTGCAACAAAAGCGATGATCAAGTGAAATGCGGTAAAATTACAGCCGCAGCCACGTCACAGAACGCAATAAAATAAGTGAATTTTGGGCAACGAAATCTGAAATTCTAAGCTGAAAGCGATGCCAGCCATGAACAATGGGCAGTGTACGACATTGGCAGCAGCGGTGGTAGTTGTGTTAATGATAATTCTAGCTTTCTGCATCGGGTAGGAGGGGTAAAACAGCAAATCGAACGCTTAGCATAAAAGATGGCAGCAGAAAAGTGAACAAGATACATACACATGCATGCATTTGTACATTAGACATACATACATGCATCTATGTATATATATATATATATATGTATATATATACACAAAAAAACACCGCGAAGAAAAAAAAACTGCGTAGCTTGAGCAGAAAATATATCGAAAGCAATGTAAAAATCTGCAGTTTGATTTCAATTACCAAAAACAAAAAGCGACTCATGTGAGCAGCAACTAAAACGCAAACAAAAAGACACCCGCGACGCCTTTGACTTTTCCGCCCGTGGTGCCGCCGTTAATTTTATTTTGACTGTGACTTTGACAAAAATTTGTTGCTGCGCTCATGAAATTCGGTTTATGCGGCCTTAAATTAAATTTGACATTTAATTAATTTGCTCTCCCATTAAATCGATAACTTATGCTACTGATATTAAAAAGCTAATGCAACCGTGTACCTTTTTTTTGTTTCGGCCGGTTTCGGTTTTTGCAAATTTTCCCCTATCCATGTTCTCTTCCATTGTGTATTTTGTTATCGACGGTCATTCATCTCCTAGTTGATTTTCGTTCTTTCTTTCTGCCTTATTTTCTATGCGCGCGCGTCTGTGTGTGTGAGTTTGTTAATGCTCTATAATTGCTTTGCTGAAAATTGTTTTATTAAACCAAGGAAGTTGTTTGTATTTTATTTATTAAATACAACTCGGTTTCCTGAGCGCCTGCTGCATTCATTCGAGTAGAAAAATTAATGCGAATAACGTAGACTGCTTCGGACCTCGCTTCCCACTCTGTTTTTGAGAGAGCGCTCGCGTGCGGGTGTGTGTATGTGTATGTGTTTTTCTGTGTGTGTGCGTGTCTGCAATGGTTTTGAGTTAACCGCTGCCTTTGTTTCATATTCGCACTCGATTCGTACAACATTATCCATATCAAATGCTCGCCTAATTCCCCATAGCAATTATTCGATCATGTGCTGCTTGGTTGTATTGTGGATTGTGGACTTAGTGTGTGCAATTTACACAAAATCTAATTAATATTCACAATCACATACAAAAAACAGCACACTTTATTCTTGTCCGTAAATAACTGAATACATTTTTTCTCTTTCTCTTTGTTTGCAGTGATTCCAGTCTTCAACTTCGAATCCAACCCATAATCTAGCGAACTTTCACCTAAACAATCGTTTATATAATAATACACAACATTTTTGTACCAGAAATGAGCAAGAAGTCAGTTGAAGTATATACAAAATAGAGAGACAATTTTCTATAACTATTGGTATAACGTCTATACTAAAAATATAACATTTAAATTCAGTAGGAGTTAGTGTACAGCTCTCAAGGAGTATGTACCACCAGACAACAACAACAACAACAGCAGCAGCAGCAACAACAACTGGAGCCAAACAAGCTAGAGAGAGAGTACATCAATATATTCCAAAACACTCCATTACCGCATAGTTAGAATATATATTAAAGAAATTTATCGAGAACAAGTAGCAACAACAACAACAACAACAGCGAAAGCAATAAACGACGAACCTCAGCGTTAAGCAAAAAGATTTACTATTAACATATATCTAGATCTATATACACGATATATTAATATATAGAGTAGTTGTATAGTCAAAAGTCGCAAGTATTCAAAATTTATTTTCAAAAGTCAAGAATAGTGAAGCTATTGTTGTTATTTATTAACTGGAGTTCTTAGTTCGAGTTCCAGTTGAATTAAAAATATTATATATACATTTTGTATATGATTGTGAATGTGCGTGCATTGTATTTTCATATCGAAATCAAATACTTGTAGTTAGGAATCGCAGGTGACCAGATTTTTTCTAAAAGCAGTGTTTTGTATTGATGTGGACGTTAGTTATAGACTAGTTGATACAGCACTAGGACACAGGAGCAGCACCAGTAGAAGCAATAATCAGAGCCAAACACTAGCAGTTAGCATTTGGTATTCAAAAATGGACGAGTCACAACCAAAAACGTTGTACGTGGGCAATCTTGATGGTTCGGTATCGGAGGATCTGCTGATTGCGCTCTTTGGCAAAATGGGTCCAGTTAAAAGCTGTAAAATCATAAGAGAACCGGGCAATGATCCCTATGCCTTCATCGAATATTCCAATTATCAGGCGGCCAGCACCGCCCTGACCGCCATGAACAAACGTGTCTTTCTCGACAAAGAGATCAAGGTGCGTTTGCCAAACACACACACACATATATATATATATATAAAGATATACATAAATAATGCACTTGTGCCCTTCTGTAGGTCAACTGGGCCACTAGTCCGGGTAATACACCCAAGACAGACATCAGTTCGCACCATCACATATTCGTGGGTGACCTCAGTCCGGAGATTGAGACGGAGACGCTGCGCGAGGCATTCGCACCTTTTGGCGAGATATCAAACTGTCGCATTGTACGCGATCCACAGACCATGAAGTCCAAGGGCTATGCCTTTGTCTCCTTTGTGAAGAAGGCCGAGGCCGAGAATGCCATTCAGGCAATGAACGGACAGTGGATTGGATCGCGCTCGATACGCACGAATTGGTCGACGCGCAAATTGCCGCCACCGCGGGAATCGTCCAAGTCGGGTGGCCTCGGTGGCGGCATGGGTGGCATGGGAGGCGGCGGCGGCGCTGGCAATGGCATTAAGAACAACCAGCGGCACACCTTTGAGGAGGTGTACAACCAGTCGAGTCCCACAAACACCACCGTTTATTGTGGCGGCTTTCCGCCCAATGTCATCAGCGATGAGCTGATGCACAAGCATTTCATGCAATTCGGCACCATACAGGATGTGCGCGTCTTCAAGGACAAGGGCTTTGCGTTCATCAAGTTCGTTTCGAAAGAGCCGGCGGCACGCGCCATCGAGCATACGCACAACAGCGAGGTGCACGGCAACCATGTCAAGTGCTTCTGGGGCAAGGAGAACGGCGGCGACAATTCGGCCAACAATGTTAATGCCGCCGTTGCGGCAGCGGCCTCCGCCAATGTGGCCGCTGTTGCCGCTGCCAATGCAGCAGCCGCCGCTGGTGCCGCTGGCATGCAGGGCCAAATGATGACACAGCAACAGCTCGCTGCTGCCACTGGGACTGCGCTACCCGGCCAAATGATGACGCCCCAACAGATTGCAGCTGCTGCGGCGGCGGCGCAAGCGCAATATCCCTATGCGGCAGCATACCAACAGATGGGCTACTGGTACCCACCGGCGGTGAGTGACCAATACAACTGCATTCAAGATTCGCTAGCTAATCTATCTCATCTCTCACCAACTATATCCAGCAGAGCTATCCGGCGCAGATGCAGACGCAGTACATGCAGCAGGGCTACTATCCCTACGCCTACACCACCAGTGCTCAACAGGCGGGAGGCGTGCGTACGTATCTGATCAATTAGAATAATTGATTTTATTTTTGCACCTTTTACATGGTGCAATTAGTTGCTTGATTTATTCACGCAACTTTTAAAGTCTTCAGTCTTAAAACGACATATTGAAAGCAACTATAAGTGAGCTAGTCTAGTAATGAGTTTAACATTGCACAAAAATATACAAGTGCATCGCACATTGCAAGGATTTCCCCAAATGCACAAGACCTCTATGTTCTCAGTATAATAACAGCTTGTGACTAAAGTGTCGCAAGAAAACTGTGCCTATATAATATACAATAGTATATACATATATTTCTTTGGGAACAAAGTTAAAGAAAAGCTAATGCGCACATTAGACAGCAATTGCGCTGCGGTTTTAAAATACATTCTGTGTCTATTTGCCGATAGTAATCAAATTTTGTATAATTTAAATATAATCTTTGTATTAGATGCAAAAATACTAAACATTTTCATTCTAACCCTTTTTTTTGCCGTATTATACTTTTGAGGTCTCCTTATTGCACTTTTTAAAAATTGTTCATGGGCCTGCAGCGTATAATATATTTTTATTATATATATATTACAGTATATATTTTGAGCTGTCGAGATAAATATCAGGTGGTCTCCTAAAATTGTTCTTCCACTTTATGCATTTGCTGATAATACTAATTATTATATCGTTGTCTTGTGTTGTTTGCAGCTGCCGGGTATCGTGTAATGCCCCCAAATATGGCATGGGGCGTCCCCGGTGCCACTGTGGTGCCGGGCGTGAGTGCCGCTGCTAGTGCGGCTGCTGCCGCCAATGGTTCGCTTGCCCCGCAGATGATGTACAGCGCTGCGATGCCACAATATCAAACCCAATGAGCAGAGACGTGACGCCTGCTTCGACGCCGTCTGCTGAACACTGACAGCCGCTGCAGCCAACGACCGCATCAACGACCACATCATTTACTACATCAGTCCAAAATCGTGTTCGAATCTGAAACCATTAGCAACGATGACAACACTTAATATCTGTACACTCTAGCAGTTGACTTTTATGTTTCAGTTCCAATCGTTTCTTGCGTTGCGTTGAGTTGACTTCGTTTGTTTTTCTCTGCTGTGTGCGTGCGTCACGTTACGTTACGTTACTACCGATACGATTGCTGACGATAATTATCGCAGTCATCAATCAGTTGGCAGTTGTGAGTGTGAAGAGTGCGTTAAGCAAACAACAAAAGCAGTTGGTCGAAGCACAGCGTTGAACTAAAAGTTGAATCGCGCGCAGCGGCAGCGCTCTAGAGCTCTGGGCGACGGGCGGGTAGCTGTAACAATCTAATCCAATCTAAGTACATGTTAAAATAATTTAATGATTTGTAATTTAAGTGAGATGTAGGCGTACACAAGAAACGGAAACTAAAAAAAGCAAAATAAGTAAATTTAAAACAACAACATCAACAACTGAATAAAACAAAACATATAAACAAAAAACAAATCGAAAGTGACAAAGCAAATTGTAATTGTTGTGGATTTGCAATTAACGCGTTGAATAGTATGTGTGTCAACAGAGAATGCCGAGAAATGCAGATTAAGAACAGGCCGAAAATAAAAGCATAAACAAATTTAGATCTTAAGCGATTGTAAATGCGAACATATATTCATAATTGAGATGTGTGAATTATGTATGTAAAATGTAAAATAAAGAAACAAAAAAATATATAAAACAACACAAAAACTAACTTTTTAATAGGCTGCCCAACAATTCAAAAAATGTCTGACAAATAAATTTAAACAATAATCAAAGAAGCTAATTGAATACACTAAATTTCGTAGATTTCGATCATTTTAAAATGTTTCATACTCCTGAGGGTTGTATCTTTAAAAACTTGTTTTTGACTGCGCTGTTTTGGTAGAAAATTGCAATGGTTTAATTTATCTGCATGTTTTTAATTTGAATATAAATCCTTGCATCTAAATTTATTTGTTAGATCTAATTTATAATATTTCTACCAAACATTGGGTCACTTTGTGCCTTTGACTTGATCATTATCTCACTTAGTGTTTAAACAATACGGATATCAATTCAACTTTTAGAAATTCTGATCAATTGTAGAAGATTCATGATTTTATGTTCTGAATGCTGTATCTATTAAATCTGGTAGACAAATTTGGTAGAAAAGTTGTAGAAAATAGTATGATATTTAATACCGATTCATAAAAATATACTTTGAAATCAGACATAAAATATGATGCATATGTTTATTATTTAAAGACATAATTACCGTAGAAGTCTATTCCATAATTTAACCAATTTCGACCAAAATCAGAAACCAATAGACCTGTAATCGGAACGATAATGTTATACCCTCTATTTTAGACAGATATTGCGTAAGATTACCGTTTTATGTTGATCAGCTGCCATAAAGGTAATTTAATGAATATATTTGAGAGAATGCAAGAATTGGAGTTTCGAATAAAGCTGATATTTTTCGGGTATATCGTTTACATCACAACAATTGAAGCATTATAAGCTCAACACATCTTAGAAACTTTTCAAAAAAATACACGTTAAAATATGTGTTGAAATCGTTTTTATTTTCCGCTTTAGCATATGTATGTTCTGGTTTTTTGTATGCCTTATGTCCAGGCGATAAACTATATAAATGTAGTGGCGCTGCATAAAGCTGTTTCTTAGCGTCGTAAGCAATGTGTGTGTGTGTGTATTCTAGGTACAATAATTTGGTAACGGTTCTATTTAAACGATAAGTGTAAACAACTATAAATTGGGGGCGCATTGAAATCGAACAAACGACAAACGATATACTATAGACAGCTGCTATTGTACATTGATTGAGGAACTAAAATCTAGGTAATGTTTTCAAAGCTCTCGCTAAAACTTATGTTGGTACTCGTGTATTTTTGTGAAATGTAAGTTATTCAACGTGGCGCAGTTTACCTTAGGGCTATGCTTATGTCTACGATTACGTGTAATTATATAGTTGAGGGCGTGATGTTCCCTAAAACAATTTATTATGACTATGGTTGTGTTAATTGCATAAACTGTACAACAGAAACGTGTTCAAGGCTAATATGTATTGAATTATAAGTATACAGCTATGGAAGTATTAAGTGGACTGCTGGGCCACCAGCAAACAGTTTAAGAATGCCAACAAAATATGCTTAAAGAACTTAATATTAAGATTTGAAACAATGTTTAACTACATGGAATGCTCATAGGTAGGTACATAAACAGTTTTGAAACATGTGAAAAACAGAAAAAAATACATTTTACAATTAGTTACTTAAGCAATTAGCGAAAAGCAACGTTGAAAGAACAGTTATTAAATAAGACACACAAATACAGACATTATAATAAATGAGTATACTTCGCTGTAATATGTTTTAGACAATTTCGCTTATTGTTAATGTTTTTTCGTATGGACTATGATCTGGGCACCGTTTGAACATAGCATTTAAAATCAGAACTTATAACGAAGATTTCCATACAATGTGCTTAAATGTAAATACATCGATCCTATAAATCGCTGAACTTAGATGGGGAAAAACAAATGAATTGAATTTCATGTTCATAACAAAACATTGTGAAACAATTAAGACTACTGAGAAGGTAAAAACTAAATGCATAACGAACGCTCTATAAATGTTAAACATACGTGTCAATGATGAAAACTAATGCAATTGCTAGTTGCATGCTGCATGTTGCAGCAACAGCAAGAACGACAAAAAGTAAATTCCATCACTCACATCACATACTGTTGCGTCGGCATATCGCGCCTGACGTGGACAAGTGGGCGTTGTGGCCTAGTTTCTGGTACTGGTACTGGTACTGTGCTCAGCCTTGGGTGCCCCGCTGGGCACTTACCCAAGTAGCTGCATTTGTAGTGCTTGGGTGGGTGTTACCAACAAAACAAAAAAAAAAAAGAACAAAATTAGGGGGGGAATAAATCAAATAGGAAACGCGACCAAACTAAATGGTAATGTCGCCATAGTCCTGCGACCATTTCTCGTACGAGTTGAGACTCTGCGGCGCGACCGAGCGGCGAATGCGCTTCAGCGAATTATGGAAATCCTTCTCAGTGATGGGACGCATGGCGCTAATGTCCAGACACTTGACCTGCTCCACATTCAGCTCACGTATTGGTTCGAGGGCGGCATCCTTGGCCAATGCCGTCAAATCGGAGCCCGAGTAGCCGTCGGTGATTTTGGCCAAACGTCCAAGGGCATCCGTGTCCAGCGGGCTGCCCTGCTTCTGCAGCAGACGATTTAGCAGCAGCTCGCGTGTGTGTGCGTCCGGCAGTGATACGTAGACGCGCTTGGTAAAGCGACGCAGTGCAGCCTCGTCCAGCTCCTGCGGCCGATTGGTGGCTGCCAGCACCACAATGCGATCCCCATCTGGATTGCCCGGCAACCCATCAAACTCGACCAGGAATTCGGTTTTGAGGCGACGCGACGCCTCGTGCTCGTTGCTGCTGCGCTCCGATAGCAGCGAGTCCACCTCGTCAATGAATATGATCGATGGCTGCATGTGACGCGCCACAGCAAAAAGGGCACGCACCAGTTTCTCACCATCGCCCACATACTTGCTGGTCAACGAGGCGGCCGAGATGTTTAGGAACGTCGCACTGCATTCGGTGGCAACGGCGCGGGCCAACAGCGTTTTGCCATTGCCGGGCGGTCCGAACAGCAGCAGACCCTTGGCTGGTGCGCGCAGGCCTAAATGTAGATTTAAGTCGTTTTTTAATATATAAATGGCAAAAACATATGATTCAGAATGGACATGGAGTTAGGGCAAATTGCTTCAGATTGCAGAATGCAAATCTAATATAGAACCTAAGCCATGAACAAAACTGCCTCGGTATTGAAAATCGGTTCAGTTTTGACAAAGTTGTGGGAGTCTTAAATGCTGGTAAGGTACTTCTAATTGAAAGCATAGCCCACCTGTAAAGAGTTCGGGACGCACGGACGGCAAAATGACCATCTCCTGGAGCGCCTGCTTGGCCACATCCTGGCCGGCAATGTCTGTCCACTCGACCTTGGCGCCGCCCTCAACGATCTCATCGAGTATGAGCTGCACCAGCTTTTGTTCCACACCCTTGACGCTGATCATGGGCGTGCTGGCACCGCTGCCGCTGCCGCTGCCACTGGCCCCATTGTTGTTGATGGGCGTGCGCGAACGCAGAGGCGGCGTATTCCGGCCGGATGACTACAAAGATACAAAACATACATAAATGATGTGCATTTCCTTTGTGACCACAGGTACTCACAAACTGACGTCGCACGGCCGGCGGAGTGGCTGCAGTTTTGCCCGGCTGACGCTGCAGAGCGGCGCCGGTGGTGCCAGTTGTCTTCGAGCCGAGATTGCGCGGCAGCGTTTGTGACTTGTTGACAACGGCCAGATTGCCGGGTCGCTTGTTGCCAATGGTTAGCTTGCGGCCAGAGGCTGGAGGAGAATTCAATTAATATGTGTGCGTTTCTCGGCAGCTATTACTTTGACTAAGACTAAATCAAAAGCTAATTGTAATTGTAACTCAAAAATCATGCAGTGCGCCAAGTGGAGTGGAAATGCGAGACAGAGAGCGAGAGAGTGAGTGAGTGAGTGAGAGTGTGAGAGGAAAACGCTGATTGATCGCTTGCAGTCGCTTGGTTCTTGTTGTTGCTGTTCTTGTTGTCGCTCATTCTGGACTGTGTGCTTTAGCTTTGGCTTGAGTTCTTGCTGTTGCAGTTGCAGTTGCAGTCGTATGAAAAGTGTGTTACGGCACTTACCCGCTGGCACGGCGCTGGATGGGGCTGCGCCGCTGGCTTTTGGTCCATAGCCGCTGCTACGCAAGGCTACTTTCGGCTGCTCAGCGATTGCTCTCTTGGCGGAGCCACTGGCTCCACTGTGGCTCTGACCCGCCAGCATGGGCTGCTTGCATTTTTGGTGCTGCTTCTTTTGCTGCTCCATCAGTGACAAGCGTTGCATTCTCAAATCTTCCTCGCGCAAAGCTGCGTCGTTGGGGGGTGTTGGGAAATGGACGCGAATGGGGCGCAAAATCATAAATGTGTGCGAACACAGTGTGACAAACAAACGTGCAAAATAAAACATAAGAAAAATCAAAATACAAAGAAACAGTTATCTACGGAGGGCCGAAGATGAAATACCCTTGCAGACATATGTTGATTGATTATTTCAAATAGGCTACGAATACAATTTGCGAGTATGGTTTAAAGGCTAGTTTTCACTGCACTCTCACTGTTTCGTCACAAAACTTAAATATCCTCTGCAAGGATATGCCATATACTATATACGAGCCAAGGACCCTACTTACCAAGAAAGTGCAGTCGATCGCGGGCCATCGAGAGATTGGTTTGCATTTTGTCATGCAGACGCTGGGCGCGATCCCAGACATCGCCGCGTCCGCTCCAGCAGTCAACGGCAATGCCATCTTCCAGCTCCTTGATGCCCTTACGGTACAGCTCAATGGCCAGATCCTTGTGGCCTTTAAGAAACAAGTACAAAAGGGAAAGCGGAAATTGAAATTCAAGTGCATGCATGTTGAGCGAACACGACTAGAAGATATCCTGTTCTGTAAATATTCCTAATATACATTTTTAGCTGCTTATAAGACATGATTAGATTGACTCGGCTGCTTATCCTGATCACGAATGCATATAATTATATATGGAAAAAATTGAAATATTATACTTGGTGATGCTTTCTTATGCCTGTTACATACATTTTCAAAACCTCTATCCTTTTAACACATTTTTAATGGTTTAAGAGTACACAAATTTTGTATTTTCGATTATATCGATTACTTCAATGATGATAAACGCGAACGCACATTCTAAATAAGAACTCGCTCATGACAAGTCATCAACTCGTCAGTTCGTCTGATTTAAAATATATGTATGTATGAAGGTTAATCCTTTTATAGCTCATATAAAGTGGCTCTACTTTTTTTATACCCATTTTCAATGGGTATAACAAAACAGCACTTGCACATATGCTTGTTGTGTGAGCGTGTGTGTGTGTGTGTGTGCGTGTGCAGCTATTGATTCTCAAAGCGCACGAGACAGATACGATAACAAAAGCGCACACTGCTTGTGTGGATGACTCATCGAGCAGCCCTACAGCAGCCACAGAGGAGAGGAGAGGAGAAGGAGAGCAAAACAAAGCAACCCCAACGTATCAATCGGACATTTACCTTCGTTCTCCTCGTCAATTTTGAGCGCCTTGGAAATGTACTCGAAGGCGCGACGATGATGATGCTTCTGCTTGGCCAGCAACGGATCTCCCGGACCAGGTGAATAGCCACCCGCACCACCCGCCGAGCGACTGGAGGCCATCTCCAGCGGTTGGGGTGCGCGTTGTCGCTGCGGCAGTGTTTGCAGTGCCTGCTGCGTGGACTCCAATGGACAGATAGTTGCCTGCTGCTCCTTGGAGTTCTGGACGACAATCTCAATGTTGCAGTCACGTCGATGCGGACTGCGATAGATCACCTTTGTGCTCGCGCCGTACAAGTAGCGAAAAATGCAGAACAGCTGATAGATCAGAGAGCGCAATACGTTGAACAGAAATATAATGGGAAATGAAACAACGTAGAGATTCTGCTTGTGCACCGAGTTGCCGCCGCGCGGTGCGTTTCCACTGGTTGGCGTCAAGTCCGCATCGGTTGTGTCCTCGTCCGGGGAACTGCCCGGCGTTGTTATTGCTGTCGTTGTTGCTGTGCGTTGGCGTTGATTGGACGACAGTCGTGCATTGGATTTGCCGTCATCGATTAGTGCATCACTGCAGCTGCGACTGCGATTGGCGCCGCCTCCGCCGCCGCCGCTGCTGCTGCCGCTGATTTTGACCGGCGATTTGGTGCTGCTACTGGCGCTGGACGAGGATGATTGGTTTTTGGTGCGTACCATCGATATTGATTGCGGCGCCGCAGCTCACGGATTTTCTATGCGACGTTTCTTACTGCGCCCCTCCAACCCCCAACCCACAAATGAACAACAAAGTTTTCCACTACTCAGACACAAAGACACACGATTATTGGCACGCGTACGCGTTTGAATGACAGAAAACAAATAAACTGAAATGGAACACACGACGCGCGCTGTTTGTTAATCGTTGCTGCTCATTTTCGTTAGCTGTATGTATTTATTGAGCAAATTTTTCTCTGTGTCGCCGTTGCTGTAGTTGCCAGACAGCTGTAACATTTTGATTTGAAACGCGTTTAGCCTAGCAGTTATGTTATGTTATCATAACGTAGGCTAGGTAAAAAAATAAATTAAATATTTGTAAGATCACCAAATGCATCAAACATTATTCACAGTTTTAATACTTGTTTTCTTTCAAATTGGCAATTGGTCCGGCATCACGACATAGACTGTTCTAGGGTTGTAGCCGCGTTGCAAATTTCGATGTAGCAAAAGTATCGATACGCGTCTCTTTATTAATCAGCTGCCGTCTCTCGGCTGTATCTGCGGTTTTTGCATAACAAAAATCTTTAAAATTATCTTCAAAACAGCTAGAGAAAGTTATCAAAATTGCTGGGGAACTAAAACGTGAACCGATAACGCTGTGTACACATACAGATAGAAAAACAAGCTTAACCAAAATGGGACAATACACGGCGTCGCAGCGAAAAAATGTGCGAATTTTGTTGGTCGGCGATGCTGGTGTTGGCAAAACATCCCTGATACTGTCGCTGGTCAGCGAGGAATACCCCGAGGAGGTGCCGCCACGCGCCGAGGAAATCACAATACCGGCGAACGTGACGCCCGAACAAGTGCCCACAAATATTGTCGACTTCTCCAGCGTGGAGCAATCGGATGACACACTCGCCGCCGAGATAAACAAAGCGCATGTCGTGTGCATTGTGTACGCCGTTGACGATGACGATTCGCTCGATCGCATCACGTCGCACTGGCTACCACTGGTTCGCTCCACATGCTGCGGCAACAGCGAAAACGGCGAACCCGATGTGGTCCGCAAGCCAATTGTACTCGTCGGCAACAAGATCGATCTGATCGATTACTCGACCATTGACAGCGTGCTGGCCATTATGGAGGACTACCCAGAGATCGAGAGCTGTGTGGAATGCTCGGCCAAGACGCTGCACAATATTTCCGAGATGTTCTACTATGCACAAAAGGCGGTGCTGCATCCAACGTCGCCGCTCTACATTATGGAAGATCAAGATGTAAGTGACAACTGAATAAGAGAATAAGATAAGCTTATGGGCGGTATTATAATTGTGTCAAGAGATATGTAAAGCATAGAATTGGAGGACTCTGAACCCAGCTTGATATTGATCGATCTCAATCGATGTCTATGTCCAAATATTTTTCAGCAGATGCTGGAAAATCTTTATGTCCATACTTGTTCCTTGTTAGATTTTATCAGACTTAATCCATTGCTATTCTTTAAGGTCAGGTCAGAAGTAGAAATTATTGTAGGTTGCACTGTTCTCACACGATACTAATTCGTCTCTCTTTCAGCTAACGCCTGCCTGCAAGAAATCGCTAGTGCGCATATTCAAGATATGTGATATTGATAGCGACAATCTGCTGAATGATTACGAGCTGAACCTATTCCAGAGGCGCTGCTTCAACACACCGCTGCAGCCGCAAATACTGGACGAGGTGAAGTCCGTGATACAGAAGAATGTGCCGGATGGCATCTATAATGATGCCGTAACGCTTAAAGGATTTCTCTTCCTACACTGCCTGTTCATACAACGTGGACGCAACGAGACGACGTGGGCGGTGCTGCGACGCTTCGGGTACAATGATCAATTGGAGATGTGCCAGGAGTATTTGCGGCCACCTCTGAAAATACCGCCGGGCAGCAGTACGGAGCTATCACATCGCGGACAACAGTTTCTAATTGCGGTATTCGAGCGCTACGATCGCGATGGTGATGGTGCCCTATCGCCGGAGGAGCACAAAATGTTATTCAGCACTTGCCCGGCGTCGCCGTGGTCCTACTCGACGGATATACGCAAATCGTGTCCAACAAATGACGCCGGCTGGGTGACGCTGCATGGCTGGCTGTGCCGCTGGACGCTGATGACACTGGTGGATGTCGTCAAGACGCTGGAGTATCTGGCCTATCTGGGCTTCAATGTGCACGAGAACGACAGCCAACTGGTGGCCATACATGTGACCAGAGAGCGTCGCATCGATCTGGCCAAGCGGCAGAGCAGTCGTTCCGTGTACAAGTGCCACGTTATCGGGCCAAAGGGCTCCGGCAAGACGGGCCTGTGTCGCGGCTTCCTAATTGACGACATGAGCAAACTGGTGGGCAAGGAGTTCAAGACGAATGTGGTGCACTGCATCAACTCAGTGCAGGTGTACGGCCAAGAGAAGCACTTGATATTGCGCGACATTGATGTGCGCCACGCCCTCGATCCGCTGCAGCCGCAGGAGGTTAACTGCGATGTTGCCTGCCTGGTGTACGATGCCTCCAATCCGCGCTCCTTTGAGTACGTCGCCCGCATCTACATCAAGTACTATGCGGAGAGCAAGATACCCGTCATGATTGTCGGCACCAAGTGCGATCTTGACGAGCGACGCCAGGACTATCTGATGCAGCCATCCGAGTTCTGCGAGAAGTACAAACTACTGCCACCGCATCTCTTCAGCCTGAAGACCAACAAAAAGGAACTGTACACAAAGCTCGCCACAATGGCAGCGTTTCCGTGAGTATTTCTCAACTGCTTTCTCATGCTCGGGTCAAGGTCGCATTTATCATGCATTATCATTGGGGTCATGGGTCAGCATCGGGCATGGTCATGTCTCATGGGCTTGGGCTCTCGCTTCTCACTTCCATTCCCATCTGGCATAGAGATCGGCTTCCTTTTCAAACACAACGCGAACACAAACCATTAATTTCAAACACGAACGCTTATCGACAAAACTTTGCATACGTATTGTTATTTTAAACTATGATAGATTTATTTTGTAATGCATATTTTTATTTAGAAAAGATAGATTATCGAGATCGGCGCTTTGAATCCAGTTCGGTGCTCGTTGTAATATGGATAACTATATTTTGTAGTTTCAAATCTTATAGTTAGAAGTAACTGATCTGGTAATCAATTCTAAATTATTAAATTAAATTCATTTTTAAACAATTGTCAAATTGTTCAGGCATGCTTCCATTTTGAAATCCATCCAATATTTGTGGATTCGGATTCAATCCACATACAAATGCGAGGTGTTTTGAAAATAGAATGGCAAAATTCGAATGAAAAACGTTTTGTATATCAAAACTGATTTGGTATACATATGTTTCGTATTGACTCAAAACTGTTTTGCTACAGTTTTAATTTAGAAATGAGAGCATGCCTGATTGTTCTCATCTAATTCAATTGTACTGCTATTATTTTCATCTATACATATATTCCACAAACTCCTGAGCTAAGTCGTGCCTAAAACGGACACGGATGAAATCCCCGTTTTTAAATCCGAACACGAAAGAAATAACGAGAGTAGTCTTGCCTTGGAATAATGTCTATATATTGTGATTATCTTCTCTTATTTCCTACTCCCCCTCTACGTCTTTTGTGTTGGGTGTTCTTGTTTGTTGTATTGATGTTTGTGGCTTCTTTGAATGCTTCTTTGGACTGCTGCTCTCATCATTGGATTACTGGATGATTTATAGGCGCTTTCAAGCTGCCTGGATACTGTTCTACAAGCACAGGTTGGTACAGCTATGGGAATCGGCGTAAGTGTTACATATTCAATTTGAACTGTTACTAATTTTGTCTGGGCTGTTGTCTATATCTTTTACATGCGTTACGAGTACTACCATCAACTATTGTCATACTATATAACCAGCACACACATCTGCACACACACACACATACCTAATTATGCTTACTAAATGTGGTGTGGTTAGCTCCAAGCAGCATATGGGCATTTCCAAAGCTACGCACGTGACAGAAAATCATAAAAAAAATTCAAATTTGGTTATCCTTCAGCTTTACGAATAGCCATTGAATTTATGTTTCGAAGATACATATTAGCAAATAAATAGGTATACGTGACGTAACGAGAAATATAAATATTGAAAACTGCAATATATTTTGATATTTGATATTAATAATTGTGTCGTCAAAAATGAGCATTTTGTTTATGATACGTGACGTGACAATCCTTAATGACTCAACTAATTTAGTATTTAAACTCAATTTATCTTGCATTTTGTTTTATTTAATTGTTATTTTATATCAAAGCAGCATCAAAGATTATTTGCCACAGAAATGTTTTGGAAGATTTTTCGGGTCACTGTTTAAGCTGCTTTGGAAATGCCCATATGCCAATTCAATAACTTTTTGCCATCAAATTGGGACTTAAGGCTTTTGACTAATGCACAATTTGTTTGCAACTCTTCACAGTTATTTGCGGCAATTTGGAATGATGGCCGAGGATCCGAGTGTGTGGCTAAAAGCCGGTCTGGGCGTTGCCGCCGCCACTGTGCTGGGATTTATCGTGCTGAAGGCGATAAGTGCAACAGGAGGAGGGCATTCTCGCTAAGAAGGCTGGTCGGCGTGTTTTTGGTAACACTGATACCAGGCAGACGCGCAAAAGCGAAAAAACGTTTAGAAATTAATGTTATTATCGTTTGTTTTGATCTTGGCAATCGAAATTTATTGTTCAGAATACTACGCAAAACTATTGGAAAGGCTTTAAAAATGAGGGCGGGTTTTAATTTCCATGAGCGAGCAAAGAATAAAACTGAGTCATGTACATATACATAAATAATTACTTACAGACAATGGAAATACAGGCAGGGACAGCAAATAACTAACAGTTTGTCAAGCACACTGCATACGTTGCATTTCTACAGACATATAAAGTGCATATACAGATATATATATACATATATATATATATTATATAAACTTAACTCTGTACTCTCTGGATAAGTCTTATTAGTTTACGTTTATGTCATATTTATGCCCATTAGTACTCGTACATAAATACTTATAGCGATCACGCATACAATGTTGTGATTAACTTGTATCTATATAGCAGTTCTATATGATATTTACATACATAACATACATACATCGATTTGTGCATTACATACATAAATGTACTTATAATTTGTATTTGTAATCATTTAGCGCCGCAACTTGTAAATACGCGCAAGTCCCAATGAGCAATAAATATATATTTAAATATTTACTTTAATCTTAACAATAATAGTAATGTTTAGTTTTTAATTGCATTCGACGCCGCTGCCGTTGGCGACATGCAGTTGCCATCGGGATAGCGCTTCTGGAACTGTGTGATTAGCTCGGGATCGACCAGCCGTATGCCATCGAGCTGATTGCCCAGCGTTATCCAGTTGGGCTGTATGTTGTGCGGCCGTCCGAAGAGCTCTATTTTCCGTGTGCCCGGACTGAGGCGCTCAATGATGCCGTAGATTTCGTCCGGCTTGTGGCTGGTGGCGCGCACCTCCGCCACGATGACATCGCAGTCGAGGCCGCGATTCAGATTCGTGGGATTGCCCTTCATGCCGACCAGGCAGTGCTCCTTGCCGTGATTCAGCCAGTGGCCGGTGCGACCCGTGCGTATGATGCGCTGCAGCTGGTTCGTCTTCACCCAGATGAGCTCGTCGACACGCTCGTAGCCCCACAGCTTGAGGCAATCGCGTCCCAGCTCCATGGCCCGCCCCGTCACCCACAGAAAGATGAGACCCTCCTCCTGCAGCGCCGGAATGCCGAGAGCGCGCATCTCGTCGTCGGACATGGTGCCATAGGGTAGCTCCATGTGTATGTCCCAGGGCGGATCGGCCATAACGACAGCGAATTTGCCGAGGACCGTCATGTCCAGAAAGCGTAGATCGCACTGTATCCACTGTGGTGGATACAGCGTGCAGCTGGAATCTATGCTGCGCTTCAGGCTGAGCTTCGTCTTCACGTCCGTCGGCTTATTTGTGTTGATGTGCGGCAGGGTGTCCACCTCATAGTGCACGTACTTGCACGTGGCCATGTGGAAGCAGGTGTTGAGGAAACTGCAGTCGCCCAGCGATTCGTCTGTGTGTGACTGAATGATTTTCTTAAAGTGCAGCTTGGTGCATTTGTCAGAGTCGCCGGAAGATTCACTGTCGTCCGTTGATTCCTGCGATTCGCCATCACAGACTATGATTTCACCGTCTTCGGCATCCACGGCGCCCAGCTTGACTAGTTTGCCGCTGTTGGCAATGGCTGCACTTGCAATGGCCGCACTGGCCCGGCGCAGTTCCTTCTCCTCGCGACGCTCCAGTTTCTTTTTCGCCGCCATTTCGTTGGCCACCTGCTGTGCCTTGAGGCACTCGATCTTGGTGCCGTGGGAGCAGAACTCCATGACCTGTGCTCCGCCATGCGATTTGAACTTCTCGGCCACCGAACGCTCCTTGGCCGTTGGCTTCGTCAGCAGCTCCAGTATCTCCTCGCCGACCTGTTTGCTCTGTTTCTCGCGCGTGGAGGGCAGAGAGAGCAGCATCATGATATCGTCGGAAGCATCCAGGCTGGTCGACTCTTTGCGTGCCGCATGCCCTTCCATTTTCAGCATTTTCCGTTTCAAGCGCTCCGCATCGTCCACTGCTTCCTTGCCATCTTCCACTGTGGACAAATTGAAATATTCAAATGTGATGTTTAGATGAAAATAAGTTATAGAGAGTAATGGGCCAAAGATTTGGTACCCTTGCGATATTATCCACTGTATAGGGACACACAAATTACAGCTGTTTGCTTACACTTGCGCTTGGCATCCGATTCCTCTTTCTGCTGACAGCTGTCGTTGACATCGTCGAAGATCTCCAGCAGCTCCTTGGTCTGCACGGAGATGACCTCGTAGCCGGCTTCTGTGCCAATCGTGACATTTCGTATGCCTATGGCGCCCTGATTCGCCAGCTTGCCGAGAATGAAGTTGACCATTTCCATGGTCGGGGGCTTCTCCAAGAGACCAGCGACCTTGTCCACCACCTGCGTCGAGACGATGGGCAGAACAAGCGTGCTGGCACTGAGGGCCTGGAGCACCGCTTTCTGCACCTCGACATCGGCCTCAACTGGAACGAATACAATCTGCATTTAGGAGCTGCATCTACTTGTTGCCGGGCTGCCGGTTTTTTCTTCCTCTTACCGAGCTCCTTTTTTGGATTGGACAGATCCTCCTGTTTGTCGGATAGAATTTCGAAGCGTTCCTTTTTGCGCTTCTCCAGTTTTTCGCGCAACGTGTTGCGCTTTGTCTTAAGCGACTTTATGTCCCACGCATCGGCCATTGCTTGTGAGTTTTCTTTGCGTCGCTGGAAAACTGTGCTTTGTTTACATCAAAAGACTATGATGCGACAGATTGCTGCAGCCCTGGCGATAACTTATCGAAATACTTCAGTGCTAGTGTGCGGTAGACCAGTGCTGATCAATAGTTTTCAGCTGCTGTTATGACTTTGGAGGCTGTTAACGCTGTTAAATTCAAACTCCATCATTATTTGCGGCTATTCGTTTAGCAAAACAAATAAAATTTTACCTCAAAAACGTGATGCACAAAGTTTTAAAATAGCCATTTTAACTGTTTAGTAAAAGAATTTTGTTCTAGACGACGTTGCGCTCTTTATATTGAAAAAATAATAAAATCTTTAACAGACCACTGTAGCAGTAGTAGCATCGCCAATTTGAGTACAGCTGGTATATTTTGTTGAGGAAACTAGTATTTTGTCAATTTCGGTCACGCTGTTAATTTGTTGTTGTGCACTGCTTTCAGTGTGTGTGTGTTTATCTGAACGGACAGCGGACGTTGTTGATAGCTCCGCGATTTTTTGCTCAATAAAACGTGATAAAAGAAATAAATAATACATGAGAGAGTTTTGGATTTAAAACATAGACTCTGTGCACTCAAATATAAATTGTGGAAAGTGTTATTGCTATTGTTGGTGCTCTCTACATTAATTTGTAGGTATATACACGCATACACACAGACACACACACAGAGTCGCATACATATCTGTATGTGCATACACTTTGTAAGAAGTTTGTTACTTTTTGTTTATGGGCGCGTAGGAGAGCATAAAATGCCCGAATCAACACACGAGCAAGCCAAACACGGATAGAAAATTTGCAAAAAGCGCCAACGTTGTGTGTGAATGTATATGCAAGCGTGCATGTTGTCTGTGTATGTGTGCGTGTGGGGGAGTGCGCACACAGCGTCCGCACATTGTTATTGTTGCCGCTTGCGCTCTTGACGCGCCCCAGCAACGGATTTGCTGCTCACCAAAATCTCTCTCACTCACTCGCTCCCACTCTGGCAGCTTCAGCATGCGAATTGAGTGACTGTGAGAAATTTATAACGCGACATTCGCACGGCTACTTTGGAGCATGACGGTCGACTTGGGCTTGCAGCGGCATAAAAGAGAACGCGCACAGCATAGAAATCAGTAAAAATTCTGTAACAGATTCAAATTGGGTGCTAGTGAAAAAAGTCGTGTTATTGATTCCAGTGTGTGTGTGTGTGTGTGTGTGCGCCTGTAAATTTTGCAAAAATTGCAGTGCTGACCTCTTCTTCGCGTTTCGTATTTCGGTTTGGATGCGTCGTGATTCTGTGTATACTACGAATAACATTTCTGTAGCCACCCAATCGGTGCAACGGTGAAAAAAAAAACAGATTGGACAAGATATTGCATACACACATACATATGTACATACTATACGTATGTATGTATGTATATATGGTTAAAAAGTTTGCCACGCTCCAAACGTTACAATCGGACATAAAAAGAAAATGAGAAACTCAGATACATTAACCGAATTAACTAAACTCACATCTTTTGCTAGATTCATAATGTGCCACAGAAATTAACATCAAACAAACACACAAAAGCCAACTAAAATCAAGAAACACCAATAACAACAAATCAACCATGAAGATGGTGGACAAATCATCCAAATTGATGGATAAATTCGTCGCCAGCGGCAGCGGCAGCGGCTCAGCCTCGGCATCCAATGCTGCCTCAGCCGCAACGGCGGCATTAGGCAGCGGCAGCGGCAGCGGCAGTGGCCCTGGCAGCAGCAATATGACAGCGGGCAATGCACAGAAGCCAGTGCCTATGAAACTGTTTGCCGCCTGGGAAGTCGATCGAACGCCGCCCAATTGCATACCAAGGTGAGTTTGTGCCACAGCAGCATTTACACAATTTGCAATTGAGAGAGAGAGAGAGAGAGAGGGGGATGGGGAGTTGAATTACTTAGAAGGCATCGTTTTGTCTACATTTTGCAAAATTTATCGGTTACATGTTTGCGATTGGTTTTGCAATGAACTCGCAGTGGGTATAACAATTTGGTCACTAAATGTGTAACACATTAAAACTGTTATTGATTAACATCAAATACTTGAAATGTGTACTGTCAAATATGAAAACTATATCACACTACAGGGTATTGATTAACATCAAGCTTATCATTCTAAATACTTGAAATGTGTACTGTCAAATCAGAAAATTATATCACACTACAGGGTATTGATTAACATCAAGCTTATCATTCTAAATACTTAAAATGTTTTCCTATCAAATCAGAAACTTTATCATACTACAGGGTATTTAATATGCGGCAGTCCGATTAGTTTCTACTTGTTACATTTGTTTTGCATTTCTGTTTTCTTTTTTCTATTGTCAGCAACAACAATAATTACACAACAGTTTGTCGCGTTTGTGGTTGTTGTTTATTGTTATTATTTTGTTGTCGATAAATTGGGCTTTTTGCATTTTCTTGTAACATTGACATTGATAAGCTTTGGTACGTGTTTATTGGGTCCTGTGCTAGTGACCCCCTGAAAAGAGATTACTTTGTTTAATAAAATTTTTGGTGCCATAGTCACATGCGAGATACTTAACGTTAGCGTTTGTTTGCTTAGATTTGATTTCAGAATAGAACGGCCTCTACTGCTCTTGACATCGTCTTCTCAAGTCTTATAAATAAAAATGCGCAATTTCTGCGTATCGCAAGTAAACAGACGGCACTCAAGATTCGCCCGAATCGATATTGTTATTAGCTACTGAGCATATTTTATTCGCAAGCTGCTTGTAAACAGTATCAGTATCAGCTAAATATATTTCGTCGTAACCGTTTTCCCTTTTTGTCCTCTTTTTTTCCTCTTTTGTTGGCTTTGTTTGCCCTAACGGTAAAAGGTCATGCACCGCTGGGACTGCGAGAGGGACTGAAACAGCTTTATCTTTTGGCCACATTCGAGTTCTTTTTTCTCTTTTTTTGTGTATTTTGAATGCCTGCCGTTGTTTGTTTATAATTATGCGCTCGCTTAAATTCCGCCTATAATTAGAAACTGAGGCAATTTGGAGACAAACACATTCTTTATCAGCTTCAACTTGACATTTGCACAGCGTTAAGAAAAAAAAGGTCTCCTTTTGACTGTTTTATATATTTTCCTTACCCTTTTTATATACTATATACATATACATACATATAACTTTTTTGGCAGTATCTATTCAATAAGCAAATTGTATTTTTATGTGAATTGGATGGTTTGTGAATGCGGCACGTACGGGTCTGTGATCGGGTTTTAGGACACGCGACATTAGCGCAACAAATCATTATTTTGCCTTTGGTTGACCAAAAGTACGTGCAGAATGGGCTAAACTAGCCCCAAACTGGTTTAAGCCATCGAAGCCATCAAATTCAAAATCAAAATCAAATGTGTCGCTACCACTGATTAAAAGAGTTATGTGTTTGCTTTTAGGTTTTTAGCAAAAGATGAACCGCTTGAGGTTATGCTTATGATTAGAGCTACTAATAGACTACACATCTATAATTGAATTCTTAAAATTCTACATAATACTTGAGTTGATGACAATCGCATTATCAATTGTATTCAGTAAAGAGTTACGATACTGATGTATGATGTAACATAAACGTAAACAAGTAGGAGTTCTCTAGTCGGGAGTGCCCGACTAGGAGATACCCTGAACCAAGTCCTTACAATCATTCATACTAATCTAAGCACACACATGCTGCAATTCAAGCAGTACAAGCAGTGCAAGCGGTTTAAGCAGTTAGCTTGCTTTCACAGAACTTCTGTGTTTATTGTCCGATCTTTTCGAAATTTATAGGACATAACATTGGCTATAAAATGTGTAACCGAACCAAATTGCAAGATCGTACCTTCAAAAATGCGTTTTTTCAAACTTGGGGGAAATTGGGGGGTGGTATCCAAATATGGTCGGAGATGCTTCCTTATGCCTGTTACATACTTTTGCACAAAACCATAATACCCTTTTTACCCATTTTTAATGGGTTCAGGGTATAAAAATTATAGGTACTAATGATCTTTACTTAAGACCGTTGTAAATTTTTATAATTCGAAATGAGCGTCGCATTATCAATTTCTTTGCTGATATATTATACATTCATAAATGAGAGCCAATTATATTTTTTCAGAATATAGACTGAATGTGAACAATAAAATAGCTCTCTATAAAACAATATTGGTTTGTACCCATCAATTTTAGAGTGTACAATTCTTATGTGTCAATGTCTGGTAGACTTCTTAAAAGAACACTTTCAACTCTTCAACGCGTTTCTTCAATTCTTATCGAAAGTTGTGGTGCATTTTAGATAAACTATTTGCTTTCTTTATGTTGACTCAGTTGTCAATTTGTTGTTGTTGCTTATCTTTAATGTTTACCTTAAGAGAAGTGCAAGTGTTTTTCTATAATTCCCATTCCTTGGGCACTGAAATTTGTACCTTAATCTTATATTTATCTTATATTTGAATGTGCGTTAACAAATACTTGTGCGCAATATATTTACAATTTGTGAGTAGCTATAAACAAATTGTTTTCGAGCACATGACAAATCAACAATCAACATGAAACTACGTATATATGTATAGACATACATATATACTATAGCAAGCAAATGTTTATATTGCTTTTAGCCATCTTTTCATTGGGTTTTTTGTGTTTAAAAATAGAGCGTCTGGCGACAATATTTTTTTTTGTTTTTATTTTTATTTTTTGATAAACTCTGAGCATTAGCTTTGCCCAACAAATGTTAATTTGTAAACAGCGGCAATGTTTTTGCTACAAATTAATTGAAAGCCAACTGCCACTGACATACTTACTTTACAGTTACAATTTCTTTCTCTTGTCGCATCTGTGGATGCAGAGAGATTATATGCATATGTACAAACAGAATATAAAACGCGACACGCGGCAGCAGTTGGCTAATTTAAACACTCTTATATAGTAAATGGATATATGAACTATTATAATTCGTTTGCAATACATACATATATACATATGTGCATATATATTTGTTAGCTATAAGATTTGCTACGATTTGTATTTACTATATCGAAACTCAACTGTTTTATTATTGTTCAATATTCAACTGAAGTATAGTTTATAGTATAGTATCATCACTTTTTTATTTTTCTATGATATACGTTCGAATTTTTCATATTTTTGGTCATTTTTGTTTGATTTGAAAATTTTGAAAAGTGCCTGAAACGAATAAGTATATGAAACTATCTTTGAAATATCTGAGACACTGCCTATTTTCAGGTTTCTTTTCCCATATGTGTTTTTGTGTTCAACAACATTTGCATTAAGTGAAAAATAGTACGACCAATAGATCTCTAAGAGCATATATTTTTCGGCATGTCAATAATGCAAATATTTTCAACATTTTCTTCTTGCTGCGCATGTTGGCCACCAAAATTTGTAGCCTTGAACTTTTTATTTGTGCTTGGCAACAACAACTATAACAACAATAGCAACAACAATACCAAGCATAACATCACAACTGAGACAATTTCGTATGTATCTGTCTATATATACATATATATATATGGATATGGATATATATACAAATATGTGTGTATATGAATTTGACAAATTGAATTGAATAGAAATTTCACTGCGGCAGCGTTGCATTCGTTGTTGTTGTTGTTGTTGTGTTTTTCGTTGTCTAAACAAAAAGCTTTTTCAAATGCATTCAATTTGCGTTGCTTTCACGGATGTTATTGTTGTTGTTGTTGTTGCTGTAATACGGCTACTGCAATGTGCTTGAAATTGATTTTGCTCGCTTTTTAATGGACTTTGCAGGTTGGTGATTCAGCTGCTTGCAGAGGGGCTTGGCATTCCATTTATTGCATCTAAAAATAACTGAGAACTTTGCAGTTGACTTTGTAATACTCTGTTACCAGCGCGGTGAAAGCGGACTTGAAACACCCATATACATATATATATATATATATTCTTTTCGAAGAAAATAGTATATTAAGTTTGTGCTGAAGTTTGTAACGCATAGATGGAAGCGTCGGGGACCCCAAAAGTCTGTCTGTCTGTATGTATGCAAACTAGTCCCTCAGTTTTTGAGCTATCGGGATAAAACTTTGCACAGAGACTTATTATTCAAAGGACCACTATATCTTATAGCTGCCATACAACTGGATGTCGGTTTTGGCCATAAATCCCATGTTTTCAAAGCTATCGCGATGAAACTTTGCACAGATACTTATTATTCAAAAGTACATCACATTAATCGGAGCCGGCTGAATCGGACAACTATATCTTATAGCTGCCATACAACTGGAAATAAATTTAATATTTCAATAGAAAATTTATATTCATATGTTATCACCTCTTACAGCTAATGAAAGTGCTGCAGTTGGCAGAGTGAAAATTGTCGAAAGGTTCGAAAAGAGTATAAAATCTTCGGCACGCCGAAGATAATCCTTTCCCACTTGTTTTAAAATAGTATATTGATTCAAGGCTGCCAATACTTTAAACAATTACACAGTTTTCCAATTGCTAAAGGTTCCAAACTCGTACTCCATGCCAAATTCCCTTTGGAAAGAGAGTATAGCAACAAATATTCGTACCAAGTCGACACTAAGTGGTAAGAGTGAAAATCGCAAAGCTATTTGAAACATTTTGAAGCGAATCGATTCTGAACTACATCGGTTTTCCGATTGCATTGCTGACCTAAATACCACAAATGCTGCAAGCCCAATTAATTTGAGCCCGGCTTGGCTCACATTTCTCCTGGGCAGTAAGCGGGAGTGGAAGCGGGAATCGGGAAGGGGAAGGGGCAGGGAGAGGCAGAGGGGAAACAGTCTCTAAGCGCATTAGCCGCGTTCTCTGCGGCTGCTTATAAGTTGAAATTAATGCTTATGCATTTTCACCGACCAGCTGGAAAATCTCTGTGGTCATTAGGGCCGACAGCTCGAAAAGGGTACAGAGAAGAGTCAATTATAGCAAATGTAAAGAGCAAGAGAGAGAGAGAGAGAGAGAGAGAGACTAGCCAACAATGGACAAAGCACAATAAAGATTGGCAATGCAGTAGTTGAATCTTGAGTGACAGTGGCAGCAACAGGAGAAGGCAAACAACAAAAGAAGGCAACACTGAGAAAAAACAATAAACAATTTGTAAGATTTTAAAATGGTTTTTATACTCTTTTCGAAGAAAATAGTATATTAAGCTTGTGCTGAAGTTTGTAATGCATAGAAGGAAGCGTCGAAGACCCACAAAAGTCACTGCCAGTATGCTTAGAATAACAATACAAATTGATCTAGCCATGTCCGTCTGTCTGTCTGTATGTATGCAAACTAGTCCCTCAGTTTTGGTGCTATTGCGATGCAACTTTGCACATAGACTTATTATTCAAAGGGACAGCACATTAGTCGGACCCGGCCGGATCGGACCACTATATCTTATAGCTGCCATACAACTCTAAGTCGGTTTTGGATATAAATCCGATGTTTTCGAAGCAATTGCTTTCAATTTCCTTGTACACTTGAACATCCTTATTGCTATAATTTCAAGAAATATTAAATTAAGCAGATCTTTATAATTATCGTTTTTCATTAATTATTGTAAAAGTTTGCAGAATGATATATAGATTTGCATACTATTTGTAGTATGTAGTGATATGTTTATATGCGAATTTTCTACCATCAAGACGTATAGGTGTTATAGATCTTTGTTTGAGTGTACAATCCGAAGATTGTGACTCATTCAAGGAGCTGTGTGGCGTTGTGGCATTGTGTTTGCACAGCCCTCGACAAAACAGAGACGGCCAATGGACAGTGGACAATGGACAGCAGCGACAACAAAATGCAACGTCAAGCTTAAGTTTGTTGACTTGCAAGTACGCCAACCTGTGCCAAAGTGGAGCTGGCAGAAACAACAACAGCAACAACAACAGCAACAGCAGCAACAATGACGATAACACGAATGGGTTTGGGACCTACGACTAGTCGCAGGAAACTTCCGCTTCGACGAGCAACCAAACGAGCAACGGATGTCAGCTGCATAAATCGTTGCCTGTCTGTCGCTCACATCTGCACACACACAGATACACACACACACACACACATACATACACATTCAGACCATAAAACTGCAATTTATTAGCATGTAAAGTGCGCTCGGCAAGTCTTGGCCAGGTTTTACTTTGGGGCCACGACTTTTATGGAGCGGCCCAAACACACACAAAACAAGCAAAAAACCAAAACGAAAAGTAAACACACAAAAACTGCATCTGCTATGCATGAAGTCGACAGGTTTTCTTTCCACTGGGCCTGGCCCAGTGACGCCAACGCCAACTGCATTTCCTATATGGCCAACATTGCACTGCTTTGCACTGCTCTGCACTGGCCATAAAACTGCAATCAAATTGGAATGCAGCTCTCATGTGCATTCAATTTGGCATTTAAGTTTTCTTGTTATTGTCGTACTTTTGTGTATTTTTGCCATTCAACAGAATCGAATTTAAAAAAAAAACCTAACTACTGGAAATGAATGTATTAAAGAACATTGGAAAGTATACTTGTATAACTTTCAAATGAAAAGAAAATAAGTTGCATTTTCAGCATTTAAAGTCATAAACAAGTAAGAGTGCTCTAGTCGGGAGTGCCCGACTAGTAGATATCCTGAATCCACTCCTTACATTCATTCATACTAATTTATCAGTGCATGTACATACAAACACACACATACTGCAGTACAAGCAGTGCAAGCGGCTTAAGCAGTCTGCTTGCTTTTTCACTGAGCCCCACACAATGGAAAGTAAAATCTTAAAGACCTTCTGTGTTTATTGTCGGATCTTTCTGAAATTTGTAGGACATAACATTGGCTATAAAATGTGTGGCCAAACCAAATTGCAAGGTCATACCTTTAAAAATGTGAAATATTTGTTACATGTGTATGCTATTTGACATTATTTATGCTAAATTTGGCGCCTCTAGCTCTTATAACTTTCAAGTTATGGCCCAAAAACGCTTGTCTGAAATCGAAACTTATCGATAACTTTTTAACGGGATGATTTATCGATATACGAGAACTTATATTCCAAATATGCAGTCTCTAGCTTTTATAGTCTCTGATATCCGCCTGTTCATACAGACAGACAGACGGACGGACATGGCTAGATCGACTCGGCTGTTGATACTGATCAAGAATATATATACTTTATATGGTCGGAGATGCTTCCTTATGCACATACACTGTAACATACTTTTGTACAACTTCATTGTACCCTTTTTACCCATTTTAATGGGTTCAGGGTATAAAAATAAGAAATATTATGTTGGACTCAGGTTATTATTAAATAGTATAAATAGAAATAAGTTGTTTAGCAATTAATCCAAATATTGGTCTCCATAGTCTTATATCTTCCAAGCGTATTAAGCATTAGATCAAACGCATCAACAATCATTTAATATAATCGAATAAATAAATATTCACACATAGTCACGAGCAATCGAATAGCTGTTTTGGCTCGGCGCATCAGCAATCTGAGTTCAAGTTCAGCATTTAGTAAATTTCAATTTCAATTCACACATGATACATGATTAATACCCTCTTCAGAGCACATTGTCGTTTGTCTCTCGCGGAAAGATGACGTCGCTGGTGACACATGATTCAGTATGAGTGTCCCATGGATGTGGGCTGAACCAGCTTGACTGGCTGCCTGAATTGACTGTTGCTGCAGTCATTTGATAAACAAATACACATGCTCAAAACACTGATTAAGAAAATAAAACAAGCAAGTAGCTTTCATGTGATGAAGATGCAATACTCTTGCATTTGTAATAATCAAATTGCTACTGTTTGATTGACTTGTTGCCTAATGAAGAAACCGATATATAAATATAAGCTAAGGGCCGTTTTTTAATTAATAAATAGTTTCTTACATAAGCTGATGTCCCAGAAATATTTGCTGCAAGAGCAATTTGAATTTTTAATCAATTGATAAATTTATGTCACTTTTCCATGCGAATGTCAAAAAATTTGTGAAGTTTGGTAACAAATAGTCAACAGAAACAAAAGTTGAAGTCGTAGCAGGCCATCAGCTGTTTTTACTTATCCGACACATAGTGTCCCTGATATGTATGTTGAAATTCCAGATGGCTCTTATCTGAGACATAATGTTTTTGAATGCTAAAAGTCAATTGTGTACAGAAAATATCCTTGTCATTGAGTTTATCTGACACATAGCATTTATTAGCTCAGGTCTTTCTATTTTCATAATGTATCCATCAGCTCTGTAGTGCAGAGTATCAAAGTTGTGAGTTGATCGAGTAGCGATTCGCAAATGAAACTCTCGCTGCTGAATCATTTCGCATCGTGTTGGAACTGTTTAGTTGGTTGTTGTTGTTGTTGTTGTTGTTATTTTAGTTGTTGTTGTCGTTGTTGTCTCGTGCCCCGCCGTCAAGTGGCAAAAGTTGAATTGAAGCGAGTGCCGCCACATGTGACGGGAGGCAACATTGAGTGGCAGCCGGGCCAAATTCAAATTCAAATAATAAATAGAAAGTGAAAGGTGCCGAAAGTCGCAAACAACTTTTGCATGTACCCCCCAAAAAAATGAAGCGAACTTTACGTGGCCCAATCCAAGACAATAGCGAACTAGCAACTGCTCATAATGGTCTTAATATGCTAATGATTTGTAGCGGCGGCAATTACGAAATGCCGGCTGCCAAGTTGTGTTGGCCCAGAAACAGAGCTTTGGCTAAAATGAAAGACGCTGCTTGACATCAATTCTCGTTTCTGCACAGATTATTCATATACACACACACACACACACACACATGTATATATATTCACCAATGTGAATAACTGCATAAAAAGTAGTTTACACTTTTGCATACTTTAACCATCTTGAAAACTATATTCAAAGTGATTTGTTGAGAGTGAGCGAAAGGCTTCAACTTTGCCACTGCCACTTAGCACAGTTTTTCTTTCATCAAATAAGAGCAAAAATTCTAGATTTCAAAATGCTTTTATATGCACACTTTTAATGCTTCTTATACAGAGCGAGTTTAATTGACACTCAGTTTTCAACTGCTGCTTTGTACGTTTTTATTTTTTATGATTTGATAAAAAATGTATTGCTGCCAAAGATAAGTAGAGCAATTGGTAGGTCTTTAGGTTTTTATCATCAGTTTTCGCTTTAGCTATACTTAAAATGATAAAACAAACGGAAATGAATACAAATTAGTATTGCTCATCATCCTATTGTGTATATATGTAGTATATCCAGAATATTTAAATTTTCCCATGTGTATCTAAGCAAATGCTTTGCATTCTTCAATGAAAAATCAATAAAATTCCTTTGGCTGCTAAAAAAATGCTGAACATTTGCGTGCAAGAAGTAAACAAAGTCGTTTATTGTTTATGTGGTATGCCACAATATACATACATACATATATGCTTTTATATACAAAAGTATGGCATTAATATCTCGAAGAGATCGAAATGTGGAATGTATATTTAGAAGACGCAAAAAGTGCTATCAAACGGCATCTTTCACACAGCTTATAAATCAAAAGTAGCAATATTTTAGTTTAACTTATTGAAGCATGTTGTTAAGTTAAAGTTAACTATATATATATACACAAATCGAAATGTCAAATAAATAAAAATATTGTGAGCAAAATTCAATGAATTCACCAAAACAAATATTTATAAAATACAAGTGTATACAAATAAAAGCAAGTGGGAAAGGATTATCTTCGGCGTGCCGAAGATTTTATACTCTTTTCGTACCATTAGGCAACTTTCACTCTGCTGTTAAACATTTGTCGCTTAACATTTATTTTTTTTGTTCTAAGAATATATAATTCATTGCCATTTGTGATCCGATCCAGCCGGCTCCGACCAATGTGCTGTCCCGTTGAATAATAAGTCTCTGTGCAAAGTTTTATCACGGTAGCTCTAAAACTGAGGGACTAGTTTGAATACATACAGACAGACAGACAGGCAGACAGACAGGCAGACAGACAGGCAGACAGACAGGCAGACAGACAGACAGACAGACAGACAGACGGACATGGCTAGATCAATTTGTTTTGTCATTCTAAGCATACTGGCATTAACTTTTGGGGTCTCAGACGCTTTCTTCTTATGCGTTACAAACTTCAGCACAAACTTAATATACTATTTTCTTCGAAAAGAGTATAAACAGTTTGAAAATGTCCCATCGTTTGAAATATATTGTTTACCAAACCCCTCAAATGTGGCATTCTCGGAAGTGGTCAAACAATTTCAATTAAAATGAAGAATTGAGCGACCCCCCGCTGGTCCGGCCACCCGCAGTGTCAATCACCTACACTTATACATACACCATCCTACACACACACCCATTTTTGCATTAAGGCGATTATTTCAAGCTGCCAAACGACTAACTAACCACTTGGAAGACAAAGTGTCCGGTGCTAGTTAATTTTATGAGACTCTTTTTACACTCTCCTGCAGCGCAGGCTTCAAGTTTGCATTTGGGGCGTGGCTCCATTGTTGTTGTTGTTGTTGTCTTGAAGTGTTTTTAAACCGCTTTGCCTTGTGGAGCATTTTGCTGGCGCCTGGGCTTAAGACTTGTTTTTTCTTTACAGTTTTTGCATTTTACTTATACAAGAGCAATTGGTTAGATTTGCAATTGCTAAATGGAATATTTATATGTACATGTGTATTTATATATTTTGGTAGGAAAATCCCCTGTTCTAAGTCTATTCGTATGAATTTCCATGTCTCACAAGTTGCGTAAAGACTAAAAAATACAAATATGCTTACAATTTTGTGTATATCTGATTGGCTATTTTATATAACAATTATGACTACATTTCTTTGTACTCTGTTGCATCAGTATAATTTGTTGAAATTTGTGTTTGTTTAGGTTTGAAACATAATATGCATAATATTGTGACCTTCTATGGGTGCTAATTAATTGAGTATTTTCATGGTAGATAAAGTAGTAGTTAAAACAGAAAGAGAGAGGAGGGAGACGATCAACAACAGCTTTCAATTATAATATTTAGTGTGAACTATATATCGTTTTGAAATTTCATTTTTAATGATTGTGTTATTCTCTATTCTAACAATATTTTTTTATTTTTTCCAACTTTCATGGCCATTTTAAAATTTTAGTTAACATTTTCTTTTCGTTTATGTTAAGTAAACCGTACATTTATCGATTTCTCTGTTTCTCTTTAGCATTGATTAACCTTATGCCGAGTTTTAATCCACGGCTACATACTTTTTTCTCAGATATGCCGTATTTATAATCATAGCTTTAATTCGATAATATTAATAATCGATAACCATTCGCCGATAGTCGATAGGTGGCGTATATAAATATACTCTGATAAGTATTAGACGTAATACCCATCACTAAAAGGAATCATAATATAAATTGAAAAACAATACCTAGTTATTTGAAATGAATATGGAACGATTTCACACATTTTACAGACTAATATTTTGAGCAGCTGCATTGTTGTCAAATTTGGTATGAAACAAAGTGTTTGTTAACAGCAACCATCTGTGCTGGCTGTTCGTTTCATTTAAGCGACTGTGCCGCCTTCTCGTTCATCATTCGACACGCCCCCGCCCTGGACGCCCTCGTCAACATGACGTATGAGTAATCGGTTGACAGATTTATGCGGCACTCGTTATTAGTTATTGTTTATGTGAGTGTGAGTGTGAGTGTGTATGTAAAAGACATATACACATGTGTATATTTAATATCCAAGCCGTTGAACAATTTGTTAATGACCCATATATCATATGACCCAACGGCCACGCCTCCCCTCTGCCCCGCCTCCGCCCACCACAGCTCCGCTCGCATCGCTCTTTAATAAGCATTGTTGCGGCTTCTGTCAGTTGACGCGTTGCTTATTTCGTTTCTTCGGTTCAGTTTTCGCCGATGGTTACAAAAGCAATTTGCCAATGCCATTTTATTGATTGCATTTAACATACATTGTGTCCATAGATATACATATATATATATATATATAAGTAAGTTGTCATCATCGCTCAACGCTTCACTTAATCCATCAAAGTAGTATTGTCTGAGACCTGGAAACTGTCTTCATTTGTTGCATGCTCATTTGACAATGTAAGGGATGCGGTTCACTGATCCTTGCAGCTTTAAGGTTCCAAATATTTAACACTAACAATCGCATCTATCAGACTAAGTCGTTCTGATCTTTTGTCAAGATGAAGGCGATGATTTCAAAATTGTGAATTATCTTTATCTTGCCGCTCGGTTTTGTATAAATGCTTATAATGATAATATGGGTTTAAAGTATATGCTAGTATTACCTATGGGTCATATGTAAAACTGTGAGATATAGAACTTTAATTGAGCGTAATTTCTTATATCAATAAAAATTGAATTTTTGTTGTTATATTTTTGTCGTTGTTTTTCGATTTTGTTATCGGGTATGGTAATTCTTGAGAATTTATTTATTTTGAATTACTTTAAGCATTTAATTACTACACATTAACTCAAAAATTAGAAAATCTCTGTAAAAAATGTTTTTAATTGAATTTAGACAAATTATTTGGCACTGCCTTTTAGAGCGCTTCAATCAACAAGTTTCATTTAATTGCCCAATGCATATTCATACAACTTTTGTTAGTTGTGGCTTAGAAGTTTTTATTATTCCGATTGCTGTTGTAATTGCTGCTACCTGTTGGGAAATGCAGCATTTTAAATTGCATTTCTCAATTATTGATAGCCCCACTTGGTGTTTTGTGTGTGTGGGGCCCGATGAGGCGTGAACTTGCTGCGTTGTGCCGGTGAATGAACCCCATTAACCTCTGTGGGGACGTCATATTGCGCCCACATGTCACGCCCACTTACCCCATTTGTGTGTTTGTTGTTGTTTTTTGTCGTGTTGGCAACTTGAGCTATAATTTGATTGCTAATTATTGCAAATTGTAGTGTGTTGTTAAATGATTGATAGTCAATTTGGAATACCCTGGTTGGGGTTTGCTTTGTAAGGTATTACGATTAATAGAAAGTACAATGAGTTCAGCATATTAGTAACAACTCAGTAATTAATCATTAATCAGTTAGGCGTCCTAATCAGAAATTAAGCTTAGATTCGGGAAGCTATTCCATATTAGTCAACTGTTTGACCACAAACTAAACAGCTGGCAACTTACTACACAATTCTATTATTAAACATTATACTTAATGTAAATATAAATACTATATTAAACTATTTTTTATTAAGGCAAAATATTTTTAAAATTTATTTGAAGATTTGTACAAAATGCCTAACAAAATATGACTATATAATTGGTTTAATTATAAAGGTTATATGCATACCAAAGCTATAACTTCCAACTTATGGCCAAAACACACGAGCCAGATTATCGAAATATATCGATAACAGGTTGAATTATCGATATTATATATGTTTGGGGTATATGAACGAATACTGATCAAGAATATATCGGAGATGCTCCCTTAGATTTTGTTACATGCTTTTGCCCAACTTCATCATACCCTTTTCGCACATGTTTGAGTGCAGGGCATTACAGCTGTAGTTATAGCTTCTTATTGGATTTAATGACAGTTATTTGGAATATTTGAGCACTTAAGCTTTTAAAACTGTGGCCATTTCAATTTGATTCTCAATTTTCATGTACATTTCTCCATTCCGCTCACATTCCCTTCCCATACCCCATCCCATACCTCATCCCATTGTTAAGCGGCTGCCATTTCCGGGCATTTGTGCATTGCCGGGCCATGCGTAATTCTTGAATAAATTGAATGGCCGCACAGGGCGACGAGCTCTGAGTTTGGGGGCCGTGCATATGTAAGTAAAACGACAACTCTGCTCAACTCATACAAAATGCATTTGATCAATAATGCAATGACCCAGTGTTCCAGGAGGAGGGGGGCTATGCCCGCCCAGACTGGCGCCATCGCAGAACTTATGATTAGGCGGAAAGTGGTTGTAGCCAGTGGTGATTATACATACGCCCACCTGGCAAATGTATAAAACTTCGTTGGTTTCGTGCCTTAAATTCATTAAGTATTTAAGGCCTGGCCGCTCAATTCATGAGTCATGCGCAAAAGTCCTTTGAATTATCCGCGTCCTCAGACAATTTGCAGGCACTGTATGCAAATCACTTGCAGTGTATTTCGCTGTCGATTACACACACACGATAAGCCTGTACTTAAATGAAACCCTAAAAGTGGCCCATAAGTCGCGACATCGCATAAACTAAGAGTAATGTAGGTTGTTCGGGTACGGGATAATGACGTCGACCTAAAATGGGTAGGTCAACCTCTGACGTTGATTTGTGCTGGCTATATTCTAGTTGTTGTACTCAATGCTGTCTGTCAGTTTGTTTGTCTGATTGCCTGTTTTCAAGACCCGTTCTGGTTGTCCTTGAGGTCGACGCCACTAAGCTGCTCTTTGCCATAGCATCAACGAGGGTACAATAAACATATTTATATAACGGGGGTAGTCTGCTAAGTAATGGCAAATCGTAAAAGTCGTACAAATAGTTGAAATATTTTTATTATTCAATTTAGTTTTATGACAAACAGTTCCATTCCGCTAGAATTTATATTTGCCACATTTAAACATGACTCATGTCTTATACTCAGACAATTAAATATTTGTGATTTGTTTTATATTATTAAAAAAATCTTGGTATTTTATATTATACCGTAAGATTTGATGGTGTTGAGAATTATAACTAAAGGTCAACTGTCGTCTATGTCTTTTCACCTCCACCTCACTATCATAACTTACTTATTCACCCCTGTTGTTGCAGCTGCAAGCGCTCAGCTCATGGCTCAGCTGAGCTGTGGTGAGTAGGCTCAGCGGCATTGCCAGACCCAAACACACAAATATCATTGCCATCTTCGCGTCTGGCAATGAAATGCACAAAAAGTAGCCTGTAGTATATACATATCATCGTATAACTTTTTCAACTTGGATCAACTTTCTACCCCAATCAAATGCTAGTATAGTTTACTTGATATGCTCTTCGAACTGCCCTCGTTTTGTCAGTGGCGAAGGCAGTTCTTTGTTGTTGTCGCTCGGCACTTGTCATTGCAGGAAATGCAAAATGCTATTTAAGTAAAATGGCCCCCTCCTCCCTATAGCACAGTCGTCTCTTGTGGGCCACTCGTGACTCATTTCGCATGGCACGCAAATGAAATGTTAACTGCCTGAGTATTTGCCAAGTGATCGACAACAAGCCGCAAATTAACATGTTAACAAAATGGCCAGTTATCTCACCGTCTGTCCGACTGTCTGGCTGTCTGTGGTGCTAACAATAACAACTGTAGATCATCATTATACACATGTTATACATGTATGTATGTATGTATGTATGTTTGTATTTATGCATATTCACGAGGCACATGAGCTTTTCACAAGTCACACGCAACACAAACTAAAATAACTGAAATATGTGCATATTAGTTTGTTTGTGGTTCAGTTCTCAGTTCTGCAAAAGAGCGAAGCTTGCATGATCTATTAAATGTATCCTTACATACACTACTAAAAGTTTGCGAATTCCCAAAGGATTCATTTTAAAGAGTTAATTTTTAAGGTCAAAACAAGTGCCGAAGATTTATATTATTTTCGATACTATGGATAGATTTCACTAGCTTATATTTGTTTTGCATACTGGAGGTAAATTTTGGGGATTTTCAACGCTTACTTCAATGCACTACACACTTCAGCACAAACTGGTAATATTGATCAAGAAATATTAAATAAACAAAATGTGTACAGAAAATTTTGTTTTAAAAAATACTTAGCACTAAATAAAGGCTTTACGTTTTAACGAAGCTTAAATTTGTCAGTCTGTTTGCTTCTTATTAAAGGTCTAGGGTGTTAAAACTGTGTTAAGTGTTATAACTGTTGATAACATACATGTAAATGCTTCAAAGCTTACCTATCTTACAGGTAATCCCTGCTTATATAGCATATAGAGTCATCAAACTAACATTACTTTTTATTAACAGTTTGTCTTAGCTGTTAAACTAACATAAGAGACAAGCAAATGTAAAATTACAAATTATGTACATTGTGTTAAAGTGTACACGTTTCTTTCTTCTGTTGTTCGCGTTCTGTTTAATCAGACACTTTGAGATATATAAAGCAAATATATAGCAAATATACAGTCATCAAACTGTCTTAACGCTAACATATCTTTTTTAACAGCTGTTTAACTAGCATAAGAGAAAAGCAAATATAAAATTATAAGTTATGTGAATTGTGTTTATTTTGCTGTTCGCGCTCTGCTTAATCAGAGAATTAGTAAAAAGCTCTTTGATCAACTAGTAGATTGGCAAATACGTATATATGCATATGTATTTCATATACCTAAATCAAAATGAGTATCAACTTGGCTTACCCGCTCACTTAAAATGATTCTCAAAGCATTTTCCATTTGCTGATGGATGGATGCTTTGCTTATCATGATGGGGGAATGATGGGTCACGTCCGGGTCTCAGTCCGGGTGCGGGCAACGCGCCAGTGACACAGTTTTTAGCTGCATTAGGGGTGGTCAGGGGGTTGAGGAGGGTGTCTGCGTCTATCGTTTGATTGAGGCGCTCGCAGTTTCAATTTATTTATGCGCAGCATTTTAATTTTTTCTCTCGCTCATTTTAAGCTGCAAAAAGTGGCACTAATCAGTTTCAATTCGTTGCGTGCTGCTTTTCGCTTTGGCCTTTGCTTGATTTTCACTGCATTGGATAGCAGCTGATAGCGAATACTATTTTTAGACCAATTGTCGGAGATTGAGTAATCAATACTCGCCAGGCAGGGAGAGAGCATGTTTTATTAGCAGTTAGTACTTAATTGGTAATGCTACTACTTACGGCCAAGTACTAATTAAACGAGTTGCTGAAACCAAGCCAGATTGCAAGATAGCTGTCGGTCTTAATCATCCCCCCATTCAATAAGTGTAATCAATTTTTGCCCGATATTGCACACAGATTTGCCATTAATCACAATAAGGGAATATTGCGAATGAGTTTATCGGTGTCTATAGCCCACTTATCCGAGTACAATGAACCATTTATGATGTAAAACCGAATCTGAATATCAAATGAAAGTTGAAAAACGTAGGGAAAATGCCTTCCGGCAACATTCGGCATGTGTCATTCATAAAAAGAAGAAACGAAGAAAAAACAAGTGGGGAAGGATTATCTTCGGCGTGCCGAAGATTTTATACTCTTTTCGAACCTATAGGCAATTTTCACTCTGCCAACTGCACCACTGAAATTTCATAAACTTTCAATATCGTTTTGTCGCGTAACATTTTGTTTTTTTTGTTCAAAGAATATTTAATTCATTGCCAGTTGTATAGCAGCTATAAGATATAGTGATCCGAATAATAAGTATCAGTGCAAAGTTTCATTGCGATAGATTCTAAAGCATGGGATATATGGCCAAAACCGACTTCGAGTTGTATGGCAGCTATAAGATATAGTGATCCGATCCGGCCGGCTCCGACCAATATGCTGTCCCCTGGAATAATAAGTGTCTGTGCAAAGTTTGATCACGATAGCTCAAAAACTGAGGGACTAGTTTGCATACATACAGACAGACAGACAGACGGACATGGCTAGATCAATTTGTTTTGTCATTCTAAGCATACTAGCAGTAACTTTTGGGGGTCTCCGACGCTTCCTTCTATGCGTTACAAACTTCAGGACAAACTTAACATACTATTTTCTTCGAGAAGAGTATAAACAAATTTACAATGCCATAAGAAAAAAACGCAAAGTTGGGGTAAAGAAAAACCGAAAGCAAATCAATAACAACGACAACAAAAGTCACTTCACATTGACCAAGTCATTCACATTTGCCACAACAACAACAACAACAAAAGGGGGCGTGTGCTTTTGTTGTTGTCAAGATTTGTGTTGCGTGTGTTGCCAAAAACAAACAACAACAGCAGCAGCAACAACAAATGACAACTTGTTTTTTATGTTTGTTTATAAAACCAACATGCAAGCAATATTGCCGTCAAGTGCCAAACTCCATGTCTATTATATTGACAGTTATCAATGTGTTTACTAAACGGAATAATTATGCATCGTTTTAGATTATGGCAAATACATATATTATTTGTGCATCTTAGCTAGGCATTATTTAATTCAGCTAGCTAATGGGAAGTGATATTTATAGAGCTGTTGGAATATTGATCAATCTTTTGCGAATATATATATTCATGTGCTCATGTAATACGTGATAGGAGAAAAACAAATACATACTGTATAGAAATAGCCCCTGATAATATTAATTTTAAATTTACATAATTTGTTTTAAATCTGATAATATATTTATACTCTTTTCGAAGAAAATAGTATTTTAAGTTTGTGCTGAAGTTTGTAACGCATAGAAGGAAGCGCCGGAGACCCCTAAAAGTTACTGCCAGTAGTATGTTCAGAATGACACAACAAATTGATCTCCATGTCCGTCAGTCTGTCTGTCTGTCTGTTTGTATTCGAACTAGTCCCTCAGTTTTTGAGCTATCGTGATCAAACTTTGCACAGACACTTATTATTCAAATGTACAGCACATTGGTCGGAGCTGGCCGGATCGGACTACTATATCTTATAGCAGCCATACAACTCGAAGTCGGTTTTGGCCATAAATCCCATGTTTTCAAAGCTATCGCGATGAAACTTTGCACAGTAACTTATTATTCAAACATACATCACATTGATCGGAGCCGGCCGAATCGGACCACTATATCTTATAGCTGCCATACAACTAGAAATAAATTGAATATTTTAATAGAAAGTTTTAATTCATATGATATTAATTTTTACAGCTAATGAATGTGCTGCAGTTGGCAGAGTGAAAATTGTCCAAAGGTTCGAAAAGAGTATAATATATTCGGCACGCTGAAGATAATCCTTCCCAACTTGTTTTTAGTTTTAATTGTAAATTATAATTGTTATTATTTTAGAAGTTTAAATTTTGCTTTTTTTTAGCTCTTCATACTTTTTAGCCATTCACTTTGCTCTCTTATGGAATTGTGAAATGTCATTTAAAAAACGACAGTCATGGAATGAAGAATATTTGACTGATTCTGCAAGTCATTTGGACAATGAGTTGGCCAAAATAAATTTCGTTTGACCACAAAAAGTTAATTACATTAAAATATGAATGCGTGCATTATGCTGCACTAAGCTAATTTCATTAAATTGTAATTGCATTCAAAGTGAACCAAACGTAAACAAATTGTAATTCAAATTAGCATTCATTTTAAGTTTTTTTTTATTAAAAAAAATTCAATGCGCACTTTCTCTGCATAATAACTTTATGCATTTTGGACATGGGAGTCCTGTTTATTATAAAAAAAGAGTAAAATAACGAAAAGCATAGAAATTCAAATATGCATCGAAATTTATATAATTAAATCAAGAAATTATATATAGTTATATAAAACCAGCAGGTAATTTTAAGAAAAATTGATTAGTTTACTCTGTGCCAGCACTATGGGCTTCTTTCTGGTGATAAATGATACGTATATATGTATATATTTATGTATGAAAAACTGAGTGTGCTTTAGCTATTCATTAATTATATGCCCCTCTTTATGGTAGTGTGAATATTTGTTGAAAAAAACACACACCTTATGAGGAGGGGAAAACCGGCCAACTATGCATGATAAATGTGCATAGAACTATATTTATATGCCATTGCTTCTAGATATCAGACTGGTCATTTGAATAATTAATTAAGCAGTTAATTGAGTGACGACTCCGAACTTGGCCCCCACAGGCATTCCAGGCCGAATGCTTTTATGAATGGTGCTCTAAACGAAACCATCGGGCACAAATTCATCTTTTATCTGTCCATTTGCATTTCCAGCCGGATATGAGTATTGTCTGAAATCGCCTGACCCAGATGGAAAGTGAACTCGGCGCACAACAAAAGCACAAAAAGCTTATTATTAAGTGCGTAATCTGTAAACTCTTTGCATATATCTGACTTCTCTTTCTTTGTGATGCATTACGTTCCATAATTATTCAGGAAATAATTTATATTTATACTACACATATTGCGCAATCAGAAGCAACAAAGTGCTGAACATCTTCCTGCTGTTGTTTTTTTTTTTTTTTTTTGTTCGAGCTATCAAGTTATTGAGTTTTCGTTTGGGCAATGAGAAAAACCAATTTTCACTCTTGTAATATTTTCATGACCTATTGCGTTGAGTGTTTTATGAGTGCTATATATGTATGTATGTATATATATTGTGTTGTTGTTTATCGGCTCGCCTGAGTCCGGAAAGAGTTTGCTGCCTGTTAATCTGTAAACTAGGCAAATATTATTATTTTGTTATTTTTCCATTTGGCTATTTCTGGCTTTTCGTTTTGCCATGCTTCGACCATTTCCTTTTAACTCACTTACATTTGTACTATTTGCTTGATTACCGTTCCAGCTTACTTATTTTCTTTTTTATACCCTGTTTTTACGAGGCAGCTACTTTTAGATTAGCACTAAATTGAAAGTGTTTATTAATAGCAAGCAATTCGCTTAAAGGAAACGAACAAATTGCATATTATACCTAATTGGAATCAAGTAGTATTATTGTCTTTAAGAATTACAATAGAAGTAAATGAAATTGGTCTTTAATATCATCATTATTTAGAGGCGCCGCTCAAATATTCATTTGTTTTTGCCCCCTTTCAAGGGTCGGGGTATGCATTTTAATATTCGCATAGCTAACGTTGAACAATTTACCAAGTTACTAGAAACGTAATTTCCAAGTAATGAGTTTGTACTTATTACAAATATTTCACAAGAAATTCTAGAGCTCTGCTTAAGTTTCGCTGCTAGAAGGAGACCGAAATAATCAAATGTCTTGGACAGAATTTAATTGTAATTTAATAATAAAGAACCGAAGTTGAAGAACCGAAATAGAGAACAAATAATATTAATATTTCAGACACTTCTTTATCAATCATTGAACTACCTTAGAAATTATTGTGGAAATTATGATACATATATGTAATACTAAACCGTATAACACAAAATATAAAAGTCAAGATAAGACTCTCAATTCTTTCGTAATAGCCTTGCAAACATCTCCAATTCCCATAACTTTGTCACAACTGATGGGATTTTCCATTTCGAGACTGTTTTAATCATAGTCTGGACTCTATATTAGATCTACACTTAAATCTGAAGCAAAGTCGAATTTTCGCTATTCAATGAAACACAAGATAAGGTTTAAGATAAGGTTCCTAAGTACCTAGAAATACTTTTAAAGCATCGAAAATTCCCGATCGATTCCGAGGCAGTTTTCATCATAGACTGTTTTATTAATTCTACTAGCTAATTCAATCCGAAACTATATTTAATATTAATCAATATCAAAACTTTTATTTACAGACTCTGCTCGCTGACAATAACGCGTCTTTCGATCCTAACACCGCTGCCGGGAGACACCACTTCCCTCTCGCTGGCGGTCAAGATGCAGAGCTCGAAGCGAACGCTGCGCAGCCACGAGATACCCATCAATGGCAGCGCCCTGACATCTGTGGCATCCAGCCGGGAGAGCTCCATGCAGGGCAACTCGCCGCTGGCCAATGTGATTGGGGGATCGGGAATGATTGGGACGCCGGGCAATGTGGGCAATGCGGGCATTGGAACTGGCGTTGTGCCCCTGACAGAGACGGAACTCGACTTGCACTTCAGTCTGCAGTATCCGCACTTTATCAAGAGAGATGGCAATAGGTGAGTCGACAACGCATCAGACACACACACACACTCACTCACTGACACACCCTGTATTCCTGTTAGCAGACTGGTGATTTTGTTGCAACGCCGCAAGAAATACAAATCGCGCACTATTTTGGGCTACAAGACGCTGGCCGAGGGCATCATACGCATGGATGCAGTGCTGCAGAAATCGATGGACATGATCATTGAGCTGACGGCGTCGGGCAAGAATGGCCGGCCAGGCACGGTATTCGCCTGCCTGCGCGCCGAGCGCGTCTCCTCCATTCCAGTGGACCACGACAATAAGAACAACAACAGCGTGCTGCTGGCAGGTGAGTCAATCCAGCCCACCCAATGCCCAAATCCGATCAACCAGATGCAGCTGCCCATCTCACGCAGCCAAGCAACTTATTGCCAAATCCATAAGGCACACATGATCATCATCCCGGCCAGAGTTGAGAACTTAAGTGTCTTGGACGATGGGGAAACGTGTCCGAATCATAGCAGCCAGGCCTTGCGATGTTGTTGCTGCTGTTGCGGTTGCTCTTGTTTTTGTTATTATTATATTTCTTGTATATATATCAAAGATGATCCCAATTTGAGATTATGTTTATGGTAATTGCTTGTGAAACATTTCCCCAGCGACGACTGACTTATGACGTCAGCACTGTGGCCGCATATTTAAAATATTTATATATATTTTGTTCTACTTACACCATTCCATTCTTGTAATCAGCATTTCCCGACATTCCTTCCACGTAGAAATTTGCCTCTAGACTACAGTCGCTTGGCAAGAGCAAAAGTGCCGCAGAATTTGTACGACTGTTCAAATGGAAATACTTTGTATGCATACCCTTGCAGGAAGGCATTCTAGTTTTCTCATGAAATATGTAATATCTTGACTTCTGTGAGCTCCTAGAAAAGCCCCTTGTGCAAAAGCATGTAAGGATGCATTGCCGATCATATAAAGTGTATATACATATATACAGATATTCTTGATCATTATCAAGAGCCGAGTCGATCTAGCCATATCCGTCTGTATGAACACGCGGATATAAGAGACTATAAGAACTAGAGATCATTTTTGGCATACAGGTTCTCATAGTACAAGGTCAGATCAAGTTTGTTTAGTTTCATCAATAACTCGACCTTTTACAAAAGTTATCGATATATTTCGATTTCAGACCTGTGTTTTTTTTTGTCATAACTGGAAAGTTATAAGAGCTAGAGCACTAAATTTGTATACACAAATATGACTTTTTGGATACCGGAAAAGGCATCGAAATTGCACAAAGATTGAACAATAAACACAGAAGTCCTTTTAGATTTCAGTGTCTAGTGCAGAATCAAGTCAACTGCTTAAACTGCTTGCACTGCTTGCAGTATGTGTTTGCTTGTATGCATGTCTACCAATAAGTAAGTATGAATGAATTGAAGAACTGGGTTCAGAGTATCTCCTAGTCGGGCACTACTGACTTGCTTTTTCTCTACATTTATTCTACATTTAAGTTTTATCCACTTCGATTTGTTTTTTCCCACAAGCTACACAAGTTTAATTATGCTTCTATATCAGCAAAGATATTTCATCTTCGGCATTCCAGAAATATGCTATGCCATATTTGTGTGCGCTCAAAGCACTGTATGAAAATTCAATTATGAAAATAGCGAAGAAAATTTGCATTTGGCATGCGACTTTTCACAGCTGCTGCTGCTGCTGCTGCGCGAAAGCAATTTGTTTGCCTGCTGCTGCAACTTGCGGCACAAATTCGCTGGCTGCCAAACTGTTGAGCTTCTGGTCTGGTGCAGCCGCAACTTGAGTAATTTGCGGAGAGCGAAGTCTTGGCCAATGCCAATGCACATAATGCATACAAATGGCCAAGGTAAAGTCCAATATGTGCAGGCCACCAATTGGGGCGCACATTGGGCACATGTGGCAGCCATGTCCATGTCCATGTCGAGGTCCATGTCCATGTCCTTGCAATTGCAATCGCATAAAGTGCTCGGTTGACGGTCAACACTTGCCTTGCTTTGTTGCTAGTTTGGCAGGCAGCCAGCCAAAATGCCAAAAAAATATGTAGCCAATTGGGACTACGTGGAGCTTAAGGGTCAGGCTATGCAAAAGGCACTTGAACTCGGTTCGGGTAGTTTTCAGCGACAGCGGTGACAGCTTTTAAATTACTTTTGGGGCACCGCTTTCTAATTTGCAAAATAAATTTCAGGGCGCAAAACCTTTTTCCAACCTCAACCTCTTCAGTCTATTGATTTTTGTAGCTTTTCTTTTTGGAGCAACGGACAAAATAAACGTTGAAGCAACAAAAGGCAGCTTGTTGAATGCCACACCCAGACCAAAGATTCCAAACAGGCGGCATGGTAACATCCCCCCCCAGAGACGACTGTGCCATTTGTGGGGCACTCCTCTTTTTGCCTATTCCATGAATTTTCCACAATACTCAATGAGTTTCCCTGCCTTTAAGTGTATCTCCCTGCACATGTTAGCCAATGGGACGTAAACAATTCTTAAAAGTACAAAATCCACTAATGAATCGAAAAAATCAGTGTGCTATATATATTGAATGATAGATACTTATGCAGATCAGCTGATTAACCAGACTAATCATTATAATATAGAGTATATCATAGAGTGAACTAATGATTTTTACAGATATCATATATTTATTGTGGACTAGTGACATTTAAATTATAAAACAATTATAAGAGATAAATAATATTTAAAATATATAAACTTTACAAAATGTAGCACATAAAAAAATAATATTTTTTTAATTTTAGAAAAATATAATACATCTTCTCGAAATGCGTTTAAATCTTTTAATTGTATGAATACAATTATTCGGATCAGCTTTGTAGCTTCAGAAATCATAATAATATAGAGTATATAATAGACTAAACCAACAATATTTGCAGATATATTATTTATACAAAATGTTGCACATAAGAAAAATATTTATACTCTTTTCGAAGAAAATAGTATATTCAGTTTGTGCTGAAGTTTGTAACACATTGAAGGAAGCGTCGGAGACCCCCGAAAGTTACCGCCGGTGTGCTTAGAATGACAATACAAATTGATCTAGCCATGTCCGTCTGTATGTATGCAAACTAGTCCCTCAGTTTTTGAGCTATTGCTATAAAACTTTGCACAGACACTTATTGTTTAACGGGACAGCACATTGGTCGGAGCCGGTCGGATCGGACCACTATATCTTATAGCTGCCATACAACTCGAAGTCGGTTTTGGCCATATTTCCCATGTTTTTGAATCTATCGCAATGAAACTTTGCACTGATACTTATTAATCAAAGAGACATCACATTAGTCGGAGCCGGCCGGATCGGATCACTATATCTTATAGCTGCCATACAACTGGCAATGAATTAAATATTTTTAGAACAAACAAGTGAGAACGTTGCAGTCGGGCGGAGCCGACTGCGTAATACTCTGATACCATTTTAAGAACAGCTGAAAGCAAGTGAACAGAAAATTTTTGGTCGATCTTAAGAGGGGTGACCAGAAGTCTATCTACCAATTTTGGTGACTCTAGCTCTAAAACTGTGGAAGATATAAGCTTTCGCGATTTTTGGGGGCGGGAAGGGGCGTGGCCCCAAAAAATTTGGCCGATATCTTTAGAGGGAGTGACAAGAAGTCTATTTTACAAATTTCTTGACTCTAGCTCTAAAACTGTGGAAGATATACATTTTCGCGATTTTTGGGGGCGGGAGGGCGTGGCCCCAAATTTTTTTTTACCGATATTTAGAGGGGCTGACCAGAATTCTATCTTCCAAGTTTAATGACTCTAGCTCTGAAACTGTGGAAGATATAAATTTCGCGATTTTTGGGGGCGGGAGGGGGCGGGCCCCCAAAATTTTTTGCTGATCTTTAAAGGGGCTGACAATAAGTCTATCCTCCAATTTTGGTGACTCTAGCTCTAAAACTGTGGAAGATATACATTTTCGCGATTTTGGGGGCGGGAGGGGGCGGGGCCCCAAAATTTTTTGCCGATCTTTAGGGGGGCTGACAATAAGTCTATCTTCCAATTTTGGTGGCCTTAGCTCTTAAACTGTGCGAGATATAGGCTTCCGTGTTTCGTGGGGGCGGGGTGGCTGGGGGCGTTCCAGTGGGCGGGGCCGGAAAATCCAGGACGCAATCTTTTGGGCTGGTCAGCCCTAGTCTAAATTCCAAATTTGGGGACTCTAGCTTCAAAAATTGCGGGAAATATACACGTGTTATCGAATTGTGCATTCATGTATATCGATTTTCGCGATTACGGGGGCGGGAGTGGGCGTGGTCGAAATTTTGTTTCTGTAATCTGTAGAGGACGTCACCAGTAATATATATTCCAAATATGGTGACTTTAGCTCTAAAACTGCGGGAGATATAAGCATTTCAAATTAATTTTGGAGGGGGGCTGGTGGGCGTAATAATGGGCGTGGCCGATTAACCTAGGATCCAATTTTTTCGGGAGGTCACCAGCAATATACCTACCAAATTTGATTACTCTAGCTTCAAAATTGTGGGAGTTATTCACGTTTAATCGATTTGTGATTTGAGGTGTATCGACATGTTATCGATTTGCCAGCCTCCCAGTGGGCGTGGCATAAATTTGGAATAAACTTGATCTGAAGCAGATAGCTATAATCATAACGCAAAAGATTTCAAGAGTCTATCTAATATCGTTTCGGAAATACGCGCGTTCATCCAGACAGACAGACGGACGGACGGACAGACGGACAGACGGACAGACGGACAGACGGACAGACGGACAGACGGACGGCCTGACGGACATTCGAAACAAAACCAATATACTATGAGTACCTTCGGTATCAGAGTATAAAAAAAAATGTTACGCGACAAAACGATTTTGTACAGCAAATGAAATTTCAGTTGGCAGAGTGAAAATTGCCTAAAAGTGCGAAAAGAGTATAAAATCTTCGGCATGCCGAAGATAATCCTTCCCACTTGTTTTTTTTTATTAATTTTAAAATGTTTATATCAGTCTAAACTTTCCTTTTCATTTATAGAGCTTGATGTTCATTATATTGAATATACACTGTTGATTAAAATAGAATAGGTTGATCTAATTATAGTCAAAATGATATAAACATAAATGTGTCTGCAATAAATGAGCTAAATGTTCGCTTGGGGCAATAAAGATTTCTAAAAATATATATCAAAATACTTACACACAAGTACAGGCCCACTACAGAGTGTTTAATTAGGTTTCGCTAAAAAGGTATATAATCGCATGCCAAGGACCCTTCGATGGCATCCTTGGGCTATGACGCAGTAGCCGTGCCTGCTGCCTGCCTGCCTGCCTGCATTGTCATTTGTCGTTGCTTCTGTGGCTGGCAATGACAGGAATTAAGTCATTTGTCCTTGTGCGCCCAGAGATAAGCACAAATAAAGAAGGAGGAGCAAGAATATGACAGGTGCGATGGGCGGGGGGATTGGGCATGATATAGCCCTGCTATATATGTATGCATGTATATTTATCGTTGAGTGTTTAATGGCAAAATGCGTAAATTATGTCGAGCGTTGCTAGGGCGCATCATTGTTCACTTTGAGAGCTGCTTTCCAACGCCCCCCCTCCCACACATCATCCATGCCCCATCCTCCTCCACTCGACTGTCATCTAATGGCAACGTCCGCTGATGTTTCTCTGCTGCCGCCTTGTTGGCCAAGGTCAAAGTAATATAGTACTTTTCGTGTGCTAGTTTTCTTTCGGGTTTTGTTTATCTCGCGGTTGCCAGCCGTAGTCATCACCACCATGGAAAGTCCAGCAGCAACAGCTATATACATATATATATATATACACATTAAATCAATGTCGTTCGTCGCTTTTCAATACACTTTTCATTACGTATACGCCGCGTGAAGCGCGTGGGGCGTGCGCAAGTGTGGCATCTCTTGGGTGATTTTCCCCATGACACGTCCTCTGCTTTTGGCCGCTTGTGATTGCCACTCACGCCGCCGGGGGCAACACTTTGTCTGCCATTCATATGCACCGCAGTTCGCGGAAATTGCACACCTACAGCAACTGAGTTGTGCTCAAATGTTCTCGCATTCGTGGAAATTTAATTAATGTGCATAACTGGACGTGTGCAGATGGGTATTAGCATGAAGTAACGCACAATAATTGGTTTAAGCACACCGACAAAGCCTGCAAACATTCTGCATTTGCAGCTATTTGAATGCGATTCTGCATATTGCCGTCTATAGCTATTTGCTTATCGCTAAGTATCTTGCATCGCGAGTAGTTGAAGTGAAGATAGGAAATAGCAGGTATTTTGCTTGCATAACTTCAATTCTTATTTACATTTACAAGCTACCAATAAGTATGGTTCATTCGACCGCCAAAAGTATCCTCTATGATGACAAAACTAATTGATCTGGCCATGTCTGTCCGTCTGACAGTTTGTATGTATGCAAACTAGTGCCTCAGTTATTAAGCTATCTCGATGAAACTTTACACAGAGACTTATTATTGAAAGGGATAGCATATTTATCGGAAACTGCCGGATCGAAGCACTATATCTTATTGCTGTCCTACAACTGGACGTCTGTTTTGGCCATATGTGTGTTCTGTGGTAGCAGCGTATTAGTATCGGACTATTATATAGCATATGCAGTATAAGCTAGTAACATCTGTCCAAAGATTCGAAAAGAGTCTTCGAAGATAGTCCTTTTCCAATTGTTATAATGGCTAATCTCTCACTCAGAGCGCTTAAAATGCTACTCAAATACATTACAATTGCGCAAATCGACTATTTTATTAATCAATTTTCGTTTATAACATCACCACATTATCTCTCTGCTGATGAAGATAGAAAACACTTCAGCCTACTTGTCGGGAAAACATAAGTTTTGTACATACTGAGATTTTAAAGAATTGCTTTTGGCTCATTCTTTAAGTGTTTCATGCAACACTCCAAAACCGAAACGGTCATATTTAGATGAAAGAGATAGGTTATAAGAGAGGGGCTGAACGCATTATCTTGTCAATATAATACACATGCAATTGCCATCCAGATAAAAACCATATAATTGCAGTGCAGTTGTTGTTGTTGCTGTTGTTGTTGCTGTCATCTACATCTGTAGATGCGGAGCCGCAGTCACAGCTGCTGCTGCTCCACTTCACATGGCAGCCACTTGGAAGTGGTGGAATCTTTGTGCACGCCACTTGGCTATGTTGTTGGTAGATAAGAATATGCCAAGCACCGAAAGCAAAGGAAGAAGTACTTGGTGCGGAGGCCTGCATTTGAGCGAGATGCTTGTTTTCTAATCACCTGGTTCTCTAATCAGCTAACTGTTTATTTAATGCTGTCAAAAGTAACACTTATCCACGCACAAGCACAACTGCAATCACACACACACACACACACACACACATACACAAGAGACAATATTAGGGCCTGCTAGTTCTTTCATTTTCGCTTCACACGCTTGTTGCTGAGGCACGCGATGGGTTCACATATGTATGTACATACATATCTATATCTATACATATGTACATACATACATACATACATGTGTATGTTTGTAGTAGTAGTCGCCGGCCGGTAAACGCTGAATCGAATTGTGTGTAAATGATAACGGCAGCAAAACATGCAAGGCGTATAAACAAAAGCAAACCAACTGACAGACTGACAGACAGACAGACAGACAAACTGACAAACAAAACGCACAGATCAACAAATTACTCGCAGACAATAATAAGTAATGGGCAGACGACGATGACAACGGCAAAAAAAACCTAATCAGACTTTGCTGCCATTTTCTTTCATGCACTCCAATCAGCCCAAGCTCAAAACACCTAATATGAGAGCGCAAAGAGAGAGAGAGAGGGAGCGAGCCCACCGTCAAGTGCTTTCGAGTTCTCATAGTAGCGGTACTTACGTATGCGCATACTTGCAAACATATGTACACACATACCATCATCGATGACTATTTCGTCAATTAACTGAATCGATGCGTAAAAATAACTTTAATAAGCGCTTGCAATGCCCCCCACACAAGCCAGTGAGCTTTCCGTACAAGAGCTTCGACGCGGTATCGAACCGCGAGTTTTCTATCTGACTGCGAGGGCGGTATGAGGCAAATGGTATTGTATGTTTATGTTTAATTCAGTTGTAGAGTGTTTAGCGGTAGAGTAGTGGGATTACGTAATAATAATTATTATATGAGATCTGTATGCAATTATTTTGATTATTTAAATGATGTATACATATTTAGTTTAATCTTAGACTTGAAAACCTGGCAAAAAACATTATAGTCTTTATCAAACTATATTATTTGGTAATTGATACAACTCAAGGAATTAATCTAATATAGCAAAGCAAAGTATTTATAAATGACTTCATAACAATATGAATCACCCTCGCGTATGGCCTACGAACATATGTATGTATGTATGATTTTAGCCGACAATTTCTCGCAATGATTTCAACAATTTCACCCATTGCGCGGTCAGCTCATCGCTCATCGCTCGTCGCTCATTGTCCGCTGTCCGTAGCTCATCGCATAGGTGAGAAAGTGGCGCTCTTTGCAGTCAACGCTGCTGCTGCCGCCGCTGCTGCTGTCGCTGCTGGCGTCGACACAAAACGTGCGAAGCGTCAGCACAGCGCATTCATTTGCCTGGCGAGCGTGCAGCGAAGCAGACGGCGAACAAAAACGGACTGTCGAATTGTTGTGAAAGAGATGAGCCGATAACTAGACGGTGATATCTTGTGATTAATTTACTTACGTACTCAAAAACAACAGCGGCGCGCGTGTGTTTCTTTTTTAAACTGTTCTTTGTTTTGTGATGAAGTACGCAGTACCCGTTATAAAGTATAAAGCAAACTTCATAAACTGTTAAGCAAACGGGGGCCGAAAACAACAACGCAAAAAGAAGCTGCCGGCTGCGTTGTCGTCACGTTTCACAAATCTATATACATACATATATATGTATATACTATATATTATATAGTCACAAGTACGTGTACGATGCGTGCTAGCATAATTGCAATGCCAATGCAAATTACCATATTTATGCTGTGTATTCTCAACAGATCGCGTTGCTGAGTACTCGGACGAGGACGAGGAGGCTGAGTTCAGTTCGGGTGAGTTTAACGACGAGTCCAACGAGCTGGCCATTACGGGCTACGATCAGAAGCGCGACTATAATCCGGCCAAGCATGATATGCGCAAGTATCGCAATAAGCTGCAAAGATCGGGCATTGAGGATATCGCTATAGTTGGCCATCATCAGCATCAGCACCATCCCGTGGACAGCGACAGCGAGTTCGAGATGAAGGACAAGAGCTCATCCCGTGCCAAGTTCAGTCGGGTGAGTCACGCATATACATACATATGTATAATTATAATAAATTGCTCACTAGCTATATACTATATATTACAAACTATGTAAGCCGCAGCAGCTGTGCCCTAATTTGTCCACCTACTACTACTAATTGTTTTGCCCCTTTTAGTTTACTTGGCCAGAGTCGAGGGCGGGTTCCATAAGGCATTGTTTTCAACTTTCGCATATTAATTATTTTATCAAGCAAAGTGCGCAAGCAACATTTGTAGTTATCTAAATGCATAAGTGTATGTATGTAGATTACAGACTTTTGCATTTGTGTTTAATTAAAGAAAAACAAAATACACTAGACAGCGAAATGGTCGTTTTAATACCCTGAACCCATTAAAAATGGGTAAAAAGTCGAGTCGATCTAGCCATGTCCGTCTGTCTGTCCGTCCGTCTGAATACGCAGATATCAGAGATTATAAGAGCTAGAGACTTCATATTTTAAATATCTAAGTTCTCGTAGTCCCGGGACAGCACAAGTTTATTTCATTTTATCGATAACTCGTTCCGTTCATAAGTTATCGATAAATTTCGACTTCAGACCAGTGTTTTGTGCCCATAACTTGAAAGTTATACGAGCTAGAGGCCCAAAATTGGGCATGTATAATCTCGAATATCATACACATATTGCCAATATTTCATTTTTTGGATACCAACACCCGATCCCCCCAAAAAGTTGCAAAAAACCCATTCTTGAAGTTATGACCTTGCAATTTGGTTTGGTTACACATTTTATAGCTAATGTTATGTCCTATAAATTTCAGCAAGATCGCACAATAAACACAAGTTATTTAAGATTTTACTTTCCAGTACATGTATGTATGTATACACACTGATAGATTAGTATGAATGTAAGGACTGGGTTCAGGGTATCTCCTAGTCGGGCACTCCCGACTAGAGCACTCTTACTTGTTGTTTTTGCATTGGGAAGGTAATTGTTAAACTTTACTTTAATATGTAGTTGTGTAAGTATATATGAAAATTTAACTTGAAATATCATATTATGATAAAGAAAGAATTCCAATCTTTACATGTGTTTTTCCAAAGTATATTTTGACTGTAATATATTGAAAAGTATTAAAGAAACGCAATCGTAAATGTACGCAAATGTATATGCACTAATAAACTTGGATTTCCTATTAAACACTTTCCCTTTCTTTATTTGTCTATCGTTTTTGTTGATTTGCTTAAGTTTCTATTTGTATTCTTTCTTAGAAATCCTCAATAAAAGCTCACGAAGAAAAATATTTGCTTATGATTCTTGAGAACTTTTTGATAGTTTATTTGGTTGTCAAGCTAGTGCTAGTGGCTGTTTTCAAGTCTGATCATATGTACATATATATATATTTTAGTTTAAATACCTTCCTATATGCTTATGCTTTTGTTGTTGTTGTTATGATCGCTCATTTCACACAGCTGCAATTATCGAAGGCTTTGGGCTGTGACAAGTTGCTAGCCGCAGACCTGCTCCACATTAGTACTGACAGACAAACATATATATACATTAGTAAAAATATTAGTATGTACTTTGTTGTTTTATTTAGTTTTGCTATTGTTGTCTCTATGCTGTGCTTTCGAAATTTTAGTTTGGTGACGCAATAATCAGCCGCCTGCCTGCAATTATTTCCGTAAACCAAAAACATTTGCACAATCTCACTTTGTGCTTGGTCTAAAATACACTGCATTCTTCTATAGTATATATACTATGCCATGGCTAAGAATGTCTGATCGAATTTGTTGACAATTGTTGTTTCGTTGTTGTTCTGACCTTGAGCATTCGCATATACCTACATAAGTGATATGCATGTATGTATGTCGAGTTCAAAGGGGGACATGCTGTGTACAAGGCTGTGCCAAGGTTTAGAATGCCAGAATCGGATTTGGGAGCAGACTATGTGTTGTACCATTAGCACTTTCACATGCTGCCCAGGCAAACAGAAGCCGTGGGTTGTGCTGTTGAAGCCTTCGGCTCAGCTGGCACACATTGCACTGAGTCTATCAACTATCCTCGTTGATGACGTCTCCCACGCATATTTGCGCCTTGATATATGCAATGGATTTGCATTCGCTTCTGCCTGCTCGAATGCCATTAGCCAGAAGTAGCAGCTGGCAATGCAGATGTGCCGACTGAATAAATAACTGATTGACTGACTGAATGGAAATTGGATAGTATGAATGTCAGGGGACAAGCACAGCGCCTCCTTTAAGCAATCTTTGGAGGCAAAGTTCGAAGAGAAATAATCTTGTACTCAAGCAATTCAGTTTGTTTTCCTAAATCATACATGCAAGCATGCTAAACTCTAGTTAAGCTAAGTTAACAATATCATTGCACTGCAAAAGGAATTTACTAAAATGTAGAATCTAAAAATATGTTTTATCTAATATTGTTAACGAAAATATACCCAAATGTTTAAATTGTCAATATGAGCAAAGTTACTGCAAATTTCAATTATTATTTATATTTACTGCTGCCATACATTAAAATTTTCATTGAGAGTAAATAGAACAAAATGCAAGCAGTGCAAACCAAGAGATATATGTTTGAACAGAATTCTCGATCTTAAGTATGTATGTAATAAAGGAAATTTTCGTTTTATGACTAAACGAACTCTGTCCATGAAAACAGATGATTTTCTATTTCCTATTTATATATTTTCTAAATTCTGTTTCCTTGATCATACTCAAATTATGTTTTATAGAGTCTGAAAATGTCCCTTTGCTTTATCGGGAGTTGCAAACTCAATAACTTTGCTCTTTTAAGCTGACAGATCAACGGCTGTGTCAAATTCCCTACATTTTTCCGTCTCCCTGGTATATATGAACTTAGGCAAAGAGAGAAGGATAAGTTTTAAGTTTCATTACGATGGCTTCAAAACTGAGGGACTAGTTTGCATACATACAAACAAATAGACAGACATACTGGTAATTTTTGGGCGTCTCAGACTCTTGCTTCACTTGAGCACAAAATGAATATACTTTTTTCTTCGAAAAGAGTATTGAAGTGGATAATTGTCATGTACGCATTAAAAACCAATCAATAACTCTTTTGTTGCCTACGATATGTTAATAGTTTAGTTATACATACATATGTTAATATTTATAGCTTTCGAAGGGAATCAGTGACACATGTCTGTGTCTTAATCACAGTCTTGTGTATTGGCTTTGTTATAATTAGAAAATCAATTTAATATTTCTTTGTGTGTTGTTCTAGGGCAGCCACAAACAGAACGACAAAAACAATGTTCATAAGAACTCTGATAAATATTTAAGCAACAACAAACAGCATGGCCAATTATAAGCTGCAGCAGACAAGCCGACATATTTGACAGATTTTCCCTGCCCCTGCCCCTGCTCCATCTCCTTTTCGCAGTGAGACTCTCTGCAACCAGTTGCGGACACATGCTTCCATGTTCCATGACTGACACGCCCCCTTTTGTCCGCCTGTCATTCGCACAGGTGTAATATTAGCCTGGGGCTTTTGTTTTCATTGCTGTCAGTATAATAATGATTGTTGTCGCTGCTGCTGCTTTTATCGTCAGGATCATTTAAATGTCTGCCGTAGATAAAAAGTCGCTTAATGACACACAGAGAGACGGACAGACAGACAGACAGACAGACAGAGAGATAGAGAGACAGACAGATAAACAGCCAGCAGCGCAATTAAAATGTTCTTTTTTATTTAAGCTTCGCTGCTGCACAAATTCTGTTAGCTTCGAGTTCCTTGAGATTTTGTTTAATGGCCTGTAAGTGCTTTAGCTTTATTTTTATGGCTTGAGAGGTTATACTATTAAGGCAGGCAAAGCTAGTCAGACTGCTCATTATAAATAGTCATTATCTAGAGTGTATCTAAATAAAATGCATATAATAATACATTTAACTTTTAATATGTGCTTGTTTTGTTTGAAAAACAAAAGTTACAAGAGCAGTAAATTTGATCTATAAATCACAGTAATCTGCATTGTCATAAGAATACAAATTATAGCAATAATAAATAATAATTATTTGTATGATAAGTGCATTTAATAAAAGTAGCTAAGGCAGAAATGAAAGCAGCACTCAATTTAAAATTTATATTGTTGACTTTCGGCATAACTGAACGACAGTTGGACTTTTGTATATTATATAAGAGATTGGAGATTAAATTATAATTGTGTACTTCTTATTTTGAATGCTTTACTTGCTAAGCTTTTTTATACTCTTTTCGAAGAAAATAACATATTCAGCTTGTAACACATAGAAGGAAGCGTCGGAGACCCCCAAAAGTAATTGCCAGTATGCTTAGAATGACAAAACAAATTGATCTAGCAATGTCCGTCTGTATGTATGCAAACTAGTCCTTCAGTTTTTGAGCTATCGCGATAAAACTTTGCACAGACACATATTATTCAACGGGACAGCACATTGGTCGGAACCGGCCGGATCGGACAACTATATCTTATAGCTGCAATACAGCTGAAAGTCGGTTTTGGCCATATATCCCATGTTGTCAAAAAATACAACTTTGCACAGATACTTATTATTAAAACATACACCACATTGATCGGAGCCGGCCGGATCGGATCACTATATCTTATAGCTGTCATACAACTGGAAATATATTTAATATTTGAAAAGAAAAATTTAAATTCATATTTCTTAGAACAAACAAAATAAATGCCACGCGATAAATCGAATTGTACAGCATATGAAAGTGCTGCAGTGGGCAGAGTGAAAATTGCCTAAAGGTTCGAAAAGAGTATAATATCTTCGGCACGCCGAAGAAAATCCTGCCCCACTTGTTTTTCTTCTTTTTTTTTGTTATTAAAAATATTTTAAATTACATTCAAAAACTTTTCTGCTACCTTGAGTGGCAAGTTAATCTAGTTTTACACTTGCTAATTGCTTAAACTCTTTTCTTTTTCCAGACAATTTCGCTGCAGCAGCGCAACTTTAAGCAGAAAATTGTCGCTCTGCTGAAGCGTTTCAAGGCCAGCGAGGAGCTGGAGAATGAAGCACATAGTGGCACCGCTGTGCTGCGTGGTGAGCGCGACTTGGATGCACTCTTTCAGGAGCTGGAGTCGCTCTCGTGCTGCGAGGGCGATGATTCCGGTCCAGACATGGACAGCATATCGATTGGCTCGACCCCGAAGCCATCGCTGCGTCCTTTCTTCACCAACTCGCGGATAATGTTGCACGACAGTTTAGCGGGCAATGGAAGTGGCGCCCTTGGCAGCGGTATTGGTGGCGCAACGGGTAAGTTGTTGTTCCTGTTCCTGTTGTTGTTGTTGTTGCGGCAGTCGCTGTTGCTGTTGTTGCACTTATTGCGTGCGCATTCCTCAAGTTATTTGATTGCATTTGATAGATAAGCTGCCAATTGATGGCATTCTTGTTGCTTAATGGCGTAACCTATTAAATACATTTGCCGGCAGCAAATGGCGCCCATTTCCGTCTCCGCTTCCGTTTGTCATTGCGCTAGCAACATGAAAATGTTTCAGCCCAAAAGCAGGCTACATATTTGTCTGTTTTTTTGCTTGTTTCTTTTTGCCTGCGTTTCGGTCAAGGCTGTCGGCTTCCATGCGAAAAATGTCGCACTTACAATATAAATACGCGTACGCATACACAGCCACAGACACGCACACACACACACACACACAAACACACACAATTGCAAGGTCGCACACAAAGCGGAATGGGGAGGCAGGACGATAGCGACACATACAATTGCAGTAATTTCAGTTGACCATTTGTCCAATTGTGCAGCATACACACATACATACATACATACATACATACATATATAAATACGTGCTCAAATGCAAGAATGTTTGTGTGCATGTTTCTATGTATGTAGAAGCGCAGCAAATGGAGCGGGAAGGGGCGAAGACGATGCTAAATACAGTGGGTCTCTTGGCAAATAAAACACTTCAGTTTCATTGGACACGCAAATTAGTAAATAATCGTAATTTCTAGAAGAAATATTTACAAATTGATGCTTTATGATTTTATTTGGATGCCCGAAACATTGCTAATTTCAATTGGAGATTCTAATGCGTCTAATTAACTTACAAATATAAATATATGTATATTTTATTTAAAATGTTAGTTACTGACACTACTTCGATTGGAAAAGCTTTATCCTATATTATATTTTAATTTAAATATACACAAACAAACAACAAAGAGAAACAACAACATTTTGCATGGCTTGAACAAATTTCTTTTGCAGGCAACTCTGAGCGCCGATCATCGGATAAGAGCGACCAACTGACCAATTCATCTTACAATATTGAAAATAACAAAAACCAAAAATGCATACATTTAACAAACAATAACAATTCGGCTACAACACCAGGTCTGTGAAAATTACAGCAACAAAACAAAACCAAAACCCACACTCAATACTTAAAAAATTGTAGAACACCATACCCCCCCCAAAAAGAAACTCAAAACCCAAAACGACCCACAGCCACATAATAGACATATTTTGCTCTCCACCATATACCACACAATTAAATAAATACAAGGCACATTCCGATATACATATTAGTTAAACGATTGACTACTCTTTCGGTCACCAATGTACAATGTGCACTGTACTTGCAGCTTTTTCAAACACACAACATTTGTTTCGTTTTGTTTATTTTGAAAATTCGAAGCTTTGGCCTGCCTCACCAATACGCACGCAATACCCACCCACACACATGCTCAGCTCACACACACGCACATGTACACATGCACACCGTTGCACACGCTATTGCAGCGCTGCTTGTGCAGTGTGACCAGCACGCATCGATTGCTGTTATTGCATGTGGTTAGCAGCGCTGTTAGCTTTCTGTGACGTCATACACATAAGAATTGGGCGGGCTAATATAATTGCATTTAGAACTTTGCCCAACTTTTTTAGTTCATTACTATTTTACACACGAAGGAAATTAAAAATAAAGCTAAGCATGTCACGCCTTAATAAATAAAAAAAAAAACACGCGCTTCCCAAAAAGCAAACACCTACATGAATAATTTCATGTATTTATTTTGAGCAATTCCACCAATTAATAAGACCCTTAGAACTTCAAAGAACACCCTTAATGCTACCTCTGCGGTCACATCCACTTCACTTTCTTTGCATGTTGTGCTTCCCCCTTTTTCCTTTGTGATTAATTGCGACATTGCTTAAAAGATTCATGTGAAGCACGCTATACAAATAAAAATAAAACAAAAGCCAAAGGTGTTTGACGACACTAAACCATATGTAATTATAGTCCACAACTGCCTGCATATGTTAGTAAATATGTATTTTCCTTTATGCGTAGGTTCTTCCATATTGTGATTGTACAAAGTTTTGACCATATTTACGAACATTACCTTTATTATTTATTTACAACCGAACGTCGTCACACAAAAACGCACTGAAGCACCTTGGAATGAACTCTATTTGGGGCAAGATACTCGATATAGGGTGGGGGCAGGGGAAGGGGCTCGCTTAGTTTCAGCCTGCATGTCCCTTTTGTTATCAAACGTTTTCCAGTGCACCCTCACTACAACTCAGATTTTCCTGTAATTCCCGTCTCTTACTCCCATTTGGGTTCACGGCTCACACTCATCAAGCCACTTGTTGTTCTATATATGCCATTCACAGATCGCACTGGCAACGATAGCTCCGGCAATGATGATGGTCTGAACTCCGATCCGCAGAACAGTCCGCCCAGAGACAAGGATTACCTGCGCCAGCAGCAATATCAGCAGCTGACGCCAGTCAGCTCCGTCACCGGCAACATGAGCAGCATCGGTATTACTCCGCCGCCGGCGCCAACCGAGAAGCGTTCGCGCCTCTTCCGCACCTCGAGCAACACGCCAGCCATGAGCAGCGCTGGCAGCAGTAGCATTGGCAACAACAGCAACGCGACGGGCAAGCGGAAGCACACGCTCAGCCTGAGTGGGGAGCCGCGTTCGGCGCTGGAGGCCTGCCTGTCGCCGACGAATGTGGAGCCGCGCAAGCTGCTGCTCGATCAGCTGAGCCGCGTGTTTGCCGGCGACGACAACGTCATACCCGATGTCCTGACCATTATCAGTCCGCCCGAGGCACTGGGCGGCAGCACGCTGCTGCCCAAGCTCGTCAACTTGTTTGCCAACTCCTTCAAGCCGGCGTTTGTGCCACAGAACACGGCCGAGGTGAAGGCCGTGCTGCAGGCGCTCATGGCCAAGATACAGAAGTAGTAAGTAGATGTCACAAACTATTGCTTGCTGCAATCTAACGTTCATCCCCGAACATTCTCAGTTGCAATTCGAATGCGAAGCCACCGCATACGGTCAAGGTGCTGCTGATTGGCGGCGACTGGTTGCAGGGCGCCACACTGCGTCATTACGTGGAGCTGCTGGGCGTGCGTCCACCCGACTGGCTGCATCACTTGCGCTTCTACTTGGTGCCCATTGGCGGCGGCAGCAGCAACGGCAGCGTCGCCCGCCATCTCAGCCAGATGGATCAGGCCTATGCCGCCATGTTCGGCTCCGACAACTGGCCGCAGCTGTGCGAACGTGCGGCGGCCACAGCGGCAGCCGTTAGCGCCGTGACCACGGTGAATGCCACAGTGCTCACGGCCAATCTGGCCGATGCGGCGGGCGTTGCCAAATCAGACATTGCGGAGCTAGTGCAGCGCATTCAGCGCTATCTGCATACGGCCGGGCCCTGCACACAGATACCCATTGCCGAGGCCATGGTCAACTATAAGGACGAGGACTCGTGCCAGATCTTTGTGCCGTTTGTCAGCGTAAGTGCAGCCTAATATCAGCTATAGTTTCAAGTATAAACAGAATATTCTATTGCAGGACGTACGTATTGGATATTTGGACGGAGCGCAGGCCTCGCTGGATCTGGAGGAGAACGCCAGCTCTAATGTGCCGGGCAGCGCTGGCAGCGGCGGATCAGCAAATGCTTCCAGCTTGCCAATACCCATAGGCAGCCAGAGCACTCCCAATGTATCGGGATCGCCACCGCAGCAGCAACAGCAGCTGGGCCAGGGACAGGGCATGGGACGCATATCACCACCACTGCAGACGCCACCGTCGTCTGGATCATCGCATCGCGAACGGGGTGCCAGCGATGCACTAAGCACGCCATCGGCCCTGCAGTCGCAGACGTTCAGCGGTGCTCTGGCCGCTGCGGAGGCTGTCGAACTGCAGGTGGACTACTGGCCGCTTGTGCGACCCGGTGAAACGCATACCAAGGAGTCGAAGGGTGGCATGTCGCGCGGCGGCGACTCTGGCGGCGGCAAGAATAGCATTAAGAGTACGTTTAGGAGTCTGCAGGTGTGGCGCCTGCCACAGCATGCACAGCAATTGGGTGATATGTCCAATGGACTGACTGTTAGTTTCGCTACCAAGGAAAAGAAGCAGAAGCAAAGTGAGTAGCAAATGGACTAATCACTTTGCAATTACTTTAGCACAAATTCCATTTGCAGTTATGCGCCTGGGCAAGAAGAAGGACAAGGAGCGCGATCTCGAGAAGGAGCAGTGTGTGGAGGGTGTGGCGCGTCTCATTTGCTCGCCCAAACAGTCGCATCCAGTGCCACTGCGTGGTAAGTTCATAGTGACATCGCATTTTGGCAAATCGCTAATGATCCTTATCTTGTTCACAGTCTACATCGATGGCACCGAGTGGACAGGCGTCAAGTTCTTCCAGTTATCGTCGCAGTGGCAAACGCATGTCAAGAACTTTCCCATTGCGCTCATCGGCTGCACGCCCATGTCGTGTGCTGAATTAACCTAGTCATTCAATAGTAGTATATTGTTCAATGCCCATTCTCATGCAAACTCGCACACGCAGACACATTGAGCCACAAGGGAGCCAGACACTTGCACGGCAATTAATATTAAAAAGCTAAGACGAATGATAATTTATTTTATAATTAATAATTGTAAATTTTTAGTTCATAAAAACGTTTAGCTTGTAATTTTCGTTTAAGTCTTCAAAACGCAAATTGTGAATTTATCAAAGATTTTCGAGCCACATCAGCCGCATCACACACACACATACACACACGCATACATCAGATATTTAATAATTATATAATTAATATACATAATGAAATTGGAAACAAAAATCGAACGTTTAACACTTGTTCAAAATAACGCGTATCAAATATCCTATACAAAAACAAAAACAACTATGTAGTTACAGTTACAAGAGTTTATTATGACAAATATTTGCAAATCCAGTTTGTTAACCACGTACTGTTGCCAAAAATGGTTTCCAAGCGGTAACAAACTGTGAAATTAGCGTGTTGTTTTTTCTAATTCCTTGTCTATTCAGGTGCCACGATTGGGGTCACTTACTGCCTGTTGGGAGCATTGCCAGAAGGGCTCGGATGGGTCACACGATCTCAAGTCTGCTCCCAGCAATGGCGACAGCGTGATATACTCTGGCATTATCTACTAAACTATCGTATCTATGTATATGTTATGAGGCATACTATAACTACAACTGCTTAGCAATGTGAATGCATATTTAACCAACCCGTCGTCTATATACTACCTAAAAATTCAGACATTATCTGTATGTGCAACTTTAAATATATATACAATAAACTTATACAACATATACATACATACCTATCTTATCTACATATACTGACATATATATATATGTATGTACTACTCTAATTGTTGTGATTTTTGAAAATTCATAGTGTGAACAGCCGATGTAAAGATTGTTTAAGTAAAGCACATACATATTCGTAAAGTATAAAGCAGAAGTATAACAAATGTATGTATGTAGTTTGGAAATAAACATATTGGCAGCCGTTTCAAGCAATATACAAGTTTGGGTGCAACAGTTTTACCCGTTTTCAGATGAAAGTTGGAAGAGCGTTGAGAACGTGTGCGCGCAGTAACGAAATAACATATTATAAGTGGTGTAGTTTATAATTGTATTATTAAATATATTAAATTTAAAGACAAAACAAAACCGCTTCTTTTATTGGACTTGCAATTTCAACTTCATCGCACATTAACAATTTGATGTGGCAGACCGGTGACTGTAAGAGAGCGCTCCTTGAGACCCAGGGCGCCAGCTATGCCGCCTGGTGGCAACAGAAACGTGCAGTTTGGATAGCCCTTGGGCTGTGCAAACTCCACCAGATTGGCATTGCTCTCGCTCAAAGCGGACAGTGACCAAGTAGCCAGGTCACGGGACTTTCCATGGCGTGCCAGAACGTAGAACTGTGAAAAGGGTCATTTAACGAGATACTTGGAGATGCAGTTTTCTCTGTACTGACCTCATCCTGATCATCAATCAGGTAGCCCACAATAAGCGCCCAATGAGCGTGATGGCCGGACTTCTGGCAGGGCGCATGATTAACATCGGCATCGTAGCTAAACATACGAAATATGATTGGAGTTAAGGTCAACCAAAATAGGTAGCTAAGACGTCAACGTATGCCCAATTCGTAGCAATTTATTAATAGGCCATCTAAATACAATTTATAAAAAATGCAGCTGATCTAAATTAACACAGTAGGAGTGGTCTATGCACCACTGTCCACTACTAGCCCACTCGCATGGGAGGTGAGACTAATATGACGCCGTCTCCCCGCACAAACAGCATGGGTATTGTACGCTTTGTTGTCTTGTAAACCTCCTCGTAAGTTTCCTCGTCGATTTCAACTGTGGTCACCGTTTCCTCGGCGTCACCCAGCACCATGTTCAAGTGCTGATCGAAGGCGTGCAATCTTCCCCTCAGTTCCCGCTCGTTGCGCATTTTTACGTACACCTTCTCATCCAAGCTCAGGCGAATGAGGTCCAGCGGCTCCTTTACCGGCAATATCACCTGGCTGAGCTGCAAGTACGAAAGTGAGCATGATACCGGTATATTGTACATGTAGGCGTACCTGTTCCTCTTCAGTTGCCATTTAATGAACACTTAAAAACTGTTTGTTCCCAATTAATTCTTAAATTTCAGCGAAATATGTTGTAGTCTGCTTGTGTTCACTTTTTAGCACTAAATAATATCAAAGAAGATTATATTATTGGCAGCACCACACGCGGCACCAGTGCTGCCAATCTGAACGTAACTCAATGTATATCGAATTCAAATGTTTTAAAAGTATACAATTTAAATATTGCTTCAAAAAAGGATACGGGACCAATAAACAAGCACCAGCGCATAGCTGATCCTTAATCATGGCACAATTTAGAATGCCTTCATGGAGTTGGCATGCGACTGCACCGTTTAAATGCTTCTGCGCCAGCTCATATAAATATCGAGCACTGAACATTTCACCATTTATGGTATACTTCTCTGCAATAGCATTTTCGAGCAATTCCGCTGGTGTCGGCTGTCCACTAAGCAGCATGCTCAGCGCTGTCAGACCGCAGGTGGGTCCTTCCTATAATTACAAATAGCTTAAAGCATATACGCGTATACATATTATATGTGAATATAAATCTGCTAACTTGTAGGAAGTTGGGAATCGCATAATATTGGCACCTCTTGGGTGCTGAATATTGGCATATGCGCCTAAAGAAACATCCCTTCTGCACCTCCGGATGCTCAAATGCCCAGGCGCATTCAAGTATAGGTATTTTAGGCAAATAATTGGTTGATATACCTTTGTCAACCTTTACCAACCTATTTACGCTAGGAGGAGGCGGGGGCAGCGGTGGACCGGACGCGTCTTGTGACATTTAGGTCTAAATTGCGGAAATAAGTTAGAAAACTAAAAACAGAAAATGATAAACAACAGCTGATTTTCTGAGAGGTGGGTTACACTTTAAAGTCATGCCAACTTATTCAAAAGTGTGGAAAAATACTGACTGTATGCAAGCCTGTGTCATGCAAATTTCGAATTTGCAACTGTGTTTAACAAAGCTTCATACAAGTTGTAAGTTTTGTAGTCTTGGAATGCAAATGCATTTAAAATGTCACTAAAAGCAGTTTATTTGAATATTGTTGTAGAAACTATAATGGACGTCTTTACACAAGCTAGATATTATTATCATTAATTGAAAATGGATAACTTTTAATATATTCTTGCCATCTTCCGGTTTAATTGCATAAACACTGTAGATGCCTGGGTCTCTTTTGATCCAATTTTATGAAATCGGTATAGTCTCTGTTAAGTTGGGGTTTTTCCTCGAGCTTTTCCAGAGCTTTCCTTGCAATCGCCTCAAAAGCTTTTTCCACATTACTACCATCCTTTGCAGAGGTCTCATAATACGGTAAGTTATTGTTTAAGTTACACCACTGATGAGCCAACCGCCGTTGAACCTGGATTTAAGTGGATATTGATCAGTTACACAAATTTGATAATGCACCGTTAGTCACATTTTGATTATCCAAGTCCGCTTTGTTGCCCAATACGACAAAGGGAAAATTCTCGGGATTGGGTGGACTGGTCTGTATCAAAAACTCGTCACGCCACGTTTTTAAATTTTTGAATGTGTTTGGTTCTGTGACATCGTAGACGAGCACACAACAGTCAGCGCCCCGGTAGAACGCCACACCCATTGACTGGAAGCGCTCCTGACCGGCAGTGTCCCAAATCTAGCAATCAAAACGATCAGTAAACTTGTCCTAGCATTTGGATCTCCTCTTACCTGCAATATGACACTGCGATTGTCCACCATCACCTGTTTGGTACAAAAGTCGGTTCCGATCGTTGCTTTATACTGATTAGTAAAGCGCTTGTTCACATAACGGTTCATCAGTGATGTTTTCCCAACGCTGCTGTCTCCCAAAATGAGGACTTTCAGCAGTGGCTTACCGTTATAGGTCATGCTAGTTGTAAACTATAAGCTTGTACATATATATTAATCACAAGCTATCAGATTTCCTATTATATCATGAGTAATACATATATCCCCATGGATAAAACAACATTTCAGCTCAATAAATAAACTGTTCTTATCTACATATTTACTTGTGTATTCAAATGTACATAGATAGATATGGAGTTGCAAAATAACTCTTGATGTACATATGTATATGCAAGTACAGAATGACGAATTGTTCAGTGGAATTGTATTACAATCCTAAAAAATCAAACAACAACTTTTGCTAACTGACGCATAATAAAATACACGGATAGCTACAAAAGAATTTTGCACAATTTAGTTTTGTCTATTACGAAACGCACCTGCAGTTTTTAAGAATTCCGATGTAATAATAAGTTTAAAAATGCAGCAGCAACTACTTTCACTTCAAATGTTCTTCGCGGAACAATGTAGTCTTTTATAATGTAAGCTCACTTTGTTCTCATACTTACATACTGTACATACTTATGCTAGTTATTTAAAGCTTTGCGGTCTGTGATCGTGAATGTACGTATTCACCTTTTTATTTATATAAATATGAATGTAAATTCCGAAATCTTGCTAAGCTATGATCCAATATTTTAATATTTCTCCATGAATCGGTTGGCAAAATATAGATCTATGAAACGATGAAAAATAACTGGGATACTGTAAACTTGACAGATATTTTCTGAAACTGTCGTTATTAAGACATCAGTTGCTGTTTCAAAAGATTTTGTGTTGTCCTTTTGTGTAAATGGTGTATTTTTCAATAATTGTAGATTTTGCAGTGTTTATTATACAAATTAAACCAAAAGCATGAAAATTGTAAAGAAAAAGATGTGAACATTACATTATAGTATAAATTATACACAAACGATGTATATATATTACCAAAATGGAGCATTCTTTAATAATACTCTACGACTAACATAATGAATATAACAGATTTCAGCTCAAATTATTTAAAATTTCATCTGTTTTTGAGACGGAAACTGAGCTGAGCCAATAAATTGCCGATCGCGTTGTGAATGTGGATAATATATAAAATTAATTACAATAAAAATTTATACTTTTGTTTTATTAAATTTACAATCACAAGAATTTGTTTTGTTTTTTTTTTTGCGTAGATAATTTGTTTCTGGTGATTCTGATGTTGCAACGGCTGCGTCTGTTGCGTGCTTTAATTTTACTAATGGCAATATATTTCTAGTAGGGTATGCACAATATGTATGATTGGTAAATACGAGTAAACAGACCATAAATAGTAATAACGGGAAACGATTACGTTACAAATCTGCTGAAGTTTATCTGAATTTAGCATCCTAACTTTATTATACCTATGCTCTTGCTGAAATTGTTTTACTTAAACTTATAACCTTGCTGTCGTTCATCGTGTTTGCTTTTTATACTCATATGCTGTTATGTATTTTTATTTATAATATAGATTGTGTAATTATGCACTTTGCGTTGTATTCTGTTGCTGCAGCTGTTGCCTGCAATAATATTATTACATTAGCATTGACAATTGTCAGCGTTGCCTGGACGATTGTTTTCTGAGTTCAAGCGTATTTGATCAGGAAAATCGTTGATGAGTTCAGCCTGCAATGACAGAAAGATATGAGCATCTAGAGCAGATGTACTACTTCAGTTAAGTCGTACCTCCGTCTCTTGTTCGAGCGCATTCTTTGCAATGGTTTGAAACGCCATCTCAACATTGATGCCTTCCTTTGCTGACGTCTCATAATAGGGTATATCGTTTTTCGATTGGCACCACTGCTGTGCTCGGCGTGTAGATACCTGTGATAGAAATGGTAATTATTTGTAGACATTTTAGCTTTAGATAAATTATATGGCTACCCACTTGACGATTATCTAAATCCACTTTATTGCCAAGCACGACAAAGGGAAAATGCTCGGGATCCCGTGGACTGGCCTGTATTAAGAACTCGTCACGCCACGAATCTAGATTCTTGAATGAGTTTGGCGCCGTCACATCGTAGACGAGCACGCAACAATCAGCGCCTCGATAGAAGGCAACGCCGAGTGATTGGAAGCGCTCCTGACCAGCCGTGTCCCAAATCTAGAAGGCAATAAAATATATCAGTAAATCAACTTGAAATGGACCAAGCTTTCCGGTCTCTGCTCACCTGCATTGTGACCACACGATCGTTGACAACCACCTCTTTCGTGCAGAAGTCCGCCCCGATCGTTGCTTTATACTGATTGGAGAAGCGTTTGTTCACATATTGATTCATGAGCGATGTTTTGCCAACACTGCTGTCACCCAGTATGATGACCTTTAACAAAGATTTCTTTCGGGTAGCCATATCGTTGTATATATATATTTTTCCCAATAGCTTTTAGGTTGCTTAAAATAGACAAGAAATATCGACTTTTAGTTAAAAATAGTTGGGTAGTAGTAGTTAAACAACGCGGATTACCAGCGCACAGCAACACAGTCAAAATATGTGCTGTAGTTAAAGTACTGCGAGTACTTTGGGCATGCTTGAATGAATGATAAATTCAGATTTTACACTACACATACATGACTCATGCACAAATGAACAATGAGTGAACATTGAGCGATCGGGGAAGGGAACGGGAGCCCGCATCGAAGCGATAATAAAATGTATGAATGTTAGCGTATGTAGCGGAGAAAGTGATAATAACAACAGGAGGCGATGTATGAAGACAAAGCAAATCGAACAGGAAGTAATGCTGGTTTGAACATCAATAGAGCAAAAAGAAAACGCCCATAATTATCACAGAATATTGGTTGATTAATATTCACATTTAATGTAAACACAACAGCCAACAAAATAATACGACAGCAGCAAGAATGGCAATCTACGCGTTACTCCCGTCCCCGTGCTGGACCAACAAGCGACTTGTTTTTGCGCACCAATACAATAACATGCCTCTGTATGCACGCTTATGTATGTATGTTTTTCAGTGTCTGAGCTCCACTGGCATTTTCCATACAGTTTTTACTGCTGCGTAACACAATTTTTCATCGGGCCTTTATTTCGAACAGCATTGGTTTTTTCTCCGCATTAGACGACAACGACATGCTGTTGAACTTACTTTCTTTACGATTATAATTTGTTGTTTAAACGCACTTAATATATACTGAACTACGCAGTTAATCTTTTTGTTTTCTACAAATGTTGGCCAATATGAACTAATTAATCGATATTTAAAACTGCGACCTATCGGTATTTGATACTCCACACTTAACTGTTGCTCCACATTCAAGCAGATATACTCATCAGAATTAGCACATTATGAAAAAAGGATTTTAAAACAGGCAGCACTTTACAAAAAGTTCTGATAAATTACATCCATCTATTACAGTTAACGTCGTTCTTTCAATAAAGTTTTTAATCTTATAATATTAATACTTTTCTGAGTATTAACATATGTATACTATCGATACATCAAGATTACCGATAGTGTCAGCAACAAATTAGACCTAATGAAATTACACTCGCCACTGGTCACACTGCCAAAACGAAAAACAAATTTGTAACAATTATAATTAAAAAATATAAGTGTATTATACCTAGTGTACATAAAAGCTTGCTTGCTCCTAAGGTATCCGTGCAGGATATCCCGATATAAGTAAAAATGGCAACACTGCCGCCGCGCAAGAACCAGACACCTACTCGCATCTGCCAAAACATGAAGCCGCATTTAACCCCGCTCCAAACGTTGCTGCAAATGGGTTTCCAAAAGCATAGAGCGTATGTACCAACGCCCAAAGGCGCCTCATCTATATATTTATTAGCTAGCATTTTTAGAATATTAACCATATAAGAAGCATTTAAGAAACAAACCAAACCAGCGCATTGTCAATTATTGATTATTTTTGTATCGCACACCCCAACTGCTCAATAGTGAAAAGGCTCTAGCCTCGACGGGTAACAGGGGCGTGCAAATTGCTTCTGATTGGCTGCTGGCGCACGTAAACGATGCGGCATTGGACGAGTGTGCACCCAGGGAGTACATCATATACGCGTGTCCAACTGGCCCTTTTCTGCAGCAGCTCGAGGAATTCTGGTCGAAATCGCGCCAGATGTGCGGCTGGAATGGAGCCCACAACTATGTGCCACACATAACGTTGGTATCGTTTTTTAAGGTGAGCTTAACCCTCAAGTCAATTGAATCAAACTGATGCTTATGCTTATCTACAGGCACCCGACGAGTGCTCGCTACAGCTGTCCAAGGCACTGAAGCAAGTAGTAGACATGACTGGTGCACTTCTGGATCGCCCTATCAAATTGGAGCCGTACATGAGCCAAAACTTTATGGGCTTCTTTGTGGCCGAGGATGATGCGAACTATTTGAAGCGTCTGGCCTTGCAATATGTCAAGGAGGTGTCCAATTCAAGTATGCCCGTGTGGTCCCGCTGGTTGCAGTTGCACTTCTTCATTTTGTACTATTTGGTTGTATTGCACTATTTATCTGGTTATCTGTTTACTGTCGTTCGGTGCGGTGCGGTGCGGTTCAGTACAGTTTGGCGTGGCTTACGTTTTTCTTCGTTCTCTTCCTATTCTCTCTGCCTGCTCACACAAAAAACACACTAATCGCGTTGGCAATGGACTGCAATAATGGTGGTAACGGAGAACAGTTATAAGCGATACTTATGAGCAGCTGGACGCTATAGTGGCCTGCTTTCCCTGGTGCGGAGCCGTATCATCGGGCACCCGCTGCATTCCGCGCAGCAGTCGATGTAAGCGTCAATAGCTTTAGTTTTCAACTTGAAAGTGAACCCCTCTAACCGTTTACTTTATTAACCTCACGCACGCATTCCCTCAAATGACTTGTAGTTTTAATTGGCATGCGTAGTTGGGTTTTTTCTCCGCTTAACTCTATTGTTTCCGCCTTATCTTGGCAAATATGTACACTCTTTATTAGATAAGTAGACATACAGTTATTGAGTGGCTTGTGTAGCGTTTTGTCCATTTGCATTGATCTAATAGCGTCTATTACCCGTAGCTATTTCACTCGAGCCACACGTAAAGAGCCTGCACCTGACGCTCGCCTATCAGTTCCCGCAGGCACAATTCAATGCACTGAAATCACTTGTGGAAACGCTCGACGCCAGCTGCGCATCCAATTGGGAGCTGCGTTTGTATTCCCGCGACCCACGACTCGCCACCAAACAAGTTAGCACTTCAAAGCACGCACTCATTGCACACACTCGATCGATACAATTTAATCAAATCCCTTAACTTGCAGGTGCAAAAAGTCGTTTATCCGCACAATCCGCATGAAACGGACGAGCTGGAGTTGCGCATTGGCGACTATATCTACTTGAATAGCGAGGGAGTTGACAGCTCCAGCGACGGCTGGGCAGAGGGCATATCCTGGCTAACAGGCAGCACAGGACACCTGCCTGTCAATTACACGGAGCGCACCGCCGAATCGGATGCTTGGACACTGCATCGGGTAGTTCAGCTCTCCAAGAGTGTATCGTCCTCGCTCAACTCCGCCGAGGATTTAGACATTGTCGACGGCCGCAGTATATCCACAGATCCCGAGGATCGTCAACGTGAGTTGCAGCTAAGTAAGCCGACAATTCAGCTCTCCTGTCATCGTTTCTAATCCAAATCCTAATAGACACACATCATCCGGAGATTATAGAGGGCTCGTCGTTTGAGGAATCGGAACAGAGCGTTGAGAAATACCTACGCCAGACCCTGCAGCCCTGCCTGGAGCTACCCTCGGTGCAGCTGCTCAACAGCCACAATTTAACACCTCAACATAATCCACACACGCCCACAATTGAGATCACGACCAATATGTCTTCCTGCTCCACCTCCAACTCGGCATCTAAGAACGTTGACGAGATTATGGTGGAACCACCGGCGGTGCAAGCACCTCGACCAGATGATACGCTCAGCGTTCACTCGGATCAGGAGCACTCGTTGCTGCCGAGCTCTTTGGATGCGATGCACAGCAAGAATCGCAAGGTGTACATTATGCGACATGGCGAGCGTGTGGATTTTACCTTCGGCACCTGGATACCATATTGTTTTGATGAGTTCGGCAACTATATGCGCAAGGACCTCAATATGCCCAAGGTCCTGCCGCATCGCAAGAACAGTCCCGAGGGCTGGCAAAACGACTCGCCGCTGACAAACGTTGGTCTGTATCAAGCTCGCCTTACAGGGGAGGCCCTCCTAGAGGCGAAGGTTCAAATCGATCATGTTTATTGTTCGCCTTCGTACCGCTGCGTGCAAACTTGCACTAGTGCTTTGGAGGGCCTCCAAATTGGTGGCAAACACAAAATTAAACTGGAGCCTGGACTATTTGAGTGGATGGCGTGGTATCCCAACGGTGTGCCCGATTGGATGGGCAACAGCGAGCTAATTGACTCCAAGTACGACATTGATTTGAGCTATGAGCCTGTGCTGCTGGCCACTGATTTATCGGCCCAGCTGAAGGAGTCCACGGAACAGTTCTACATGCGCAATCATGATGTTCTGCTGCAGTTGCTCGAGCGTACCAGTGAGTAACTTTAATGCACATCTCTAAGTCACTTTAAAATAACGTATATCCTCCTGCAGCTGGAAATATTCTGGTTGTCGCACATGCCACTACCCTAGACACCTGCTCGCGTCAATTGACAGGTGGCGCGGCACGCAGCACCAACGAGCTGCGTCAGGTAATACACAAGATACCATACTGTAGCCTGGTCACGGTAGAGCAGGTAGACGGTGTCTGGAAGCTGGTCGATCCCGATTGCTTGCCCGTAACGCACTCGAAAAATCCGCGATTTGAGTGGAATGCTTTATCGGCCACCTAGTGCCCGTGCTTGGAGCAGTTTCTGTGGACACATTGAGACTGATGGCAATTACACACGACCAAACACTGAACCACACACATATGCAAACAAACATACGTAATTTGTTAAGTTTATCAAATTGGCGGCCACAGCGCTTGCAACTTTATTTACTTTTTAGGTTATCATATATCTTACCACTTATCACTTCTCAATGCCTAGTGTATAACTGCCATATCTATTTATGCGCCATACAAACTGAATGTGCATTTCGTTCTTTACGTGCTTCAAATCTAAATACACAAAAAAACGCATAACAATAATGACGTTGCTGAAATTGAGCTTCCTAGCAGCTCAGTGTTTTCATACGTTTTATATAAGCTACTGCAATGTATACGCTACTTACAATACGTACTTACCAATTAGCCAGGCACTCTTAGCCTTACCAACAGCAACAGTTCGCTGCTTTAGCTTTACTTTAGCTTGGCCCGTTGGCTTGATTAATTATGCTTGTAATTGATTAGTCTTAGCATAGCGCAGTTATAATTAGCTTTGCCCAGAGGCATGTTCTTATACATACGAATAGGCTTATAAACGTCGCAAATTGAATTGCATATAAATATTTATTATGCTTTAGTGGTAAAAAAAAAGAATATGTAATAGCGCACAACAATTCAAAACAATAAACACAAATATATTATTGAAAACAAATTACCTTTGTATTAAGCCTTTTTAATGGAATACTTCTTCCCGATTGATTTCAGTTCCCACCCAGAAACAGAGCAATGATAATAACAATAACAATAATTTTGTTCGCATTTTTGGTGCGGCCCTGCAGAAAAAAGCCGACATTTATTTATTGCGCATAGAATTAGTATGGTAATTTGTTGTAATTGTTAAAACTATGAAATATATAATTGTTGAACTATTTAATTGAATTATTATTTGTATTGTTTTTTGTTTAATATACATACGCTTATGTAAATGTATATAGTTTTTATGTTATTAGTTTTGTTTTCATTATTAATCAATTTGAATTAAAAACCAGCAATCGGTACAAATAACGAACTTAAAATAAGTATAATATTTAAATGAATTGTATTTTTTATTTACTTCTGAAAATTGCTTGATTTGCTGCTCAGTAAGTAGATTACGCATAAAAAGTACTTTGAAATTCGCATCACTTTCCGTGATGACACGTCATTTCAGATCAAGACAAACAATATTTGTAAAATATATATTGTAAACTAAAACAACTAAAAATTGTCAAATTAAGGCTGACGCAACAGGGCAAACTTAAACTTGAATAGTTGCTCAGGAGTAGGGAAAGCCGCTGGTAAAAAATCCCATTCCCTGGGTCAACTGAATGGCCAGTAACAGCAGGAGCAAGATGAACACCACGCCTGCCCTTAGCCAGGATCATTGCCCTGACGCTTGGTTGTCTAATTGTTAGCATTGCACCTTGCCAAACTGGACGCCGCGACGCTCCAAGTGCTCGCGGTACTCCTTGTAATGCATTTGGATCTCCTGCGAGCGATAGCGCGTCAGCTTAATGGACTTGCGCATGTCCTGCGTGATGATAGCGCGGTATCCGCCCTTCCGCAACAGCGAGTCAATGGTTTGCAACTGATCCCAGCCTTGTTCGGTGGCCACTTGCGGCAGGTAGGTTGCCGTGCGCTTTAAGCCGCGCTCGGTCAGAAACTCAATCCGAATGCCATGCACACCCAGCTGCCAATCCAGATGTCCCTGAGCCTCCTCAAAGTTCTGCAATATGGACACGGACACCGTCAGCCGAGGCAGCTCGTCACGCGAGATGGGCGCGAAACGCGAATCCTTGAAGGCGCTAGTCAGCGCATATTCGCGTAGTCCAGTGTGCAGCTCCATAGCGCTGAAAGTGCCAATACAGCCGCGCAGTCGCTTATCCCTTCCAATTTTCCAAGTGACAAACAAGGGGTAAGCATCGTTGCTAAACATTGGCACTCCGGGACCATCGATGTTGTTCAGTTCGCAGTCGAGCACCTCGAAGCAGAACAGGCACATGTCCGGCACGGCGACGCTGTCCAGCGGCTTGATCCGGACATGACCATTCATATAGTGCTGGGAGTAGTGCACCGGCTGCTGCTGGTGGTAGTTGTCGCCATTGCTATTGGAATGCTGCGGCTGTTGCTGCTGCTGCTGCTGGTAGTTGTGGTGTTGCTGGTGGTTATTGTAGTGGGAGTTGGACATTTTAGCTGCTGCTGCTACTACGTTTGTTAAGTTTAAATCTACCAATTACGATATTTATATACAAATATATATATATATATATATAATTATATAGTTAATGGCAGTGCACGTTGATGATCTAGGTTCAATTAACATAAGAGTACAACGAAAACAAGTCTAAAGGTTATTTCTCTTTTTCTGTCTAGCATATAAATCTAGCGCCAGCCAAGCCAAGCGTATCTCGTCCAGCGAATGCTGCGTATGCGTACTGCAAGATACTCGTATTATGATTTCAATGGAGCCATCAAACTGAATGCGTCTTACCTTAACAATAAAGTCACTGGCCACCGACCCTCGGTATGCCTGTCCGTCCGTTAACTGATTGCACTCAAACTCAAACTCACACGCTGGCACAGCTCGTTCTTTTCTCTGCTACAATCTGATGCTTGCATTTAGCAGCTCGCACCTCTGTCGTCGTTATTGTTGCCGTTGTTCCCTGCCGGACATTTGCTCTGGCTTCTCTGCTTGGCTGCCGTTTCGAAATGCTACACAGCCTTAGGCCTCATAAACAAACCATCGAATTGCAGCTGTTTTGTGCGTCGCCTTTCGTTTGCAATTGAAAGTGCGTGTGTGGGCGCCGTCGTTCTGTGGGGTGTGAAATTGTTTTTCAATGTACATACATACATATGTTTAAAGCACGAATGCGATCTTCACCTACTGTCGCGCTAGTGATTATTGCAATCTCATTGCGTTATCTGTGTGAAAGATAGGAGAGAAGAGAAAGTAATGCAATTCTTGTCTTCCAATTCGTTTCATTCATTCACTATCTTTTTAATTGCTCTTTGTTCCCACTTCATTTGCATTTGCCACACACTATTATGCTTTTTAAAGCGCATGGATTTGTTGCACAAGAACTGTGACCTGATATTAATGCTGTTAGCGCCAGTTGGTAATACTTATTTAGAAATCGGAACTATATTTACCTTCTTAAGGAGATCCGATTTAATGTAAACAAATTTAACAATTTTTTACGATTTTAGGAGCAGTGTTGCCCAGTTCCCGAAGCTGACCTAAAAATTAACAAGAAAAAAAATACCAGCTAAAAAGAGTTGTCAGCAAGTTGTAGATTTAATTAAATCATTAATATCACTGAAAATTATAACTATATCTTTTGTCTTATAAATATGCTTAATTTTTATGAAAATAAATGTATTTTTTACTTATAGTCTCGTGTAAGAATAACACAGCCCTGGTAAAAACTACTACTTCACAATGGTACTAAAATATATTTACACTGTCCCACGTGGCTGGGACACAAGGTGAACAGCTGCCTGTCACTAATTTAAATTTGTTTTGAATTTATTGAAATCATTATCTGATAAGTTAGTTTAATATTAAAAACATTCTTGATATATATGTTCCTTTTTATTTTCTATGATTTTGCGTGGGCCAACAGCAGCGTGACCGTTTTTGCTATATTATGTACTTGGTATATTATGGTATATTTTGATGACAAAACTTGTATATTTTTGCATTTGAGATTTGGTCACGCTGATTAACAGAGCAAAACAAACATATATAAATATATACATACATAAAAAGTGTTTGCGAATTATATGCACTGAAATGGCTTTGGCAAATGTACTTTTGCTTAGCCAAATCGCAGGCCATGTTTTACTTTTGATATTGTCGTTATGCATTGTGCTACCGCTAACAATTAATCTCAATCAGTTTTGGTATGTATGCAACGGCGTAGTATCCCACTTGAAGTGACTAATGAACCTAATGAACCCAGTGGGCACTGCTTACTCTTTACGACGGGCAAATGGCGGGAGGAGGATGGAATGTTTGACGTACATTGGGCCTCGAATGGCTTTTGCAGTTTTCCGCTAATTACAGGCGTCTTTCTCTTTATCATCTCATTGGTGCAAATCTACCGGTGCGCATCTATGTACATATATACTTTTGCTAAGCATGTAATATTAATCTACTGTTTACTCCCAGGTATGCGCGTATGAAAGAGGAAGAGTCTTTTATTGCGCTATTCGTTGACGTTGTACTCGGCATTTGGATGCTGGCAATGTCGATTTTGTCAGCCATTTTCATTACGCTGGGTTTTATTGTGTGGTGTGATGGAATGACCGAACGTTTTCCATCATGTGAGACTTCGGTTGGACAGAACATCCTTCGAGGCGATACGGAGAAAATTAATACCTCTGGATTCTACATTGAAATGGGCACAACCCAGGTAAGTAGTAATTAATGTTTTGCCTGTTTACCAGTGAAATGATTATTATTTACTTATAGTTTGGCGCCTGGGGAGCATTTGCCATTTCAGTGGGCATTGGAGTTATTGCGCTGTTGAAACTCATTCATAACCACCAGGTGCGCAACATTAAGGTATCCATGTATCTAGAACGGCAACGCTTGGTTAATCAGCAGCAGTTCGATGGACGCTCAACGCCACCGCTCGCATCGGGCGCAACTTCTGACTCTGATCAGAATAAATAGTTGATGGTTGCGTCCAGTCAGCAATTGGTTATTCTTTATGTTTTTCTCATGATGTGCATAATCATCATATTATGCCATTTAATTTTCCTTCTCATAATTGCGATGTTCGTTTTATGTACTATAAGTTCATTAAGTGATATAAATATTTAATCATGTATTCCAAGTTACTCAATAAATTTTATAATAAACATAGCACGTGGAAAATGGGTATGTTTAAAAAGATCAAAGATGATATAAAAGTAGGCTTTAATTGAGTTAATTCTAAGACCTTGGGAAAATCGTTTTGGCTGTGTAATTGACTGGGAAAACTTTCATCCTTTGGGAGAGTAAAAAACCTGCACGAATCTTTGCATAAATCTGAAAAGTGATATAAATAAAAGGCCAGCGCAAAGACGTTTAAAATAAGATAGTTGATAGCTGACGCAGCTGCCACTTTCAGAAACTTACCAAATCCGAGATTACAAATAAAAATGCAAGACTATCAATTCTGTTATGTCAGTTACATTTATTTTGCAGTTATTTCCGTTTCATATCTGTTTGTTTTTTGTTTTTGTTTTGTAGCAAGAATTTGTCGTTCTATCAAACGGATTTGGGTCTGGATTTTCGCAATTGTATTTGCATTTCAACAAAATGTTCATTAAAGACTTTAAAGCGACTTCCATTGTACATTATAAATTCCGTATTTGCATGCGTAGTCTGTTTAACAATTTACTCAAGGATTTCTTTGAATTTAGATTGACAAACTTTGCTTTTCAATATACATAACATACTTATTTCTTTCGTTCATTCTCTTTCTGCATAAAGGTTAATTTAATGTGGAGCAAAAAATGGTGGCTTTTTACTTTGGTTTTGAGAAAAATAGTTACTTGTACATTTATGAATGGAGTTTCTTCGGTTCTCTTGCGCTCGTAAAGCAAATTTGTAGTTAGCTCTCAAATGTTATCGGTTTTATAATTTTGGTTTTTACTTATAATTAACACTACATCAATGTATGTACTATAATTAGTATTTTTTGTTGTTTTTTGTGTTTTTTTTACTTCTTTTTTTGTTTTGTTGGTAGTTATGTTTTGGATTTCTTTGAATAGCATATTATTTTAATTTTTTGGTTTTTTTCTTACACTAATTTCTTTCTTTTTTTTTAATACATTTAAAAAACTAAACAAAATTGTTGGAAAAAAACGTAGTGTTGCTTTGTCGCTGTGTATTCTTGTTTCAAATGAGGCAATAACTCAAATCACCTGCAAGCTGCAATTTATGTGCCAAAGGCTAATCGGTTCGAATTAATTTTGAATTGCGAATTCGAATGAGTTCGCAAAACGACGCACGTCCCGAAGTGAAGAGGGCTATGCAATATGGGATAGGTATGTATATCCAATCCAATTCTTCTCATCGACCAAATAAATGAAACTTAATAATTTATTAAAATGACTCTTCTTCGACTCTTCTCAATCCGTTTTTGTGTTTGGTTTTTACCATTGACGCGCATTTGTTTGTTGTTTTTGTTATCCATTGCATAGCCGGCTCAGGTTCGCAGGAACGTGCGCGATCGCTGGGAGAGTCACGGAAATCGGATGTGTTCCGATTAACCAATGGCACTGAGCCCCTTAAAAGCAGCTGTGCGAGGTGATTAGCTCAACTGAAACACAACAAATCAAGTCATGTGTTTGTGTTAGTGGGATTCCGAAATTATGTGCTTACTGTTATGCGATTTCCGTGCTTGCATAACAGTCGAGGGAAATACAGGTGGAACTGTCTGATTGTGTGTCAGTGTTGTGACAGAGCATGCCTGTGTGTGTGTGTTATATGTGTGTGTGAGTGTGTGTTGTAAGTGTTGTATGTGTCGAGTGTGTTTGTGTTTGTGGGGGCGACAATGACTGATCTGCGATATTCCTAGCGTGTTGAAGGAACCGGATGTTCGCAGCCACTGTCGCCCCCGCCTGTGTGTGTTGCAGGGATGGAACGCTTCCGCACGGGAACACCCGCGTGCGCAGATCGTGCGCATTCGCCCCATCCCGAAGCAGCATTAGCGGTATTACAACAGGTTTTCGTGTGCTTTGTCTTGTGTCTAACAAAAGACATAATGTAAAATTAGTTATAAAATTGTTCAAAAATTGTTTTCTTTATAAGCGTTTTGAAGTTGAAATTGTAGTTTTTCGGGTTGTTATCATCTTTTCTATACTGTTACTTGCTTTCTTCCTTTCCTTTGCTTCTTTTGTGTTTGTTGGTTTTCTGTAAGTGGATCCAACATTCCACAAATGTTCAAATGCATGTGAAATACTTACGCGCCCAAAACTGGCTGACTGTCTGACTGACCGACTGACTGATTGACTGACTGAGCGGCCATTTTACAGAAACAGCGTTCAGGCACATTGCTTTCTTTCGTAAGAAAATGCATTCGGTTTACATTTTTATAATATTTGACAACAGCGGAGAAAATTCATACCAATTGCACAATCCAAATTGATTTGATCCATTCGATTTGTTTTTTTGTTTTCTTGCATGCATTCCAATGTAGTAGTACGAGTATGCTCGGCATAGGCGTACTTCTCTCAAATTTATAGTTCCGATTTCTATCGCTAGCTCTGATTGGCCTAACGAGTTTAGCATATGCGAATTGTTGCGTCCCAATTAGTTGAATTAGACAAACTATGCAATTTGCAGCTATTTTGTTAAGAAAGCTTCGTACAAATTTTCTCGCATCTGTTGTGCAATTTTTGTTCTTTTGTGTTCTTTTTGTTACTTAGCCGTGAGCTTTTGTTTTGCGCCAGAGCGCTGAGCCGCACTGTTGCGCCCCCTAGCGTTGAGAGGGTGCAGCAGCACGGCAGTTGCCTAATTGGTGAGATTTTTGTTTTTCTTTTTGTCACATTATGATTTCGCTTCATTTGGTTTCAACAAACAATTATTAACAATTGAATTTTGTACTATTTTGTGTTGTTTTTGCTCTTTGCGCTGGTTTCGCTTGGATTTAGCATTAGAGCTCTCTCTTGTTAACGGTATCACTAATATGTTGCTGTTTTTACATACATAGGAACAAAACGGTAAGGAACATAATTGAACTTGAATTTTATACAACATTTGCCAGACTATTGTTGAGTATGGAATAAAAGTTTGGATATCAGTAACGAAAGCACATCGGTACTTTCGCGAGTACTTTCGCCTCATTCATCGAACATCTTGGGATATACATACATTCAATACTATATAGTTTATGCGTAAATTCAAAGTGATACAGTTGCGCACAGCTGCAGTAATAGTATAGTAGTAGTAGTTGTAGTATTAAATAGTACTAATAGTTGTTGTTCATCATGTTCTTCTACTTCTTGTTGTTGTTGGTAATGAAACAACACAGTGTTTCAGTGTTCAGTGTTCAGTGTTCAGTGTTCAGTGTTGCTGCTGTTCAGTTTGAACTGAGTTACTGAGTTAGTTTCGAGCTGTTTGAGTTTAACGTACTTATTTCAGACATGACATGAAAATGACTTAGACATCATCTCTATACATACATACGAATAGATACATGCACATACATACATATAGATACATATGGAAGAAGAGAATTAATTTTGATTACGATCTTTTGATTTTAGTTCAATCTTGGCTATAGCAATTGACTATGACTGTGGCGGCAATATGGGTCACCACTGCTCTGGATGTGGATGTGGATGTGCATGTGGCTGTGGCTGTGGCTGTTGCTGTGGCTGGATCTCGCTGTAATTAGCACGTTAAATCAGACGCTCGCTATACCATATTCAGAAGTCCGTATTATTCGGCCCGGCATCCGCCTCGGCGGCGTCGCCCACCTCCCCGACGCTGGACGGAAGCGCCAGCGACAGCTGCGGTGTTGCCGAGCCGGCGACGATCATTGTCGGCTCCGTGTTGCGACGTTTCATTTTGAGTTTGTTTTTTTTTAGCATGGTGGCCTGGGTGAGTGATGTTCAATCAGATTAATCAAATTGTTGTCGCATTTTGTGTGCATCAGTTAAATTTAAATTGGAAATTGGAAATTTGAAATTTGTAATTGCAAATTAGGCGTCCGGTGCATTAGTTTAATTATTTGAAATTTTTTAGGAGCAGATTGATGTGTTTTGTTGTTGTTGTTGTTGTTGTTGTGTGGCACAAGAGTTATATACATAGTTTTGTATTTATATAGATAATTTATGTGTGTGTATGTTAAGTAATTTATAGAGAGAAATATATGGAAAGAGAGAGTAAGAAAAAGAGAGTTAACGTAAATTAAATTAGCTGATTTTGTTGTTGTTGTTTGTTTTTCATTTAGTTTGCATTTAGCATTTTATGATATTTCAAAATGATAGTATTAATTGCATAATATGTATGGGCTTTAAGTCGAAAGAATACGTTTTGTTAAACAAGCAAAATGCATAGAGGTGGAATAAACTAAATTCCATATTGTATTAATTTGCTAAAATAAAATAATTTACATTTCTGGCTGTTGCTGTCTGTGTGTGATGACTATGAGTTGTAAAAGGTTCAAATCTGCACACTCTAAGCGCACTTAAAACAAGGGCAAAAGCAAATCAAATTATACTATATGTGAATACTCAAATCATATACGCTTTTAAGGCGTGTAGCGTGGGTGTGTGCTATATATGTGAGTGTGTGGGTGTCTGTGTGTGTGTTTGTTAACATTTTACAGCTAGTTCAAGTTTATTAAGCGGTGGTCACAGTTCTTAACGTTGTTGTTGTTGTTCTTGTTGTTGTTGCTCTTGGGCAAAGGGTGGTGGTTCGGAGTATGTACGTATTCTATAAAAAGTTTTGGGAGGTTGCACCACAAAAATGCCTCTAATTTTGCAACCGTTTATTCACAATATATATTTCGATTTTTGCATTTGGATAGTATTAGATTTGCAAGTAGTTCTTATATGTAAATGTAAGTATTTCTTTTCTTTTCTTTGTTTGTTGTTGTTGTTTTTCCTATGGATTCGTGCTCAGACCTGGGGCTGTCAACTTTAATAAGTTTATTTTTCGTTTGCGTTTCACTTTCTCTATGTATGTTGTTTGAAGTTAACTGTTAATGCGGCCTATGGAAAAAAACAGGAGAACCAATATCGCAGACCGGTCGCATTCGCTGAGGCCATACTCTATGTGCTGCCAAAGTGCTGCAACGGCGGCACTGAAATATCCTTGTCACCATTCTCTGTTGCCTGTTGCAGCTGTTGCTGCTGCTGCTGCTGCTGTTGCTGCTGCTGCTGCTGTTGCTGCTGCTGTTGCTGCTGCTGCTGTTGCTGCGACTGCTGCTGCGGTATATTTTGCAATGCGGAGGCACTGCCTGCCAACGAGAGGTTTAGCACCGCTGGTGAAATATGCGGCTCCGTGAGTCGTCGTTTACTCTTCGTTTTCTTCAGCATGGTGGCCTGAATGTAGCATAAAACACAAATGTTCAAAGGCGACATATCTCAATGGCTCAACGGCTCAACACATCAAACGTACACACCCATAACATACACACACAATCAAAATTGGTTGCTCAACTCACAGGATAACTTTCCTCATTAAAATCTAGACAGTTTTTTTTTTATATATTATTTTGATTGTTAAACTTGACATCGAAACGAACAAGAAAGTAGGTTTATCTTCGATATGCCGAAGCTCATATCCTTGCAGACATTATGCATATACAATATAAGAATATTCATTAGTAAAAATCTAAAAAGAAAACCGATTTCACGTTTGTATCTACTTATAATACATACTATATATATAGATTAATTATACTCTGTTGTACGGACAAACTATTCTGAATATATAATGTATAAACTATATAGTTTATGGGACAATGCTAAAATACCCTCTGCAAGCATACTTATAATATAATACACAAAAATAGGACAAAACATTACTGTATGTACATGGATTCTGGTGGTTCTTTTGGAGGGGCATTTGGGATAGCATGTGCTCTATTAAAAATACAGAAAATATCTAACATACACACGCACGTAACAGTGTCAATGTTGATTTGAGTCTTTGCTATCAACATCTAATAACAATGCGATAAACAAATTATACAAAACACATGTAGCACAAATATTCACTTAAATCGCTCTATTTGCATTGGTAGTAGGGACGTAGGACGTGGCTCTTGGTTGCATGCACAGTTTTTACAAGAACAAACACACATTTTCGATTACTTATTTAAAATGATGAAATTATTTCTCGCAATGATTTCTCACAATGATCTGTTATTGCAAACAATGAACAATTTCTTAAACAAAGCTCCTTATATCTTACGCCTCAGTTTCAATATAGAGCATTCGGTTAATTTTGAAATAACAATCGGGTTCGCCGAATAAATTGTATTTCTGAATGAATTTGCGCCATTACTTAGACATAAAAGAGTGCTACCGATATTAATTGCATCATAGTGAAAGTTTATGTGATTCATGAAGTTTAAAGATGAAGAATTGGATGCATGGCTAGCTCTAAAACTTTTCATATTGCCTGAATCGCTGTGATTATCGATCAATGACTTATAATCTCAAGAAATGTTTCGATTTAGACCCAACTTCCAATATGTATGATCATGGGATCATCCGGTTAGCATCTCAAAGTAGTTGCCATAACTGATAATTGCGAAATAATGCTGCTTCAATTCTGATCTGCGTTTTTCCGATTTTCATCAATTTGTATGTGTATTTTTATATATATTTGCTTTTGTAATCCTACTCATGACTCTAACATACAGTATAAGAGATTTAGAATAAGTTTGTTGTTGTCTTTGGGTTCGGTTGTACATTATTGTGGCTTGTCAAGTATGATCTGTGGGTTCTGACTCATCAGGTGTACAATCAGTAAGTAACGTATGCAGAAATTGTAGAGAAACATAAAAAAGAATCGAAAAGCGCTGGGAAACAAAGTATTCGGTGCATAGTGCTCATGTTTATTGGCATGATCATGATCATGATCAGGCCCATATGAAAGGTATGTATAGACAAAAGAAAAACTGATAATTAATAACAGAAAGCTGTCATGCGATAACAACTGAACATCTTTAGCATGCAGAGCTAACCTACACACAAGGACGACTGAGCGAAAGGATAACACTTACCTTGAGCGCGGACTTCAGGACCACGACATCGCCAGGGCTTTGGATCCATGGCTCGCCATCGACCTGCACCGGCATATCGGTGTTCAGATGTATCTTGATGTGGCCACCCTGTGAATCGGTTCAAAAGGAGTGGAGTTAAGCTGCATTCGGGCTAACGGGTCGTATGAGTTACCTGTGCAATGCGCATGGCTGTGCGTATGCCCGACTGTATCTGACCCAGGTGGACGACGCCTGTGACGCCCACAACCTCGAGCATGCCATCGTAGTGATTGGGCGTGCTGAACTGGTCGTCCTTATCGGGTCCCCAGGGATTGGCGCCGCTGCCCCAGCTGTGAACAGAAGACGGAGTAAGTCGATCGATCATTTAAATGCATTTGAAAAGTGCAGCTACCTCAATATATTCAATATGATGATGCCATCGACGGGTGGCAGCTCCACCACCTTGCCATCGACCTCCAGGCGCAACTCCTTCTGCAAATCCTTGACCGTCTTGCGTCCCACTATCTTGCGCAGTCCCATCTTCACGTAGTAGCCCTTGTTGCGTAGCCGTGAATTAAACTGATTGGGATTCTCCTCGCGTGCATTGTGGAAGTCCAGACAGAGATCGGCGTCGATACCAATCCCGAAATAGTTGTTCATCACAAAGATCTGTGAGTTGTCCTCGTTTTGGGCGCCACCTATCAATTGAGAGGATCGGTTGAGTTTGGGTTGACCACAGTTTCCAGCGGCACACTAAACGCATACATCGATACACGACACCAAACATTGAATTTACAAAACATCGATATAGACATGTGGGTCGGCTTTACCGATCTGAATATACATCGCTTCATCTTAACATGACTGAACTGGAGAGATACATTACCTGGAACGCCTTGAACTTTCAACCAGAACAATCTACAACTAGGTACTAATGCATGCAGCTCTTAAAATTAATTAATTACATCGTATACACATCAAAATTAACAGCATTTATCATCAGCTACCAAACTGGTTACTCGGGTATCAATATTTTCAATTTAGTTGGGGCTTCGATTTTTCTTTATTTAATATCAGTTTGGTCCTTGTCATCACAGCAAACAGTTTTTTGAAAGCTTTTAACTAAAATACACATCAATTCTATTTCTGCAACTGATAATAAAATTAGAAATTAGAATTTCTTAGGTGATAGAATACTGTTTGACATTTAGAGTAATAGTTGTGACAAGAACAGTTGCAAGAATACTTGAATGTAAGCAAACACATAAAAACCAAGTACCAGCAATAATATTACAGCAATTACTTAAGAGTACATATCAAATTACAACGAGAATAGAACAGCTAGTGTTCCGTCTTTACAGGGATGTTGGCCTAGGAATTTTGGGTGGGACGCTAGATAACTTAGACAATGAAACGTATAAAAGAATAAAGAATTTTGAAACATCAAATGACCTGATATATCACTCGATGTCAGAGCCGGTAATTGATGATGCTGATTTGTTTGTTGCGATAGATGTGCTTGGTGAGCCTTCTTCTTCTTACCGGTTGTTTGTGAGGGTGCCTTCATGGCCGGCTCTTCGGGCTTATCTTCCGGATGAAACACGACAGTCCATCGATCCAATCGTATCTCCTCGGCTTCGATGACATCGCGCAGCATATTTAGGGGATCCTCGCCACCGGTGTAGCCGGAGCCCCAGCATAAAACGCGTGCCAGGTCGTTGCCTGGCAAGAGTTACGCTTAGGCAACAGGAATCAGGGTGGGAAAGGCCTTTGCCTGCCTACTTACCTGTACCTAACGGCACAATCGCGCACGGTGGGCTAGAACATTCCGAATCCTGACCAACATTGTCCAGACACTGCAGCACCCAGCCAATGGTGCCATCGCCGCCACACACCAGGATCTTATAGTTGGTAATTTGCCGGAACACGTACAGTCTGGAAGAGAGTAAGCAAGTGAGCATATGCCAAATTGCTATATATATGCCTTATAATTTCCAATTACCCTGGCAGAGGACCGCCGTTGTCCAGGTCGAAGACCTGATACGGGTTCAGCAGTTTCCTAAAGCTCGATATTAGTTCCAGGCCCTGGCAGCCGCCAGACTTGACATTCACAAAGACAAGCAGTGGCCTGACATCCGAGGGCACCATGCTAGGCTCAATATTGGGCAACAGCAGCACCAGCAGCTTCTTATCCTCGATGATCGTCTCGCGTAGGTTGTAGAAAGCACGCACCTGCAGGTTATCAGACAAATGCGACTCAAATATAGGATATATGTATCTATCAAATGTATATTGGTCCAACATTTGTTGCAACGATTAGGGAAACATAGCAGAAACAAGTGGGAAAGGATTATCTTCGGCGTGCCGAAGATTTCATACTCTTTTCGAAGCTTTAGACAATTTTCACTCTGCCAACTGCAGCACTTTCATATGCGGTAAAAATTCGTTTTATCGCAAGGCATTTATTTTTTTTTGTCCTAAGAATTGATATCATATGAATTTAAATTTTTCTTTTGAAAGACATAGTCATCCCATCCGACCGGCTATGATCAATGTGCTGTAATTTTGATTAATAAGTATCTGTGCAAAGTTTCATCGCGTTAGCTTTAAAAACATATATGGCCAAAACCGACTTCCAGTTGTATGGCAGCTATAAGATATAGTGGTCCGATCCGCCGGTTCCGACCAATGTGCTGTCCCTTTGAATAAAAGTCTCTGTGCAAAGTTTTATCACGATAGCTCAAAAACTGAGGGACAAGTTTGCATACATACAGACGGACATGGCTAGATCAATTTGTTTTGTCATTCTAAGCATACTGTCAGTCACTTGTGGGGGTCTCCGACGCTTGCTTCTATGCGTTACACACTTCAGCACAAGCTTAATATACTATTTTCTTCGAAAAGAAATCAGCAAAAGAGACAGACATAGATAGAGACAGACAGGGAGGGATAGAGGGAGAGAGCGGGAGAATACGATTTTCAAGCCTTTCTGACTTACCGCCTTTTGAGCATCCTCAAAGGTAAGCACCACAGAGCCGTACTCATAGTAGATGGGGCCAATGCTGATGAACTTGTTCTCATCGGTCACGTATTTGTTCAAAATCTGCTCGTAGTTGCGTTGGGAGAGTCCGGTGGGCAGATTGCCCACAAAGAGCGCAATGTTTGGTCCATGGGGATCCTGCTTGTGCTGCATATAGAAGCGCATCAGCTCCATTTGACGTATGGAATCCTTGCCCAGTTGCTTCATAATATCCCAAGGACGCTCATTCCACGAGAGAATGCGTTCGGTAACGCCACGATCGAGCAGCACCTCCGAGCATCTATGGAGCGGGCAATTGTATATTTAGCCGGTTGATATTTCAGTCGAGTTGCTTACCTATAGTCCTGTATCTGGTTATCTTGTAGACCGAACTTATCGAGTGCATCGCGTATCAAGTCCTTGATGACCGTTGCGTTATCAACGGGAACATTGACATAAGGATCGTCCAGTGAGCACTGCAGCTTGCCGGGATACACACGCACATGACCCTTGTCCCTGTCATGAAACCTGAGATACACGGCCGGTCGCTTGCCCTCCAGGTGTGTCAGATTCAACACGGGCGTCGGATCCAGCAGCGCCGCATCCTCCATGCCGGCGGCCGCATACAGGTCCGTCAAATAGAAGGCCTTCGGATCGCGCGTGATGTGAAAGGCGCGCAAGGCGGTGGTCAGCAGCTGCTCCAGCGTGTAGGTGCGCTGCACGATGATCGCACGGTACTGTTGCCGCCGGAATGAGTTGCTGCCATCGAAGACCTTGATCATCTCTGCGGGTTGTGAAATAGTGTTAGCCTTGAGCTGGAGCTGGAGCTGAAGCTTGTCTACACTCACCTATATCCTTCTCTTCGCGCTCCTTTTCCCTCTTCTCCCTGTCCTTCTCCGACTTGTCCGACTTGTGCCCCGCCGAGTCGGCGCGATACTGTGTGGAAGTAGCACCAGCGCCACTGCTGCCACCGCTAGCAGCACCAGTGCCTCCAGCTCCGCCAGCACCGCCACTGCTGCTGGCGCCGCCTGCTGCGCTCATGCCATGCGAGGAGTCGGCCTTGCCCAGGGACTCCTCGTCCTTGAAGCGGGGCGCATCTCCGCTGCTAAATTCCTCCGATATACTGCGTGCTAAATGGGCGCAGGAATACGTAATCGTTACTAGCTATTACTTGCTGAGAATTATTAGTAGTAGGGTGTCAGTAGGGTGTCGTTCATGCAGTGTGTACTATCTATGTTAAGCTGGGACCATAACGGTATTGATTTTTATTCATAACAATCCTTTAAACAGTTAGTTTTGATTTTAATAATTTTATTCTTTTTTTATACTCTTTTCGAAGAAAAATAGTATATTAAGTTTGTGCTGAAGTTTGTAACGCATAGAAGGAAGCGTCGGAGACCCCAAAAGTTACTGCCAGTATGCTTAGAATGACAAAACAAATTGATCTAGCCGTGTCCGTCTGTCTGTCTGTCTATCTGTATGTATGCAAACTAGTCCCTCAGTTTTTGAGCTATCGTGATAAAACTTTGCACAGAGACTTATTATTCAAAGAGACATCACATTGGTTGGAGCCGGCCGGATCGGATCACTATATCTTATAGATGCCATACAACTCGAAGTTGGTTTTGGCCATATATCCCATGTTTTTGAATCTATCGCAATGAAACTTTGCACTGATACTTATTATTCAAAGGGACAGCACATTGGTCGGAATCGGCCGGATCGGACCACTATAGCTGCCATACAACTGGAAGTCGGTTTTGCCCATAAATCCCATGTTTTCAAAGCTATTGCGATAAAACTTTGCACAGATACATATTATTCAAACATACATCACATTGATCGGAGCCGGCCGGATCGGATCACTATATCTTAAAACTGCCATACAACTGGAAATAAATTTAATATTTCAATTCAAATTGATATCATATGATATCAATTTTTACAGATGAAAGTGCTGCAGTTAGCAGAGTGAAAATTGTCTGAAGGTTCGAAAAGAGTATAAAATCTTCGGCACGCCGAAGATAATCCTTTCCACTTGTTTTATATTTTATTCTTATCTTGTTCCTTAAAACCAACAGCGTGTTTATTAAGTTATAATAACCTTTACTTGGGGCTTTGAGGACTTTTTCAGTTAACAGTCTTTGGCTGCTTTATACAATTAATTTGCTTTAACAAAAGCCATAAACGACTGTTAATTGAGAAATTCGTGAGCCCCCGTTAACGAAAGTCTTAAAAGTAGTAGTAATTTTTGATAAATATGATAAAAGTTATTGATTGATGGTCCCCAAAGGGTATTCCTATATACATATGTAGCAATGTTTTTTTCTTCTTTAAAATTTTAGATTTGCTCGATAAGTGTTATTTGTGGTCCCTGGTGTTAATGCGTGATTGGGGTTAGTTCTGTCCGATTGTGATCGTGGCGAGCTAATGCGATGCGAAATGGTGCGATCGTATGGCATGTACGTGATTAGTATGGTTAGTATTTAGTGAACAACTTGTAAACAAAACAAAAAACAAAAATCCAATAAACTAAAGCAGGTGGTTAGCACAAGAACTAGAAAGGAATCCATAAACCAAACCAAAACTATAACCAAACTTAAGCCAATCGACCCGCTGAGTACTGAGAGAGTAGACGGCAGTCGGTGGCAGTTGCTGTTAGCGAGAGATTACAAAAAACGAGTACAAAGCTAGCGATAACGCTAATCACCTCTGCGCTTCTGGTGACGCGGCTTGCGCCAGCCGGCGGACAGACCGCGGACGCGTCGCAGCAGCCGTCCCAGCACGTGACCCGATCCGTGGCCATCGACGTCGCTGGCCCGGGAGCGACTGCTGGCGGCGCCGTCGCTAATATCGCCGGCGATGCCATCGCCAGCGCTGCACGGCCGGTCGTCCAGATACAGATCCTCGTACTCGACATCGTCGTAGCCAGCGAGTGGCAGGCGGGCCGCCGAGAGCGTATGATAGTTGTCATCGTACGGCTGATAGTTGCCATCCTCGTCCTGTATGGTTATCTCAATGTTCTGCGACAGCCTGTCCAGGCTGTAGTTGCTCTTGACGCCGCCCTTGGGCGAACGCTTGGAGCGCCGTCGCTGGAACAGACCACGGCCGTACTTCTTGTAGCGGGCCACGCCCGGCTCCTGAAACGACTTGCTGCGGCCGACAGGCGACAGCGGCAGGAGCGCCGCAGCGGGCGATGCCGAGGAGCAGTCGCTGGAATTGGGTGAGCTCACCGAGCCGCCCTTGTGCTTGGGCGCACTGAGTATGGACTTGGGCTTGGCCTTCGGTGGAGCAGCAGTCTTTGGGTTACGGCCAGCGAGCACGCTTAAGGCATGTGCACCGCCAGGGGCGTGGGCGTGGACGTGGGCGTGGGCGTGGACCTGGCCACTGGCGGCAGTGGCAGCATGCGCCTGGGCGTTGCGCTGCTCGGAGGTGTTGGAGGTGTTACTATTACTACTATTATAGCTAAGGTTGCTGATCAGATTCAGGCTGGAGTCGAGGTCGTCGGTGTTGGTCAGCTCGCCGCCCGTATCCGACGTCTCGTAGCAGCTCTCGCGCGGCGCCGTCTCCAGCTCCACGTCGCCATGGTAATCCGTCTCGCTGACATCCCGCGGCGATCGACGCGTGCAGCGCTTGCGTAGCGACACATCGCAGTGATCGTAGTCGTCACTGAGGTCGCCGCCGCTTATATCACAGACACCGCCATCCACATCCACATCGTCGTCCTCATCCTCATCATCGTCGCCGTCGCCATCGCCATCGCTGTGGGAGGCGCCGCCACGTCGCCGTCGCCGGCGCCCTGACCGTGGGCCAGTTTGCGAAAGAGGCTCGTGTAGAGCAGGTGCAGCGAGGAGTTGGCCGAGGGTGACTTCTGCAGCGGGCCCAGTGGCGCCATGCTGTTGGAGGTGGTCGTCAGCTGTAGGGCGCTGTCGTGCTCCGTGGTGTTGCACTGCTGCTCGTAATCATCGTCGTCGGCATCGGGTGGGTCATCGGGCTGGTCGTGGTAGTGGCTCGACTCGGCGGCCACTGTGAGCGAGGGCGTGGGTGACACACAGAGCGAGAGCGAGCCGCAGGAGTTGGGCGTGGGCGGCGTTGAAAGTAAAAAATGTTGTTTCGATTGCTCAAGTCGCTGTCGGTGAAGGTCGAGCAGCTCCTTGAGACACAAACCGGACGCACCAACATCACCAGCCGCGGCCTCGGCACCGAGTTCCGGGCTGGCTGCCGGGAACAACCACAACCAAAAAAGAAACGTTTAAAATAACACAAGAAAAACTTAATACAAATAAATCAAATCAAATCGAATCGAAATGAAAAGCGAAGTGAAGAGAAGAGAAACCAAATCATAAAACAGTCGCACAGCGAAAATGAGTTAAGCCGCAGCTGGAAACGAATTTGGAAAACAAGACGAAAACTGTTTGCGAATACTGTTTGTGTTTCTTTTTATATTTTCTTGTTGTTGTTGTTGTTGGGATGAGGTTTAAGATGAGGCTTGTTGATGGCTGTTGAGATGAGATTGGTCCATGGCATTTCGACTACGACATACAACAAATGTGCACAACATCGAGCGCTGATGCAGCTGAGGGGTGAGTTTTGGGTGAGTGTGAGCTGTGTGAGCTGGCTGAGTACGAGACCTTGGCTCAGTTAAGGACTAGCGGTCGCATGGATCGCGGCTATGATCTGATTATTGTGGGGTCTGAGGGGGCGAGTGTGGCCAGTTGGTACTTACGACACGAATAGTCGCGTACGAGCGACGTCTTGGATTTAACTTGGACGCCAATAATCGCCTCGATTGGCACCTCAGTACGTGGTATCGACACTGAATGCGGAGGTAAGTAGATAGGTTGTAGTATACCAAAATTACATTCGGTTGGCAGGTACATGCGACATCCAGCGTGTGTGGTCATGCCACACCACTCGCAGCGATAACCTATGAGAAATAGATGCGAGACAGTTAGTTAAGTAAAGTTAACACTCCATATTATTCACACATTTATGTGGGCTCCGTCTGCAATATATATAGAATGTATATAGTATGTCACACCCACCTGTGAGGCATTCCGAAGACCAACAGGTTTTCTTGCAGTAAGCACATTTGGACGTTGATGGAAGATTACCCTCTCGCCAATGATGCTGTGAATCATATGAAGTATTGATATCATTTGTATCATGGCGTCACATGAATCATGTTTAAGTTCGATTTGTAGTACTCACTTGATGCCTCACATTAAGCAATTCCTTGCCGGGCACGTATGTTGCATTCTCGGTGCAATCGGGCACAGCAAAATCTTGGCACTCGGTATGCGCGAAATATTCGCAAACTGTAAAATGGTCAAATTTGATTAGCTAGTTCCCATAAACTCTTAACGCCCAAACAAATAAGCTACATGAATCGTTTCATTTTCCTAGAAATTGTGCGAAAATATAATTTCATTTTAAATAAATTCAGCTCCGAGAAATGGCAATTTTTGTTTTTAATTTTATGGCTCAGCTTTTGTCAAAGGCTAGGATTCTTTAGGAAAAAAAAAACGTAAGCCGTCAGATATTAGTTAATTGAGTTCCTAATTTTGATTTGAATGCCTTTTACCATTAATTCAAATCGTTTGGAAGTAGTTTCGAATTACATTTGTTACCTTTAATTATGTATTTTGCAATATTTTAAATTCTTTTTTATATTCCATTTGTGTGACTCTTTAAGAAATGCCAACTAAACTTAAAAGCTAAGCTTAGTAAGATATTACATGATATATGTATATAAGACTGTGGTATTTGATACAAAATTATAAATATGATCTATTCAAATGGCAACAATAAATTGACATGGCGCTTGACTGCTACAGGAATTGGTTATGAAATGCATTTGTTATTAACTGATAGCCATGGGATTGGGTTGGGTTTGGGTTGGGTTTGGTTTGGGTTGGGTTTGGTTTCGTTGGGGGGTGGTGTGAATAATGTTGGCTTACCTAAACAATGCACCGCTGGCGTTTCATCCAATCGCTTGCGGCAAACGGTGCAGAATTTTCTCTTGTGATGTGTTGGCTCCGACCAACAATGGGCGACGGGATTCTGTGCAACGACATGACAGATGCCAAGTTATTCAATGTGACAAGGATATGAGGTAAGAGCATTCGATTGTGTACGCACCTTTATAATGCATGGCGCAATGCCGGAACAGGGCGTTACCACGCTGCTGACACACCGTTCGTGTATGATAAAGTTGCAAACTGCAAAAGAGAGAGAGAGTGAGAGAGAGAAAAGGAAGCTTATGAGTGTCATTCCATAGAGAATAGAGGCAACTGCCTTTCATATGTATGTATGTATGTATGTACTTGCATAATAGCATTCCCTATCTAATGCGTAATTTGACAACCTGATTTTCGTACTTTTATGCAAAGCAAGTATGTAAGTAGCTGTATGTACATTGTACATGCATCTGTAATGTGACATTTCATGCTTGAGCCTAAGGACAAACCAACGTCATCGTCAGTCAGTCAGCCATTCAACGCCATTCATAGCATGGGCCAAGTCAGTTCTTGAGTTCATGGGCAACATATTCATTGAAGGTTTGCACACACACACACGAAGACAAAAGAGCTTGCATGCAAGCGCGCACACACACACACACACACAGCCAAAATAAACGAACGGTAAGTGGCTAACCGTAGAAGAGAAGCAAAAACTGCAGAGAGCCACGCACAAAAGCGAAAACAAACGCAGCAATAATGCAGGGCAAACAAAGACCTTCGCTCTCGCTCGCTCGCTCTCTCTCTCGCTCGCTGCTTGTGTTGGTGTGTGAATGGAAGCAGCAAGCGCCTGGGACCAAAGCAGCACACACAACTACATATGTACATACAAAAGGAAACTGTGAGCATTGAGTGCAGCAACTACATATATGTATGTGTGTGTGTGTGTATGTATTTATGTCTTTATGTTGTCGTTGTGAGTGTGCTTAGCCTAACATAGGAATTAGAATTTTATTTTTAGCAATGCGTGAATGTTTTACATACTTTGCATGTACACATTTATGTATCCTATGTATACATATGTACATATGTATGTGGATAAATAAATTCATAATTATCTGTATGCATACATATGCACATTCATTTGTAAGTATGCAGCTTGCTATACATATGTATGTACATATGTATGTATGTATGTATGTGTGTATATGTCTGCATATCTGTTTGTGGCGCAGAGAACTAGGCCGCTGACCTGACGCTGACGCTCTGACGTCATGAATGAACTCATGAATTCGCTGGCATTGCTGTTGCTGTTGTTGTTGTTGTTGTTGTCAACTATGTATGTATGTATGTATATAAATAAACGGGCACTCGAAGCGTTTACGGCGCATGTTGCACGCTCCAAGTGGATCATCATTTTTTTTTTTGACCAAACGTGACGCTGGCTCCGATTCAACTGCAGCCCCTCAATCGGTGTGATAATATAATATAATATTTTATAATATAATATTATATTTGATCATCAATATTAATAGCTGCTGTAATTTGAGCACGTGGTGAATACTATATTATAGTGAAAATAAAGCAATGTTAGCACTTTCATTGACATTATGTATACCAAAATGTTTGCGTACGCATATATGTATGTACATGTGTATGTGTATGTACGTATGTATGTGTGAGTGTGTGTGTGTGTGTGTGTGTGTGTAGCAACAGAGTAGATAAGCGCGACGAGGACGCATGGGAAATTTTCAAATATTTTTCTTCACAGTGGTGGGGAAATTCACGAAATTCAACACACTTTTACTTTTACATCTTTCTTTTGGCTGGCAAGGGCGCGTTATCGCTGTGCTTGTTTGTGTGTGTGTGTGTGTGTGTGTGTGTGTGTGTTGCTTTTATAACAACAATAACAAAGGAAACATAAAGCCAACCCGTCTAAAAGTACGCAAAGAAGTTTGCAGCGAGTAGAAGTCAAAGCCAAAGCCGAAAAATATGTGTATGCACACATACACACTTACATATAGACCAAACTAAATATATATATTTATATATACATACATATATGTATGTATGTACATATACAAAATGTGCGTGTGTGTGCGCTGCGTCAATTGAATAGGCACAAAGTTGACATGCGTAGAACAATAGCAACAATTAAAATTGATATTTGCATAGAACCCACTCCACAGCACACAAACACATTTATATACAGACAGAGAGAGAGAGAGAGAGAGAGAGAGCGAGAGAGAGCGAGAAAGCGGGACAAGGCGAGCGCGTTTCGCATGCTCAGCTGTGAGTTATAGAATTTTGTTTTGGGCCGGATATCAATTTAGAATCATGCTTCCTGACAGCCAACTAACTCAAAAATAGACGAAACCATGTGTAAATATAGAAATGATTGGATCAATGTGACGCATGCATAATACATAACCCTGTTCGATTGCTTTTCGGTGAGTACTTGAACTTGACCACGTCCAACATGACGTATGCGCAACAACGCAGCACCAGCAAACAAATTGCATTTAATTGCAAATGTCAACCGACTACGCATTTTGGATGCGGGGGGACGGGAAAAAAAAGAAACGCGTTGGTAATCTACGTTGGCCACGCTGCAAATCGAATCAGCAGCCAGCAAACGCAATTTAAATTTATCAGTGCATCAAATTGCAGTCATGTTTATTTATAGAGCACACTTCCAAATAGCATAATATGATTCAAGTTTCGCATAAATACAATTTGCAAAGCTGCAAATGAATTCAACCCAATTCAATTGGATACAAAACTTGTTGTGTGTGTGTGTGTGTGAGCGAGACACATATACACACGCACACACACGCACAGCACTCGCAAGTACGTAAGCACACACAAGGCAACAGTCAAGGATATCGCGTGCGTCGTGGCTATGGCTATGGCTATGGCTATGGGCGGCTATCAGCGTGCGATGTGACGTCGACATGGCGGATTGAATTGGCATACCCTGGGATTGGCATAGATTCGGGATGAATTGATCTGGATGCTGGGATACGCTGCAGGATGTATCAATGAATGAAGATAAGATAGTCTGTCGCATGGCTCAAGATAAATGCTACTGCAGAATCATAAGAAAGTGCTCATAACAGATATTAAGTATACGCTGAACATAGAAAAGGAATACTCGAAACACGATTTCAAACAACAAGGTATGTTCGGTATGCTAACGGCCTGAGTAAAGGAACACCAGAGCATTTAATGACTGCCTGTTATAGACAGATTTCAATAAATAACAAGTGGTGAAGGATTATCTTCGGCGTGCCGAAGATTTTATACTCTTTTCAAAACTGTAGGCAATTTGCACACTGCCAACTGAACCACCGAAATATTAAATGACGCATATCTTAGCTAATTATAACTGAATCGATTTGAAATTTTAAACGAGTTTTAATCATGTTCAAGTGTTCAAGGAAATTTAAGGCGATAGCTTTGAAAAGATCGGATATATGGCCAAATCCAACTTCCAGTTGTATGGCAGCTATAAGATATAGTAGACCGATCCGGCTGGTTCCGACAAATGTGCTGTACATTTCAATAATAAGTGTGTGTGCAAAGTTTCAGCGCGATAGCTCAAAAACTGAGGGACTAGTTTGCATACATACAGACAGACAGACGGACATGGCTAGATCAATTTGTTTTGTCATTCTAAGCATACTGGCAGTAACTTCCTTCTATGCGTTACAAACTTCAGCACAAACTTAATATACTATTTTCTTCGAAAAGAGTATAATAATCTCAAAACATACATGCTTTCATATATAGCTATAAATAATATCTGAATCTTGTATTCTTATAAATTAACAAAAATTTCATTTTAAATTGAACTTGTAATTTGTGTTTTTAATTATTGAATTATCGAGAGTATAGCTAGTCTTTCCGTATAATAGAATCGCTGACACATACTTTTGTTTTTAAATTAAAATAACATATGTGAATATATGAGTATATTAGAATATTAGAGTATTCAACTGAAGAAAGGATGCGGACTCTTATAAATCGTAAAACTAAACTAAACAGTCTCTTGTTGACTCGACCAAAAAATGATGTGGAAATAACTTAAGTATTGCTCGGAATATCAGAAGCATTTTAATATTGATGCGATTTGCTCAAGTTCTGCCCATTGCGAGATAGAGAGTATTTATGTGACGAGCAGTAGTAGTTTTGTTTGTATCATGTACTATGTAGCAATCGATGCCCAAAGCCAAATGTGTTGGATCAAAGTTGCTGCAACGTCAGCAATGCCACTTGAAGACGGCCCCCACACTCAGCCACAAATGTGATAGCAACGGCAGCCAAACTGACGGACAACCCCTTTCCAAAAAACAATCTGTTTTGTTGTTGATGCTGCTGCTGCTGCTGCTGCCGTCGCTTTCATTTCGTTATGAATGGAACAGCAGCAGCAGCAGGAACAGCAGCAGCAGCAGCACAGACCATGTCAACGTTGATGTGGAGCAGGTAATTAAACAGCAACGCCTCCGCTTCTCTGCAGCGGCATCGTTTGCGCATATGGCACTGAGGCTTTTTGTTGTTGTTGTTTTTGGTTCCGCCGCACGTTCATGGCGGCCATTGATGACGCACTTTTAGCCCTTCATTGCTATCGGCTAAGACGGCAGCAAGAGCAGCTACCGAGCTGTCTGTCTGTGTGTGTGCCTGTGTGTGTGTGTGTGTTATAGGTGTACGGACAGGCCCACAGAGTGAGCGACAGGGCATCAGCCGGCTTGCAACAGTCCCACACAGTTTTTCACATTTAATTTGGTTCTTATGCTCACCTGCTGCTGCTGCTGCAGCAATTGCATTTGCCGCGTCCCCGCAACCCTTGAAAACCAATTGAAACGCTGCCTGCAGCTGTGCTCATCCTGTTTGCGTATGTATGTGTGTGTGTGCGTGTGTGTGTGTGTGTGTGTGCACTGAGAGTGCATCTCGACCTACTTTCAAGCGAGAGTGAGCGAGCTGCTAGCTGCCTGGCAACTGTGTGGGCGGCTCGGACTGACTCGCTCTCGCTCACGCCCTCTCTCTTCCTCTCTCTCTCTCTCGCTTTCTCTCTATCTCAGTCACATTTGCAGTATAAGTTTTGAGTAGCATTGTGGGTTTTGACTTCCTCTAACCGCCTCCGCAGTCGCAGTCACAGTCGCAATCGCAATCGCTATCACTATCTCGATTGCAGTGCCAACTTCATTTATAGTTTCCAGCTGAGTTTTTGTCCCACTCGCAATTAGATGTGCAACTCAATTAGTGCCACGTCCAACGCCTTTCGAGTATGCATCTCGTTTGCTAATGAGAGCAACGCCTGCGGCTATGCAATGGAAATTGTGCACTAAACCATATCTCAACCGAAGTAGCCACAAATAGACATATGCAGCATGTGTGTGTGTGTGTGTGTGTGTGTGTGTGTGTGTGTCTTGTGCGCTTGCTTTAGCATTCAATTAAAAATGTCAGCGAAAATAATTGCATTTCAAATATGTGCCAGAGATGTGTGCTTATTTTTAGCTGACACTGTCAAATTTGCTAAATCATTGTGGCGTGCATATGAATATTGGATACAGTTTTTGGCTAATACAGTCGAGCTTCGTTAACTCGAACTTCGATGGTGACAAAAGAGCTTGAAGTACAAATGGCATACAATAACTCGAACAACAATTTCAAACGTTTACAAAATTATATTGAGAATAGTTGAATGAAATTTCGTCACATAACCTAAACTTATGATTATATATTCTGTAATTCAGAAATCTCTATAACTCTATGCTTTCGGTGGTTGATCAAGGTTTTAGTTCGACAAATTCGACTGTACTTAGTTGTATAAACCAAACGGTTGAATTGTTGCTCAATAATTTGAACGCGCCTCGCGCCTCTAACAACGATTTATAAACATTTGCGCTTGCCATATATGTGTGCTATATGTTCATATATATATGCAAAAACGCGCTGTGCAATAATTATAATAATAGCAAAAGCAGCTCAAATAAACAAATTAGCGCGCGGCGCTTAACACGCTTCCAATTGGGAGAGGCAGCCGCAACTCTGATACATTCGATGTGCGGATTCTCGGGGCCAAGTAGCAGCAGTCCGACCGACCGACCGAGTGGCCAGTGGACAGTGGCCAGTGGACAGTGACCAGTTTGTGACGTAGTTGGCCGGGCTCACGTCATTGGGGCTGACCGCACAATTTGGGACGATTGAAATGCGCACACTTTTGGGCCACAAATAGCTTGCAGCTTGCTGCTGCTGCTGCTGCTGCTGCTGATGCTGCTGATGCTGATGATCGTCATCATTTGCGTGCATTTCGTTGAATATGTTGGAACGTGCGGATGCAGCTTGTAAAAATCACACGACTGCCTTTATTGTCGGACCACAACTTGATGGCAATTTGAAAACGTATTTACGAAACTAGACAAATGTATTTTTACATTTGGGACCACTTTGCAATGATTTGCGTTTTGGATTTGTCCGTTTAGTGCTCATTAATAACTTGGCACAAGTGCTAAGCAAATATTATAACAATTTCACCAGGTTTTCATTGGCATTGGCGTTCTGACCAGCAAAACTTTTCAACTCGTAATACAACGTTTTAGTTGCGGCATCGGGAGCAACAGATTTCTTAATTCAACTTGATCAACTTTGGTTCGACTTTATGTAGGATTGCGTATCCTACTTTACTAAATTTGTATACCCTTAACCCATTAAAAATGGGTAAAAAGGGTATTATGGTTTTGTGCAAAAGTATGTAACAGGCATAAGGAAGCATCTCCGACCATATAAAGTATATATATTCTTGATCAGTATCAGCAGCCGAGTCGATTAAGCCATGTTCGTCTGTCTGTCTGTCTGTCTGTCCGACTGTCCGTCTGTCTGTATGAACACGCGGATCTCAGAGACTATAAGAGCTGAAGACTTCATATTTGGAATATAAGTTCTCGTAGTGCCGGGACAGAACAAGTTTATTTAATTTTAACGATAACTCGACCCATTCAAAAGTTATCGATAAATTTCGATTTCAGACTAGCGTTTTTGGGCTATAACTTACAAGTTATAAGAGCTAGAGGCCCCAAATTTAGCATGTATAATCTCGAATAGCATACACATGTGAAAAATTTTTCACTTTTTGGATACCACCCCCAATTTCCCCCAAATTTTAAGGTACGACCTTGCAATTTGGTTTGGTCACACATTTTATAGTCAATGTTAGGTCCTAAGAATTTCAGAAAGTTCGGACAATAAACACAGTAGTTTTTTAAGATTTTACTTTCCATTGTGTGGGGTTCGGTGAAAAGCAAGCTAACTGCTTAAACCGCTTGCACTGCTTGTACTGCTTGAACTGCAGCATGTGTGTGTTTAGGTTAGTATGCATGATTGTAAGCACTTCGTTCAGGGTATCTCCTAGTCGGGCACTCCCGACTTACTAGTTATATATTATTTTATTTATTGATTATCGAAAGGCTTTCACAAAGTACGATGCAAACATATGATATTGGCAAGCTAGTTTGTTGTTGTCTTTCCAATCTGCTGTTAAGCTTAGAATACCCTCAATCATATCAAATAATTATTATCGGAATAACTGAATATTGAGAGCTATAAGCGGATCGCAGAAAGTGCCATGATTTTTATGAAAAAGTGTTTCAATCGATTATAGATCGAATAGTTTTTGAATAGCTTTGAAAAATAGATGAAATAATGGCACTTACCCTCGCATATGTAGCCCTGCTGTATGAGGCCCCACAGTAGATCTGAGCAGTGGTGACAGTAAGTTGGCTTATGAAATGTCTTCTTCACAAATGAATGCCCACCATCCGCCATTTTGTTTGTCAGCTACTGCTAGAGCTGCAGTTTCCGGGCGGCTATGGCGCCGTTTTTAAAATCGCGTGGGACCGTTTAGTTGTGCTGGCGTTGTTGTTGTTGTTGTTGTTGTTGTAGATGTTGCTATTGTTAGTTGTGGTGTGTTGCTGTTGCTGTGATTGTTGTTGTGGTTGGCACGAGACTTGATGTGCTGACTATTGTAACTACTATTGTTGCTGTTGTTTTAGATGCTGAAGCGTTTGTTGCTTTATTGGATTGGTGTTGCTGCTGTTGCCGCTGTTGCTGCTGTTGCTGGTTGTTTGTTGTGGTTTTGTAGATGGGCTGTGGTGCGCGATATGCGCCTGCCTGCGCTGCTTAACACAATGGCTTGGCCAATGGCCAACTAACTGAAGAAACTGGAGCGAACTAAGCCGCAGCCAGCTGAGGCAGTGGCATAGAGCTTGGGCTTGGGCTTGTGCTGTGCAGCGGCAGCGTCGGTGGCAGCGCCTCCAGCAATTTGGGCGTACAAAAGTAGGCGTGATCTATCGCCAATTGCTGCTGGACTATGGCTGCTTTCGCTGCTGCTGCTGCTGTTGCCCTTTGGTGTTTTGGTTGCTGTTGAGGTTGTTGTTGCTGTTGCTGTTGCTGCTGCTGCTGCTGTTCTTGTGACAGCTCCGGCTCTGACTGCTGCGGCTGCTGTTGCTGTTGCTGTTGCTGACAAAAGCGATGACAAATGGACAACGACGACGACGACGACAAAAATGACGACGACGGCTGCATTTTCATCCATTGGTCAACTGCTTGTTGCTTTTCTATCCAGACATTTGCTTGCCGGAATTAAGCGCCACTGCGCCCACACTTTCAACTTTGACAGCAGCAATAACTATTATTCAATAATAAGAGTTTCCTTTTTTGAGTTGAGTTTGAAGGCGACGTTGTCATTTACATTTAATAATTGTAATTTATATAATTTTTGTGTTTTCTTTTCTTTTAGTGGTAGTTGTATATATTTATAATTACTTTGTTTACTATGCGTTTCGAGTTTGGTGGAGTGTTTGTTGTTATACTTGTTGTTACTTATTTACAATTAACGTAGACTTTTGCCTCAAGCGCAGCACTAAAACCAAACAACAACAACAAAACAAAACAAAAAAACAATGCACTTTAATACACACACACACACAATCGCAAATCGCAAATTGCAAATTGCAGTTTATGCAGTCGGATTCTGCTGATTATTTGCAATATTTGTTTTATATATTCGCACGCTGCGTGTCCGAATTGTTTTTGATAGATTCGATGCGAACAACAGCAGTGAAAATGTTGGAATGCTCGTTAGGTTCGAGGCCCGCAGTTGAAGCATGTTTCTACGCTTGGCGCTACGTGGGCGCCGCACCCCCAAAAACGACAGGCAATAAAAGTTTCCAGATAACATAATACAAACGAGCGGGAGTTTGCCACGAAGAGAGAGCGAGAGAGAGAGCGCGAGAGAGAGAGAGAGAGAGCGTGCGCAAGGCGAGGTGAGTTTATGGTGAGCAGCAATACCCGTTATTTAACCAAACACATCTCCCCACACACACACACTTATACACTCGCTACATATAGAAAGTAGTAGGCATCATATAATAATAAAACTGGCAAAAATATGATATCAACAGCGTGTCAAGAGAGCCAAGTTCGAAAGAGCGAGAGCGAGAGCGAGTGCGTGATACTCTCCAATTGAATTGCATTTACAGTTTTCCATCTGACCAAAAGTTCAAGTATTGAATGAAATTGCAATTTGCTTTGCAGCGCCAGCCCCGATAAGTATGCACCACAGACTGTTTAAGCTGATTTGTCGCTGCCCAGCAACATTCAGTGGCAGCCAGCAATACACAACTGGTAATGATGACCGCATAGTTGCCTCTGCAACTTTAACACCCGTATGCCTGCCTGTGTGTGCGTGTGTATGGGTGGTTCTTCTATGACGCCCACGCACAGCACATCACATCACACAAAGAGCTGCGTTCAGTCAAGGACAATCGCCAAAGCTTGACCATCAGCTCATGCGAATTCCAATAGTATACGTCACAACTAGATGACAATATCGATATGGATATAGATGTATATGCATATCTATGGAGCCAGGACCAGCAAGAGCATAGATGTACGTACATATATTGAAGTATAACGATAGCAGTCAAGTATGGCACAAAGGCCTGTCGCTGCCATTCCGTCGCCGTCGTCAACGTGGGTGGTTTATGTTCAAGTCCTGGTCACCAGGTGGCATGCGCAGTGGCCAATCCACCACAGCGAAGCCAGAGCTAAGAAAACAAAAAAAAAAATAGCACTGAGTGTGCAAAAGTGGCCAAGTTTAAGGATAAATCACAACGAATAGCACCACAAAAGGGAACAAAAGAGTTTTCTTTTTTTTTTTTGCAAACAAATGCAAAGTATCGATGGGGTTAAGAAGGAATTGCGGCTGCATGTTTTGCCTTCTAATTGCTTTGTTTTTGTGGAAATGCATTTGCGATGCTTACTGATGCTGAGGCGAGCGCTTGGGAACTGCTCAAGATGAGGGCAACCCACTTGGCTGGCTGCTCATCTACATACATGTATATATGTGTGTGTATACGCATACATATGCACACATCTTTATATAAAATGTGAGCAGCAGCAGCAGCCGCAACACTTTGCACCCACTGTAGCGCCCATAGTCCGTAGCCCATTTTGCTGGCCCCATCTGCTCCCCACTCTCTTCCTCTCTTTCCGCATCTCTCCGCAAACGTTGCGCGCTTCGCTCTTTTCGAGCCGCATGAGCAAATCGCAATAGATAGAGAATTTTTTTTCTGGCTGCCTCGGCTGTTCCTGCCAGCAGCGTTGATTCCTTGCCACACACACACACACACACACGCACACACACCCACACACACATGCACAGCGCCAAAGTCCTTGAATGGTTGGCTTTTATTATATACATTTTGTGATTACCAACAATGCAAATGACCCATTAACACATTAGTTTCCAAACTTATAATTGCATTTGAAAAGTTGAATTTTAATGGCTGCGAAAATTGTTCAATCTACGCCGGACAAACTTTGCACATATGACAACGTAATTTTTCACGCACACACACACGCACACACACACGCACACACACACACACGCAGACGCTCGCGTAGATACAAATTTTATGTACCATATATTTTAGCTGGACAAACGTAGACGATGGCAATTCGCAAAGCTGAAGCTGCTGCTGCTGCTGCTGCTGCTATTGCTGCCACTGCAAACACAATTTGCACAATTATTATTCCATTTTCATTAGCATTTGCGTTTACACACTAGATAATTTTCACTGCTGCTGCGATGCGACTGTGGCGTTGAGTTTTCATCGCCCTTTGACAGACAGGCGTTTGGGGCTTTTCGCTTTTTTTCTTTTCTTTCTTTCTTTCTTTCGTTATTGCACTTGCTTTGGATTTTGGAAATTAAGTATGTTACGTTTTTTGGCTGCTTATGCGATTCGTGTTGCGCGTTTTTTGTTCACTACGTAGCATTCGATTGTTTATGGAAAATTTTCACAAATTGAATGTACAAGTTTTCAAGTTTTTTCTTCTTTTCTTGTACATTGTTGCCCACTTTACTCTGTGTGGTATGTGCAAATGAAAATCGTTCTCTGTGTGCGGCAGTGCCCCCGTAACGTACAAAGAGCACACACCTAGTGCTTGTGTGTGCTTGTGCCTCGCTGAAGACGATGGTGCGCTCTGACTGGCCCGAGAACTGTTCCAACGCTCGCTAGCTTCGCCACTCGGCTGCCTGTCGTCTGTCTGCTAACTGCTGCTGCTGCTGCCGCCTGCTGCTGCTGCTGCTGCTGGCCGCACAAATTCGGCGTGTTGAAATTTTTGGCGGCCGCAGCGGAAAGTCCCACCAACAACACTGGTTAAATAGCGGGAGCGTTGCCCACATTCGCTCATCTCGCTCTTCCTCGGCGGCACTCTCTCTCTCTCTCTCGTTCGCTCTCTCTCTCTCTCTCTCGTTCGCTCTCTCTCTCTCTCTCTCTGTCTCTTTGTCTTCAGTTCGTACTGCCGCTCAGACTGTCGGGCGCTCGCTCTTCGTTTTTCCGTGATGTTTTTGTATTTTGTATTTCATGTTTTTTTTCTTCGTTTTTTTTTTTTGTCTATATAGTGATGCAAATTTGTATTTATCATTGATTTTAGCAAAGACATGCAATACATCGATATTTAAAAATAATCGAGAAGTTATCTTGTTGTATACAAAGATATTGGCACCTAATTTATGCTTACAAATAAAACAATTCAAACGAAATTTCGGATTTGAAAATCGCTGTTGACATAAAATGTAGATTTGTAATAAAAAAGAATATAGTCTTGCTAAGCGCAACAAAATGACAAATGTCAAAATTCACTTTAGCTAGACATATGAACATACATTTGCATGTATTAAATATTTACAATTATTAATCATATTACTCAAGAGGCAGCTATACTCATAAATTACCAAATACGATCTTTCGAAACAGTAACAAATATATTGTTTTCCGAACAATCGCTTCTTATTTATATAAAACAAGTGGGGAAGGATTATCTTTGGCATGCCGAAGATTTTATACTTTTTTCGCAGCTTTAGGCAATTTTAACTCTGCTAACTGCACCACTGAAATTTCATATGCTGTACAAAATCGTTTTGTCGCGTAACATTTTTTTGCTTGTTCTAAGAATATTTAATTCATTGCCAGTTGTATGGTCGATCCGGCCGGCTCCGACCAATGTGATGTCTCTTTGAATAATAAGTCTCTGTGCAAAGTTTCATCGCGATAGCTTTAAAAACATGGGATATATGGCCAAAACCGAATTCGAGTTGTGTGGCAGCTATAAGATATAGTAGTCCGATACGGCTGGTTCCGACCAATGTGCTGTCCCGTTGAATAATAAGTATCTGTGCAAAGTTTCATCGCGATAGTTCCAAAACTGAGGGACTAGTTTGCATACATACAGACAGACAGACAGACGGACATGGCTAGATCAATTTGTATTGCCATTCTAAGCATACTGGCAGTATCTTTTTGGGGTCTCCGACGCTTCCTTCTATGTGTTTTCTTCGAAAAGAGTATAAATATATTCTTTATAGCACTATGAATATAAATCATTAAAATAATAATAAATACCCCTCTTGTGCGATAAAAAGTGCACTACGGCCGGTGTCCGCACAAGAGAGCTTTCACTGTAAATAAATAATGTAATTGCGTACATACCTGTGTTATACTGAACCATTTGTATCATAAACTGACTATGATGTCAGCTAGCAATATTTGTAAGGATACATTTGCGACTTGAAGATGATTAAATACTGGTGATTCCTACATCAAGTTTGAAGTCACAGACCTAATTCGATATTAGAATACTTTGCAGTGTGACCAAATGAAATTGCAATTTAACGATTCGAAATGAATTTTATTTTTATTAGCATATATTAATGTGTAACAAAGATCAGCGCCGATTTGAAAGATGTATGAATATAATTTATATGTGGTTAGCAATGAAATATGTATGTACGTTATAACATATTTGAGCACACAGGTTTTTCAATCGCTTATTTTGTTAACTAAATAGTTTAGCTCAAACTATTTACGTCTGTCGATATGAATGTTGTTTAACGATTTATTAAATATTCAGCGCCATGGGGCTTATAGACGGCACCGCTTTACATCTCAGAGGTACAACAATGTCATTATAAAACGTTCAATGTGGGTTAGTTTGCTTTATAAGTATTGTTAGTATGTGTTATGTTTTAAAGTGGGCAAATTAAATTTGCCATGCGGTTGTGAATGGAGTAAGCTACGAGTCAATTTGAATAAATATATGTTTAACAGCATTTATGTGTATATATAAAAGTTTGTAGCTGATAGTTGTATAATCATTAAAATAAGACAAATACGATATATACTTTTCGGTTATGTTGAATACAAATACACGCATACATTAAGGCGACTTTAAATGGTTAAGGACTCGCACTTGTTGCCAATTCTAGCCAAGGCCATGATCGTCGAAGAAACTTTGCGGTGTTTCATCCTGTAAAATGGAAATGCGTTCTTCATTATGTATTCGGGGAATATCACTTCGATAAAGGACCAACGAAATTGTAATAAAAGTTGATAAGTATGCTACAAAAATAGTTAAATGTTTGTTTTTTTTTTTGCAAAATAAATTAACAATAAACTAAGCTAAGCGACACCAAATTGGACAGACTTAACAGGTGGGCGGGCAAATAGGATCAAACTGTTGATAGAGTCTATTGCGCAGAACAAAGCGAGGGACAGAGATAGAAAGAGAGAGAGAGAGTGGAAGAGAGATAAATGGGAACAGTTAAAGTGAGCACAGTAAATCAGGCCAGTGTCAAACAATCATATTACCAATAACAACAATCATAATAATAATAATAAACTAAAATGGGTAAAATACAGTTAAAAAAAAAGAAGAACAAGATCACCGTTCAACCTTACCTCTAAGCATATTAAGTACATAATTTTTACACACAAATACATACATACAATTTTGGTGTTTTTGAAAAATATTTCGTTTGTTTTATTATTGAATACAAAACACAGGAATTTGGCTAAAATGTACAACACACATATGTATATATAGAGAGTTAAATTTATATTGTATATAAACTATTGGTTTTTATACATGTATTATATTATTTACTACTAAAAGTTTTACATTTCATTTTTCATTTAGATGTTCTGCATGGGTTTTTATTTGTTTTTATTTTTACGAAATTTAAAGCTTACTTTTTCTACGTATTGCATTTCTTTCCCTAGTTTCAATTCAACTGTTATTGCCCATTTAAGGTGTGTGGAAAACATCTTATTGCTTCACATTTGATGGTCTCGGAATGTTTTGCTAATTATATTATTTTAAACGCTTATGAGGAGTTAAGTCAAATGTCGGGTATTAGCGTTTTGCATGAACTTTTGTCAAGACTAAGGATGAGGGAAAAACCGCGCCATAAATGCTTTGTACACACCGACTAGCAGATGCGCTATATGAGAAATATTTGTTGTTGTTTTTTGTTTTTTTTGTTTGTTTTGTTGTGTGTTTGTTTAGCCTCGCTATATGAAAATACTAATTGCACTTGCTTTATTTGCTGCTTAAATTGGGATAAGTCATATTCTACAGTTTTGCTTTAGCGCTTTGTCAGCACACACACACACAAAATGTTTACATGGCAGGTGTCGTTTTTTGTTTTCAGTGCACTAAGTACTTATGTAAGTGTGTGTGTGTGTGTGTTGTGTGTGTCTATGTGTGTGTGTGTGTGTGTATGTAGAGGCGTGCGTGCTTGCTTGTGTGTATGTGTAATATCAACTACATTCTACGAATTTGGCTTTCTTTTAGAGTAGTCCAATGTCTCTTAAAGTGCCCTCAACAGCTTCGTCCTGGAGTACAGAGAATAAGAACAATAAGAACAAGAAGAGTAGATACATAGATAAAACACTAGTAGTTGTGTGAGTAAGTAGTGGGCGTGTGTGGGCGTGTGTGTGTGTAAATTAAATTTACTTTTATTTCATGTTCGTTAAAAGAAGAAAGAACGGCACAGCTTTGTATGTAAATCGGTGTGTGTGTGTGTGTGTTGTGTGAGAGTGTGTGTGAACAGTTATTTGTACATAGTATGCATGTATGCGTATGTATTAGAAGCGCGCGGGGGCGTGGCGGGCAGGGCGGGACAGATCACAAGCCATCATTATTATTTTATGTTTGCTCCGACGTCCAAAACGTGAAAAGCTTTGCAATATTTACAGCCTTGATTTGTCTTATTAGAAAGACTTTGCCAGATTCGACTCTTCTAATACGATTTGGCATATACACAAATTACGTTATTCTTTACACAATAAAAAAAAATATATATATAAAAATAAAAAATACCAATTCCCAACTAATGTTCTTAGCTTTCTCATTTGTAGACCTCAAAACTGTAGTGCTAGTTATTGTTTATGTATTGGAATTGGTAAAGTATCTATGTTTTAATATGTATGTAATTTTTTACACTGTTTTCTTTTCTTTCTTTTTTTCAATTCTGATCAGTTCAGATACTCATTGAAGTCCTGTTGATGGTTGTATTAACATCGATATATGCAGTGGCGGGTGGGGTAAGCGTTAATAATAACAAGAGAGAGGGTATTATGGTTACACATTTAGATATGCATGTATATAAGTATTGTATGTATCTGGCAACAAATTGTTTTAGTTTTTAGTTAGTAGTTACTACAGCATATTGCTACATAAGACGTATGATAAATATTTATGTATGTATTCACAAAAAACTACAAAGATCATGCAAAACAAATAACTTGATACCTCCTCGATTATGTTGTTTTAGTTTAGGAAACAATACACAAAAATTGTACTACACATTTTACTACATTTTAATGGCAACATATATGTATATATATTTTGATGGACGGAACTACGTTGGTTTCTTTTCTATAGGTTTTACAATTATGGCAAGCTCAATACTGTGGCGAAAAATCGCATTCATTAGATTCTCACATTTAGTTGCGGATATTTTTGTATTTGCTTCTTTTTGTTATGTTTTTTCTTGTTTGTTTGTTTGTTTGTCTTGTTGGCAAGCAGTGTCGGATCATAAATTGAGACGCACATGAGGCATGCAATGACAAGATAACGCAAAAAATAATCAAATTCTATCAAGTGTGTGTTTGTGTTTACAAAATATTCAAACTTAAGATTAATAACAGTTTCACTGAATATATACGGATATACACACACAGAATTTCGTAAATAAAAAGCTATTGCAGTGAGTAAAAGAACTCTTCTTGCTGTTTTTGGTGTTCGATATTCAGTAAGATTAGATTTATATATAAATATACAGAGTCGATTAGTTTCGATTGCACAAATTAGAGAAAGTAAAGAAAGTCAAACAATAATTAAGTAGAGTACTTGAAACGTATATGTACCGAGTGATATGCATGAAATGACTTTTTTAAAAATTTGTAAATGGAAACAAACACTAACGAAATAGAACGTAAGAACCAGCGAGTTGAATAAATACGTAGAACAATAAACAATATCTCCGGCATATATATATATAGATATATATATAAATATATACGTATATACACAACGCTATGCATTTACAGATCATATGTCTCGGGTGTACTGACCTCTTGTAGCAGATCCTGTGAGGCAATCGCTTTCAGCACATTTTTCTTCGATGTCTCCTGGATCTCGCCGCCAATGAGTAACTCGTCCAATATGAAATACGCTTTCTCAAAATTAAATATAATATCCAACTCGCACACCTGCAAACAACACAGACACTAATATACACTTCGTTCATATAATAATATTAAAAAACTTACGCTGCCAAAATACTTATCCAAGAGCTCCACATAACGATGAATTATCTCCAGGGTGAGCAGCTCGTTGTCGTTCTGCTCGATGGCGCAACAGAAATATAAGCTGGCATAACTACAACAAAACACATTAAGCCACAACTTTCGACATCGACAACAATATATAAATACCGCTTGTAGACAATCTTGCAATCTTTCCACTCCAGAAACGAGCACATCTTAGGCTTGCGGGCTAATATCGTAGTGACCAGCTCACGTGTGATCTTCTTTTTGGTCTTGTCGGGATAAGCCATATACCATTTTTGCAGCCTTAATTTGCCCTGACGACTGAACAGCAGCATGAAAAGCATCTGTAAACACAATAAATACATATAGTTTATATAGCTTTAAGCCTCGTTGCATCTGCCCAATGCAATTATTGGATTAAACGGTGACTCAGTTCAGTTGCATTGGCCAGCGAGGCAATCGAAACAGATGCGTTTAAATCATAGTTTTCACAGGGCAAAACATGCAGTTACTTGCAATTTAATTTTACTGACCATTATTTACTGTTTCAGCTGTCTGTTTTTATTGTTTTTGCGGCGCAAATACAAGAAATATTAACAATACTTGAATTTTTTCACTCGGTACATAAAGAAAATGCTGCTTCTACAAATTTTGTCGCTCACAGTGGCCTAATGCAATCAGCTGGTCTACACTTTACTGTGAATGTCAAAAGTATTTTGTGTTATCGATTTGGTACATGCCCATTTAAAAGGGTATTCTGCCTCACTAATTCGATTTGGTCTTGATCGCCTAATTGCATGCTGATTTGATATCATAAGTTAGCTACCACTTGTTTATGATTTGATGTTGGGCCGTAAAGTTAAGTTAACTTCACTTATAAACTGCTAAATATTAATTTAAAATGGCGAAAGAAATTCAACAATCTTTTAAACATGTATCTAATATTTTTTAAAGATTATTTGCATCAGTTTTTCCAGTGCAATACAATTCTTTAGGTATAAGTTATACCTTTATGAAATCAGCTGTTCACAATATCCAATTGAAATACGGGAATACCGTTGGAGCTGTTTAGTGGTTCATTTTTTCGCAAAACAAATGAAATGTTCATATAGTTCCTCTTTCATCAAAATAAAAGCGACGTTGTGGCAGCCTGCCGTATAGAAGACGTGCAATTTCATAATTTGAGTTTAGATTGCAAACGATTTGAGTTATAGTGACAACATGTCAATAAAGCTAAAGGCGAACGTTAACAATCCACCCATAAGTAAGTATCTTTGAAATAATTAAAGCGAAGAAAAATGGTAGCAATATTGTGAGGTTATGGCTAAATCGCAGCTGCCTGCGTTTTTATCTACATACATACATATGTATTTATGAACAAAATATATCCAACTATTGCATCAGTTTTAATCAATTAAATACATTTCACAGGCGGTTTGGCAACAGCGCATTTGATTAACGCATCTGTGCCGGTGGAAATTGTGTGGAGCAAGGAGACCTCGCTGCAGTTCCCCGACAACCGCATCCTCGTTTGCCACTCCAACAACGATGTGCTGCGCGCGCTGGCACGTGCTGCTCCAGATTACCACCTGTATGGCGAGACGGCCATTGAGCGCACACAGATCGATCACTGGCTGTCGTTCTCGCTGACCTGCGAGGATGACATCTCCTGGGCGATGTCTTTTCTGGACAAGTCTATTGCGCCGGTCACCTATCTAGTGGCCAACAAGCTGACCATTGCCGACTTTGCGCTGTTTAATGAAATGCACTCGCGCTACGAGCTCCTCGCCACCAAAGGCATTCCGCAGCATGTGCAGCGCTGGTACGATCTGATCAATGCGCAGCCACTGATCCAGAAGGTGTTGCAGTCACTGCCGGAGGAGGCGCGCGTGAAGCGCAGTACTGTTGAGCCGGCGGCCAAGAGCGGCGAGCGCAAGCAGGAAGGCAAATTTGTGGAGCTGCCTGGCGCTGAGATGGGCAAAGTAGTGGTCCGGTTTCCACCAGAGGCTTCGGGCTATCTGCACATTGGACATGCCAAGGCAGCCCTGCTCAATCAGTACTATGCGCTGGCCTTCCAGGGTAAACTGATAATGCGTTTCGACGACACTAATCCGGCCAAGGAGACGGTGGAGTTCGAGAATGTCATTCTCGGCGACTTGGAGCTGCTACAGATCAAGCCGGACGTCTTCACGCACACCTCCAACTACTTTGATCTCATGCTCGAGTACTGCGTCCAGATGCTAAAGGAGGGGAAGGCCTATGTCGACGATACGCCGCCAGAGCAAATGAAGCTGGAACGCGATCAACGTGTCGAATCCGCGAATCGTTCCAACTGTATGTCGACCCCATTGCTTATAGTATATACAACCGTTTTATATCAATATCATCTTTTCTAGCTGTTGAAAAAAATCTGTCTCTGTGGCAGCAGATGCTGCAGGGTTCGGCGGCTGGCCAAAAGTGCTGTGTGCGCGCTAAGATTGACATGTCCTCGCCCAATGGCTGCATGCGCGATCCCACTATTTATCGCTGCAAAAACGAACCGCATCCGCGCACAGGCACGAAATACAAGTGAGTTGTGATTGAAAGAAAAACCTGTGGACATTTTCAGAGCTATCATCCTCTTCTATATGAAGAAACAGAAAATTTTGAATTGATATCGGATAAAACCGTAATTTTTGGCTTAGACCTTAGTGAAACTTCCATGATAAAGATTTATCCTTACTAATGCACCTTTTCTTTTCTCAGGGTGTATCCTACTTACGACTTTGCCTGTCCCATTGTCGATGCCATCGAGGATGTGACTCACACGCTGCGCACCATGGAGTACCATGATCGTGACGATCAGTTTTATTGGTTCATTGATGCACTGAAGCTGCGTAAGCCTTACATCTGGGAATACAGTCGCCTTAATATGACAAATACAGTGCTGTCAAAGCGCAAACTTACCTGGTTCGTGGATTCGGGTTTGGTGGACGGCTGGGATGATCCACGTTTTCCCACTGTGCGCGGCATCTTAAGGCGAGGCATGACCGTCGAGGGACTGAAGGAGTTCATCATTGCACAGGGCAGCAGTAAATCTGTGGTCTTCATGAACTGGGACAAGATATGGGCCTTCAACAAGAAGGTCATTGATCCTATTGCCCCGCGCTACACAGCCCTGGAGCACGAAAAGCGTGTGATTGTGAATGTGGCAGGTGCTAAACTGGAAAAGGTGCAGGTACCTGTGCATCCCAAGGACGAGAAACTGGGCACCAAGACGGTCACAATGGGTCCGCGCATCTACATCGACTATGCGGATGCCGAGGTGCTCAAGGAGGGCGAGAACGCCACCTTCATCAACTGGGGCAATCTTATCATAAAGAAGGTCCTCAAGGATGCTAGCGGCACAATCACCTCTGTGGATGCGGCGCTCAATTTGGACAACAAGGACTTCAAGAAGACGCTGAAGCTTACGTGGCTTGCCGTTGAAGACGATGCCAGCGCCTATCCGCCCACCTTTTGCGTCTACTTTGACAACATCATTAGCAAAGCGGTACTTGGAAGGGACGAGGACTTCAGACAGCACATTGGCCACAAGACACGTGAGGACGTCCGAATGCTGGGCGATCCCGAACTCAAGAAGTGCAAGAAGGGTGACATCATTCAGCTTCAGCGTCGTGGCTTCTTTAAGGTGGACAACGCATATGCGGCGCCCAGTCCGTACACGAATGTCACCTCGCCTATCATACTATTCTCCATACCCGATGGCCATACCAAGGACATGCCCTCTTCGGGCCTGAAGATTAATGCAGCCTCAGCGCCGGTTGCTAAATCAAATGTAAGTACAACAGTATAATCTCGAAATTTCGGACTCCCGCATATTCGGACATTGCGATAATACGGACACCTAATTATTTTTTATTTAATATGTGAACAATAGAAATATTCAATTGTTTTCGAGAATGCATTTAAATGTCTTCATTATAATGTTCAGTCCCAGTGTAGTTTTGCCATTCACACTGCACTCAGTCACAGGTTTGTTGACGTTGCGCATCTCTGATTTTTAGTGACAAGGGCAAAACCAGTTCTCTGCAGACTTTGCTTGCGATCGGTTTGTTTGTCTTTTGCGATAGAAGAAGCAGACGTAGGTTTGTTGGTGAAACGTAATTGTTGCTCGCTGACACGTATTCAAAAGCCATTGAAAACTTTCGAGTGGCTCATTTACATTTATGTTGTCTAATTGCTGACTCCATTTGCAGGCTGCCAGCAACAAAACTGCCAACGCTGCGACAAACAAAGCCGCTGAACTGGACAAGCAAATTGGCCAGCAGGGCGATTTCGTGCGTGAGCTGAAAACCAAAAAAGCAGCTAAAGACCAAATTGACGTTGCAGTAAAAAAACTGCTCAGCCTAAAGGCCGACTACAAGGCAGCCAGCGGGCAGGATTGGAAGCCGGGCCAAACACCAGCAACAGCAGCAGCGACTGCACCTGCTGCTCCGGCCAACGACGCAGCAGCTGTGAATACCAGCATTGTCCAGCAGGGCGACTTAGTGCGCGAGCTGAAAGGCAAGAAGGCGGCCAAACCAGAAATCGACGCTGCCGTCAAACGACTGCTTGAGCTGAAGGCTCAGTATAAAACGCTGACGGGACAGGACTGGAAGCCAGGCACTACGTTTGCTTCAGCTGCAGTTGCTGCTCCTACGGCAGCGCCCTCCACAGACGTTTCTGGTGTGTTGACTCAAATAGCCGCCCAGGGCGACAAGGTACGTGAGCTGAAAACAGCGAAGGCGGATAAAGCCACCATAGATGCGGCCGTAAAGACGCTGCTCAGTTTGAAAGCCACCTACAAACAGCTGACGGGCAGTGACTGGAAGCCAGGCAGCACAGCACCCGCTGCTATCAAAGTTAAACTGGAGAAGTCGCCGGAACCGGCAGCTGCCAGTGCCGTGACCACATTGTTGGGCAAGATCACGCAACAAGGTGACAAGATCAGACAGCTAAAGTCGGCCAAGTCGGAGAAATCGCTGGTCGAGATCGAGGTTAAGCTGCTTTTGGCACTTAAAACGGATTACAAGAGTCTCACTGGTCAGGAGTGGAAGCCGGTCACAGTAGCGCCAACAGTTGCCACCATCGATCTAACTGCCGAAGAACCCAGCACTGGCGCTGACATTGCCAGCGTCCTAGCCAACATCCAAAAGCAGGGCGATACAATTCGACAGCTAAAGTCCGCTAAGGCGGCCAAGGCGACAATCGATCCTGAAGTGCAAAAACTGCTCGCCCTGAAAGCAGAGTACAAAAAGTTGAGTGGCAAGGATTGGACACCTGACGCCAAGGTCGAGGTTAAGGTAGAGATGGCTTCATTATCGGGCAAAGAGCAACTGACGCTGGATATTAACGCACAAGGCGAAAAAGTGCGCGCCGCTAAGAGCAGCGGTGCCGTGAAGGACATCGTCGATGAGGAGGTTCGCAAGCTATTGGCTCTGAAGGCCAAATACAAGGAGGAAACGGGCACAGATTTTCCAGTTGCGGGTCGCGGCGGTGGTGGAGGTGGTGCAGTCAAGAAGGCACCCAAGGAGCCACAGCAGAAGGCGGCCAAGCCGGCCAAGAAGGAATCGGCAGCAGCTGTAGCTAAGCCAGATGCCTCTGCAGGCGCGAAGAAACAAACGAGATTAGGCCTCGAGGCCACCAAGGAGGACAATCTGCCCGACTGGTACTCGCAGGTGATAACCAAGGGTGAACTGATTGAATACTACGACGTGTCCGGTTGCTATATACTGCGTCACTGGTCCTTTGCCATATGGAAAACGATCAAGGCTTGGTTCGATGCCGAGATCACGCGCATGGGCGTCAAGGAGTGCTACTTCCCCATCTTCGTATCGAAAGCGGCGCTGGAGCGGGAGAAGGAGCATATTGCCGACTTTGCGCCAGAAGTCGCGTGGGTTACCAAATCGGGCGATTCCGAATTGGCCGAACCAATTGCTGTACGTCCCACCTCCGAAACGGTCATGTATCCCGCCTATGCCAAGTGGATACAATCCTACAGAGATCTGCCTATTCGTCTAAATCAGTGGAACAATGTTGTGGTAAGTAAAACCAAAATGCTTGTGTCCACCTGCATTTTCATACATATGTATGAGTTGATCCTTTAATAAAACTTCTTCCTTTTTATAGCGCTGGGAATTCAAGCATCCGCAGCCGTTCCTACGCACCCGTGAGTTCCTCTGGCAGGAGGGTCACACGGCATTCGCCACCAAGGCTGAGGCTGACAAGGAAGTGCTCGAGATCTTGGATCTGTACGCTCAAGTCTACACAGATCTGATGGCCATACCCGTCGTCAAGGGCCGAAAGACCGAGAAGGAGAAGTTCGCTGGTGGTGATTACACCACCACGGTGGAGGCCTTTATTTCGGCCTCGGGCCGTGCTATACAGGGTGCGACCAGCCATCATCTGGGCCAGAATTTCTCCAAGATGTTCGAGATTGTGTTCGAGGATCCGGAGACGCAGCAGAAGCAGTATGTGTACCAGAACTCCTGGGGTCTCACTACTCGCACTATTGGCGTCATGATCATGGTGCATGCGGACAATCAGGGCCTGGTGCTGCCACCGCATGTGGCATGCATACAGGCTATCGTCGTGCCCTGCGGCATCACTGTTAGCACCAAGGACGAGGAACGCGCACAGCTACTGGGCGCCTGCAAACAGCTGGAGCAGCGTTTGAGCGGCGCAGGTGTGCGCTGTGAGGGCGACTATCGTGACAACTACTCCCCCGGCTGGAAGTTCAATCACTGGGAACTGAAGGGCGTCCCAATCCGCATCGAGCTCGGTCCCAAGGATATGCAAGCGAAGCAGATTGTCGCCGTACGCCGTGATACTGGCGAGAAACTGACAATTGCTCTGGCCGATGTGGAGAAGAAGATTCCGGCGCTGCTCGAGACCATTCACGAGAGCATGCTGGCCAAGGCGCAGCTGGATCTCAACTCGCACACGAAGACCGTCAAAAGCTGGTCCGAGTTCTGCAACCAACTCGAGCAGAAGAACATACTACTATCACCCTTCTGCGGCGACACCGCTTGTGAGGACAAAATCAAAGCGGACAGCGCACGCGGCGAAGAGGCTGAGCCTGGAGCTCCAGCCATGGGTGCCAAGTCTCTGTGCATACCCTTCGAACAGCCGGCGCAGATAGCTGACAGCGACAAATGCATCAATCCCAGCTGCACAGCCAAGCCCAAGTTCTACACGCTGTTTGGACGCAGCTACTAAACGAGCCCAACATTTTCAATGCCCGCTTTTAAATATACTTCATAATTTAACTCACCAAGCCCAGGACCCTAATAACTACTGTTGTTAAACATAACTTTAATTGATTGAATTTTGATTACACATAAATGCTCCAATGAAATCGATTACGAATTTTTTGTTTTGTTTTAAATATACATAAATATGATAACCTTGTCAACCATAAAATGAAGTTTTTATTCAGAACTGCATATTTGCAGAGGTGCTAAACATAAAAGCATAATGTCACATTGTCAGATGTAATACAAAAGTATTTTTCTGAACTTCTTAAAATTTCAATTTTTCAATTAGAAAACGAATCAGCTGTTTTTTGCCAATAATTTTTGTAGGGTTGTCTGATGCGCAAACTAATTTTGTTTAATAATTAACTCTGCTTTATTTCTATTGTTAATACTATAGCAATTATAAAAGTTGTCAAATTATAGGTGAATTACTGATGTTTCTGGTTATCAGAAAAAATGTCAAATATTTCAAATATTTGAGTACATAAAATGTAAATTCTTAGCTTAATTGAAAACAAGTGGAGAAGGATTATCTTCGGCGTGCCGAAGATTAAATACTCTTTTCGAACCTTTAAGCAATTTTCACTATTTTTCCGTGACTGCTTATTTAATTCGCAGATATTAATGTCGCATACATATTTTATTTTATTTATTTATTGTCGACTACTGACAGTCGACACAAAAGAATTTATATAAAATTATAAAAAATTTTAATGTATATTCAAGATTTTCAAAAAAATTAAAATCGTAAATATATTAATTTAAAGATATAAAGTTAAAATTACGTTAGGCTCTGGGGATATCAATAGCAAAATTAAATCATTGGTCCAACAATTGTTGCAAGGATTGGGGAAACCCAGAAAAAACCCAATCAAACCAAAAATCAATAAAAATATACCCCTACATATAAAATAAAATATATAAAGGTATTCATGTAAACAGGGACGTTTCACTATCTGCAGCTCGTGGACGCGTCCCTTAGCATTCATAAGTGCTACCGAATTGAACAATAAACAAGTTTCAGTTTTTCCAAAAAGCCAAAACTACATTACCAATATACATAGCAAATTTTGTGCTCTTATACCTTTCAAGGCCGCTGTCGGAAATTGAATTGTAATAAAACTTAATCTGAACATACGAGAGCTTATATTCAGAATTTGAGATCCATATTTTTTTTCGCGTGGCATTGGTTTTGCCAATGAATTTACATTTTCTTTTGAATTATTTCTATTTTTCTATTAAAGCTACTTTATGTATGAAAAAAAAAATTAGAAACAATTTAGGAAATTGAAAATAAATGAATTTGATTACAGTTATTATATATTTGAAAAGAAGAATTAGAAAAAATTAAAATAAATGGTCTTGAACCCAGCACCTTTCGCTCACCAGTTCGTAACTTTACCCCTTACGCCACAAGCCGTTTTGATGATCGCTGACAAAATTGCTTGAAGAGCCGACTGTTACAAATTTCCTTGTTTTGTTTTCCTGCAACCTGCAACTCGCGTTTGTCAGCATTTGTTTTTTCGCGTGGCATTGTTTTTGTTCTAAGCTATTGGAAGCAAATTAATTTGATTACAGTTATATATTTGGAAGGAAGAAAAAGAAAAGAGTATTAAATTAATAATCAGTCGCCGCCGAGGCTCGAACTTGCGTTCGTTAGCGCGGCTCTTTACGCCTTACGCCACAAACCGTTTTGATGATCGATGACAAAATACCTTGAAGAGCAGACTATCAAAAGCTATCTTGCGCTTGACTTTGTTTGGTCATATGCACCTGTTTTTTGAAAATATTTAATGACGCATATCTTCGCTGTTTATGACTCAATCGATTTGCGATTTTACCCATTGATGAGTTATAAGGTTAGTTATACAAGGAAATTTAAGGCAATTGCTTTGAAAACATCGGATTTATGGCCAAAACCGACTTTGAGGTGTATGGCAGCTATAAGATATAGTGGTCCGATCCGGCCGGCTCCGACCAATGTGCTGTCCCCTTGAATAATAAGTGTCTGTGCAAAGTTGCATCGCGATAGCTCAAAAACTGAGGGACTAGTTTGCATACATACAGACAGACAGACAGACAGACGGACATGGCTAGATCAATTTGTTTTGTTTCTCTAAGCATACTGGCAGTAACTTTTGGGGGTCTCAGACGCTTCCTTCTATGCGTTACAAACTTCAGGACAAACTTAATATACTATTTTCTTCGAAAAGAGTATAAATATGAGTTTGTACACAGTATGCAGTTATTCAATATTTTATTAAAATCATGGGATTTTAAATTTATTTACCCAACCCAAACGGAATTCTGTGTCACCTAAAATACTAATTTGGCTGAGATTTCTGTTCCACCCCTGTAACATTTGTTTTTGGCAAGGAAACCATCCAGTCGGTGACCGACCGGTTCAAGTTATTTAAAGTCACATACTATGCTAATGATCTATATTCCCATCCAAAGACAAATTTTATGTGAAAGCATGTGTGTGCTGTTAGACAAGAATTTCAGTTGATACCTAAGCCGGTTCGCAAATTTGACATTTGGAGTGCAAAAAAAAAACTATGCGCACTAGAAACCTTATTGAAATGCAAAAATAATATTTAAATTTTATTTGGCGATTAATCTCGCAGTGCGAAAAAATGTTCTCAAACCATTGCAAATAATAGCATGTTTTAAATCTTTTTGGCAATTAAGACCAATATGATCAAAAAGCACAATATCTTTTTATTTACTGCTCATTCTTCCGCGTTTACACAGATTTGTGAAAGGTTAAGTATAAAATCGTACCAGTTCTTTTTAATGGGTATCAAAACATGAACTGTGTCGGTAAAAGCGTCGTTGGCGTCTGTTATGTTTTTTTACACATTGCCGGCATTATACCAAGATAATAACAACACTCGATTATATATATATATATATATATATATATATTCTGTAGAAACAACTCAATGAAGCTTATGAATTGACTAATTAACGTTAAAAGCTAATTTCTTACTCATAGTTTGATTCATGCTGGAAAATTCCTGTTTCATTGCGTTAAAAATTTCGTGACAAGGGGGAACATAGTAAGAACGCTCTGTGTGGGAGTGCTCGGCTAGCAGATACCCTGTGACACTTCATATGATGTGCACTATAAGTATATGATCAGATGTAAAATACTCGAAACTAATAAATATATTTATATTTATATAATAATATCAATTAAAATAAGTTGAATTACAAATAAGAATATGAATAAATTATAATCATTTCGACTTCCCAGATCAGAATATTGTGACATGCACTCGTAATACTCTGTCAACATACTTTCCATATAAAGATTGTAATGCTTATTAGACATACGCAGCTGTTAACTACGATTGTCCAGCGATGCATTAATGACACAAGTCTATAGATGTTTATAGAAAACTTGTTTGAGTCTAGCATTCAATATTCAGTTTGTGTTAATTGTATTCACACAAGAAATGTACTTGTTTTGAGTGGAAAAACAGTGGAAACAACGCTGACTGCAGCCCACACCTAATTAAAACCCCGTTTAGCGGTGCGTAAGTGGGCAAAAATGCTTGTGAATACCAGGAAAGCGGTTAAGCCTTTAAAGACAAATATTTGTTTTGGATGCATACGGTTCTGGCTTGAGTTGAGTGGAAATATAATTTGATGGAGGTTACTTACAGACCACACCTCTATTTTCATGCATTAACTAACCTATAAATTATAATTCACGACTGGCAATATTCAGAAAGTCAATTGCCAAGTCTATATTTATATAAGACGCAAGTTTCTGTTTGGCAACCAAAAAGTAAATACTTAAACTGTCTTGTCAGCTGCTTGACTTTGGGTCAAATTATTTAATCTTTCCAAATATTTGGCTATTAGTTCTAAAATTGGTTGTAAATGCCAGCGGCTGAATAGATTGCCACACATGTTTGATTTATGGAAAATCTGTCTTGAATTGGCTCACTTTTTGCCACAAGTTTATAATAATGTACAAAAACAAAAGCTATTTATTAAAAAGAGAGACAGGAGTGCTATTAATTTTGTAAATAAATATTGCTAAATCTTGTGTATGAGCTGTTTTTGAATACTTTCAATTGCTGGCATATTACAATCAACAATAATTGCAGGCGGCATCCAAAAAGCCCTTTAAATGGCAGAATCGATTGGATTTATTGCTACATTATTCAGAGAGTAATAGAAACTTAATCAGTGCTTAAATTTTTATTGCTACAGGCTGTGATTTACCTTTGCGAATTGATAGCTATAATAAGTAATACATTTTCCGCATCATTTGATTGCAGAAGCTTGAAATAGTTGATGTTTTTAAAAAAAAAACAAGTGGGGAAGGATTATCTTCGGCGTGCCGAAGATTTTATACTCTTTTCGAACCTATAGGCAATTTTCACTCTGCCAACTGCACCACTGAAATTTCATAAGCTGTACAAAATCGTTTTGTCGCGTAACATTTAAATTTTTTTTGTTCTAAGAATATTTAATTCATTGCCAGTTGTATAGCAGCTAGAAGATATAGTGATCCGATCCGGCCGGCTCCAACCAATGTGATGTCCCTTTGAATAATAAGTATCAGTGCAAAGTTTCATCGCGATAGATTCAAAAACATGGGATATATGGCCAAAACCGACTTCGAGTTGTATGGCAGCTATAAGATATAGTGGTCCGATCCGGCCGGCTCCGACCAATGTGCTGTCCCCTGGAATAATAAGTGTCTGTGCAAAGTTTTATCGCGATAGCTCAAAAGCTGAGGGACGAGTTTGCATACATACAGACAGACAGACAGACAGAGAGACAGACAGACAGACGGACATAGCTAGATCAATTTGTATTGTCATTCTAAGCATACTGGCAGTAACTTTTGGGGGTCTCCGACGCTTCCTTCTATGCGTTACAAACTTCAGGACAAACTTAATATACTACTATTTTCTTCGAAAAGAGTGTAAAAACATAATTTTGTTCAATAATTTGCAAGCTGTTGCGAATTCTCTATGTAGACAGCGACAACTTCCTAAGTTTACAGAACCAATTAGAGTAGTTGAGCGTTAGTTGTGAGTTTAGCTGCTAAAACAAATTATGTCATCGTCATCAAAGGGACGCACTATATTATTATTATTATTATTATTAAGGCCAATAACCAGCGAAAATGAAAACGTAGCGGACATCGTGTTAATATTTGCTTGTGAAGGTCGTCAGCGCGACGGATTTCTGGTTTCTGGTTTCGGTTGTGTTCGACTGTTGCGAAACCCAAGAGACCCATCCTGATAGCCAAATGTGTGCCTGTGCCTATGCCTGTGCCTGATTGCGGTTTTGGGATATGTTTACAGACATGGCTAACTAACCAGTCGCACAACTTTTTTCTTTGTGAAATATCGCAGCAGGTTTCAAAACAAAAAACCAATTTTCCTAAATGCATGCATGCATATGTACATACGTATATATGGTATATATGTATATATATATATACTCTTGATGCTGATCTGTGCGGAATGAATGGATGACATGCACTTTTAGGGTCGCATCAAGCTGACTCAAACTGACTGGCTGGCCTTGGCAACAGAGCCGCCTGTCCTTTTTCTGCGATTTCTTTCGACTCGGCTAAGTGGCTTGACACAAAACGCTGCCCTTGCACTTATGTAGACATTTTCAAGTGGCTTTTAATTGATTCCATTAAAATGCACCGCAATTATAGTTATAGTTGGCTTTTTTTCTTATGCGTGCCGAGAGCGTGAGTGGTCCCAGGTGCTATAACGTTTTTGGGACTACCCGGAAAGCAGCGACCAATAAACTACAACTAGACAAACAGACACACACACACACACACACATACACACACACACATACACACATACACACACACACACACACACACACACACACACGTGCTTAAGCACACGTACGCGCTGCGCATGAACCGCATATCATGTCTGCTCATGTGTGCATGTGTGTGTGTGTGTGTGTGTGTGTGTGTGTGTGTGTGTGTGTGTGTGTGTGTGTGTTGACGCCGTTGAATTTCCTTTACGACGAGTATAACTTCAAGCCAATTGTTCGCTTTGCATTCAGTCGCTGCTGAGTATTCAACTGATTCAATTCGACAACATTTTTTAGCAGCACCGCGTCTAAAACAACAACAACAACAACAATATAAACCGGACAAACTTTAAAAGTGAGTTTCAGTCTCAGTTCCAGTTTCAAGTAAAAATTAAAATCCATGTGCTTAACCGTCGGTGTTAATTAGTTAAGAAAACAATAGGCAAATGCCTCCTGTATTTGTTAAGCATGCGCTAACTAAGCGCTAAATGGCCAACAGCTTGAAGTCCTTAAACAAATCGAACACGCAAATACAGTGAATTGTGTCATTGTGAATGCTTATTGCAATAAATACTTAAGCGCTTCTGTTGAACTTAACAATTTACAACGCCTTAGCGACAACAACAACAACAACAACTTCGAAAACAATTGAAAACCAAATATGAAAAACTTACAATGCAAAGCTACAAAAAAATAAAATAATAGAATTAAAAATAAACTGTGCAAGTGTCTCAATTTGCGTGTCCGACTCACGGCTGTTTGAATTTGTGAATACCCATTTTGCGTGAATACCCATTTGTATTGTTGATCTGACCCACAGCCAGTGGCGTGAGAAGCTTTGTTGCCCATGCCCAAAAAGGCCGATTTGCTGCAACTGTGTGTATGTGTGTGTTGAGTGCTCGTGGCTGGCACGAAAATCTTTAACGAAAATCTTCATCAAAAGGTGAAAAATGCCAGACATCAACAAATATGGCTCAGGCTTCAGGCATCGTCAAGTTTGTGTTCGAAGTCTTTTGTTTTGCAAGGAAGCAAAATGCAATAGTTACATTTGTATTCAGTTTGACAATGCAGCAGCGAGTTGGAATGTGTGTGAGCCTATAATTCACAGATTAGCGGACAGCTCAATTTACCGGAAAAGGGGCCTGGCCCACATGGCGTATGTATTTCAGAGTATTTGTTTAACGACACTTTTCGGTTGGCTTGCACAATGTGGAAAAAAGGAGAGCAGCCAGTAATAAACTTGTTACCTCTAATTGCAGACGAAATGTTGCAAAGAGACACCCCGTCGTATAAGTAATTACTCGTAAATAGACGCTAGCTTCTCTTGCCTATGAAAAAATGAGTTTATTGTTGCGTTAATTAATTTCACCATATTTTGTGAGTGTTGCACTCAAAAGAGTGCTATTAAACAATGCCAAGCAATGAAGTAATAATCCCAGAGAACTTTATTACCTAAATCGAAAGATATGCTTGCTTTCTTTCTTTAAAATACAAATCTGAGTGTCTTAAACCACTGACTCACTGAATGAGATGCAAGAAAAAAATACGACGATAAACAAACAAATGAGCTGCCTGTTAGCGCAGGTCTTTAAACTTAACATTGTTTACTTACCCGCAATAAAGTGCGGCGGCGTTGCTGGTGATGATGGGAAACAAAAAGGTAAACAAAGTCCAAAGATCCCTTCACGCCAATTACGCCTGGTTGGTCAAACGTTGGCCAAACACAACACAAGACAAGACAAATGCCAGCCAGACTTGCTGCTGTATTTGTTGCTATGGCTTGGATATTTCGTAAAAGCTGACATTGAAATAGAATATTTGCAGAGTAAGTGGGTTAAGCAAACAGTCGACAAGTGGGCCTCATATTAGATCTTAATTTGCAATAACATTAGTGTGTATCTAGCAGGGGCGCAATCTAATAGAATATTTCTTTTTTTGCAGCACACACATCAGCAGCAGCAGCAGCAGCAGCAGCATGGAGATACTGAAAAGCGACGCCGATTCTGGCGTATCAGAAATAGCCAATTTTTATGGCGGCAAGACGATACTGATTACGGGTGCCACTGGATTCATGGGCAAAGTACTGGTTGAGAAACTGTTACGTAGCTGTGCGGACCTAAATGCCATCTACCTGTTGATTCGCACAAAGAAGGGCGTGGAGCCGGCGGTGCGGAAGGAGCAGTACTTCAAATGTGTCGTAAGTTCAATTATCATTTAATTATTCGATGTACTACTATAGCTTACGCGTGGATTGTTCAAGATCAAACCTCTCTCATTCATCCATAATTCAATGGCTTCAATTAAAATGGCATTGCGCTTTTCGCCTATGTGCAATTTTCCACACATGCGGTTCGGAATGTAACTGACAATGTTGCCCGCTGGTGTATACAGTCATATCCAAAATATTAGGTACTTGTGAAAAACCACACAGAAAGCGTATATTACTAAAAAGTTTGAGAAGTGCAGTGCTTAAGAGTTCCTAATGAATTGACTGTTTAGCTAAATGATCAATAATTTCGCGCATATTATGCTTTTAACGAATTCGGAAGCAATTGTATGGCAATTATATTTGCACATGACTAAATATTACTGTTGCTATTAACTAACTACACTACTGTCTGCCCTTCTATCGCTTATACGACATAAGTTCAATTGTAATTGACGCTGCGGTTGGATGGTATATTACTTCTGTGTATAACCATTGGAAACGTCACGAATGAGTAATTTTCATATGCAATCGCTTTCCGGCTTGTCGTAAATATGATGAATACTTTAGCACGTACTTATAATTAGATGGTTTAATGAGCATTAATCATAGTACTCGTTGTGGAGCTGTTCCTAAGAACCATGACGAAACGCAGTTCACAAGAAGACTATTACAAAATACCCATCCGACTGGGCAAAGCCAAATAGTATTATTATTTTATTATATACGATTTAAATCCTAAAACGTAACCTTAGTTTTTATACATAGCTCTGCTGGTAATCACACTGGTATTTTCGACTTGTCCTCCAATTGAGAAAATGTAACACTCAGACGTGCATTACCAAAATTACCGTAACATAAAATAGCCAAATGAATGCATGCCATAAAAAAGTACTCCACAACAAAGACTAACAAATAAACACACACACACACACACACACATATACACATGCAGACGGCATTTTTATAAGTCAAGGTAATCATTATCTGTGTCGTAAAAATCCAAAATTACAATGACTATTAATATTTGTCATGACGCCGGACCACTGAGCTCACATGGCCCATTAGGCGATTCTAAGCTGCACACTCTAAACTCCGACTCCGACTTTAACTCCAAGTCCAACTCCAACTCCAACTACGATTGCGATTGCGACTTTAGCAACTTGAGTTACGCAGCCAGCTGCCACTTGGCACATGAGTTTTAATTAATGGCCCCTGTTGGCTTAACTGTTAATCTTTGCAGATTTTCAGCAAACTGTTGGAGAAGCGTCCCGACATCGTAAATAAGGTGCGCGTTGTAAAGGGCGATGTGCTGGAGCCGAACCTTGGCCTGAGCGCCAATGACATCCACACACTGGCCACAGACGTGCAGATTGTGTTCCACTGTGCGGCCAATGTGCGCTTCGATCAGCCGCTGCGTCCGATGGTCAATATGAATGTGATTGGCACCCTGAAGGTGCTGCAGCTCGCCGAACAGATGACCCACCTGCAGGCCCTGGTGCATGTGTCCACCTCGTACTGCCAGTGCAATGAGAGCGTGCTGGAGGAGCGCGCCTATCCAGCGCCACAGAATCCCTTCGACATCATTGACATGGTCCAGACAATGGACGATGCTGCCCTGGCAGAAATAACGCCCAAGTATGTGGAACGCTCACGTAGCTGCTACTGCAGTTCGCACGTCACTTAAAAACTTAAAACCCATTTGCAGATTGCTCAACGGCTTGCCCAACACGTACGCTTACAGCAAGGCGCTGTCAGAAGATCTAATTTGCAGATATAACAAAAAGCTGCCCGTAATCGTCACAAGGCCTTCCATTGGTATGTAGGTCTAATGAAAAGAGACCGAGAAAAACTGGTTAATTCGCTGGTTACACACCCTTTACAGTGACGGCGGCCATACACGAACCGCTGCCAGGATGGATTGAGGGCGTTAACGGTCCAACCGGTCTGATGATTGGCGCCGCGCGCGGCGTCATTCGCTCAATGCACTGCAATCCCGACTATGCCTCCACGGTGATTCCCGTCGACAAGGCCATCAACGGCATGATACTCTGCGGCTATCAACGCGCCAAGGTCGCCGCCGAGTCGAAGCCCAGTGCACAGAGCGACATTGAGTTCTGCAATCTGTGCATATCCAGCAAAGCGCTGATGTCCTGGGGCGAGAGCATTGAGACGGGTCGCAAGTTTTTCTACGAAACACCGCTAAGCTTTGCGCTTTGGTATCCGGGTGGTTCCATTAAACGGAACTATTACCACCATCTGTTTTGCATCATATTCTTTCACTATCTGCCCGCCTATTTTATTGACTTTTGGCTGCTGCTCTTCGGCCAGAAGCCCTTGTAAGTGACTTCAATCAGTCGAAGTCATGTCAACTTAACGCTAACTCTCTTTTTTCTTGTAGCTTGGTAAATGTGCAGCGTAAAATATCCACTGGGTTAAAGCTGCTGCAGTACTATACAACAAAAGACTGGGACTTTAGGAACGAGCGATTTCAGGAGATGAGCAATAGGCTAAATAGAACGGATCAGGAACTTTTCGACACCTCGGTTAGCCAAGTCAACTGGGAGACTTACATCAGCAACTATATACGTGGAATGCGTACCTACATTCTGGGCGAAAGTGACTCAACGTTACCCTATGCTAAGAAGGTTCTACGCCGTCTATATATCCTTGACTGGGCCAGTAAGATTTTGTTCTTGACTCTTACGTTTTGGTTCTTGTGGACACATTTGGATGGATTTGTGGAGAAAAGTGATGCATTTATACGATCATCATTACATATTATCTATAATGAACGAAACAATACCATACATACGTAATTATCTCGTTAATATATCAATAAATCTCTCCAAATTCAATAAATGCCAAACACGACTTTTTGATTTGAATTTTTTGTGGTTCTTATGTTTACATTTAGTTGGATTTGTTTTTAAAAGAGTTGCCTTGCTATGTAGTATGCACAATGAACAAAACATCACAATGCAATATGTACAAATATATATGCAACTTTTCAGTACATTAGCCAGAAGCGAATTTCTCGAGATTCAAATGAGCGGTGCAATATGGAATCAGTTATGCTATCGATAGTTAAAAATTAAGGTTGATTACTGATGTGCGATAGTGCTATAATATGGACAACATATCGATATTTTTGTAAAAGTCGAATGCATCTTTAGCATTTTTGGCGTTCTTTTTTTTGCAACAATTTGAGAAATTATTGCCGAAATATGAAAATGAACAAGGACAACAACAAAATGGAAACTAATGTTGAACTTACGGAAGCCGAAACCGAACTATATGATAGGCAGATTCGACTTTGGGGCTTGGAATCACAAAAACGGTAAGTTAGCCGGCTAGCCGGTGCTCTGTCGCCTTCATATTTGTTGTAAGTTGGGGGAGAGAGGAAAGTAATATAAAAATGAATACATACTTCTAGACTGCGCACAGCCAATATACTCATTTCCGGGCTTAATGGACTTGGTGCAGAAATTACAAAAAATATTATTTTGTCCGGTGTGAATATGGTGAAGCTGCACGACGACAAGTTGGTCAGCGAAGATGATTTTTGCTCACAGTTCCTGGCAGCACGTGAATCGTTGGGCAGCAACCGCGCCGAAGCATCGTTGACACGTGCTCGTGCCCTCAATCCTATGGTGGACATATCCGCCGACACGCAGCCGCTGAAGGAGAAGACGGTTGATTTTTTTAAGCCATTCAATGTTGTGGTTATAAACGGCGAGAGCAACGACGAGCTGTTGCGCATCGACACCATCTGCCAGGAGCTGGGCATCAAGTTCTTTGCCACTGACGTTTGGGGCATGTTTGGTTTCCATTACGCCAGCTTGCAAAAGCACAGCTACGTCGAGTGAGTAGTGAAATGCAATTTAAATATACATAAAATCTATCTTATTGACTCTATTTTAGAAACGTTTTCAAGTACAAGGTTGTCTCAAAGCCAAATGAAAAAGTTAAATATGAAACAGTCTCCACACCAGTGCAACGCGAGGTCGAGTATTCGCCCTACTCGAAGTGGATTGACTTTGATGTTAACGCACCTGAATATCAGCGCAAGTTGAAGCGTGATGGTCCGGGCATCGTACTACTGCGCGTTCTCCAAATCTTCCGCAGCACACATAAACGAGATCCCAGCTACAAGACCAGAGAGGCTGATATTGAGTTGCTGGTGAAAATCCGTGATAATTTGATGCCAAGCTCTACGCTAAGCAACAATGAACTCGGCTTACTTTTTGCACAGATTTCACCAGCAGTGGCTGTCGTTGGTGGCGTTGTCGCCCAGGAGATAATCAAAGTGGTGACCAAAATGGAAGCTCCCCATCGCAATTTGTTCATATTTAACCCAGAGACCTGCATGGGCTATGTGGAAGCCATTGGTGTCAACTAAGCTAATTTAATTATATGAATAAATCCGAATTCTATCATTCTTTCAAATCAAATATTTTAATTCGTTCACTGCTTTGAAAATATCCATTTAATGTCTGGAAGTTGTAGTTGCAGTAAAGCTTTAGGGTAAATTAAAAATGTATATACTCGTAAATTTGCAAAGAAATTTAAATTAAAGCGACATGATAGAGTTTGCATTATGCATGGTTTTAATACAAAAAGCACATACGCAAATGGAAATAATAGGCAAACTTATAATCAATTTGTGAGAATTTCTGCTGCACGATTCTCCATAAGCTTCTCCATGCTTGTGATTGCCCCCATCCATGTATCCAGTGTGCTGGCCATGCCCACAATTTGTGTACGATCCAGAACACGTGGCTGCACCCAGGACATAACGACGACGCCGGCCACTTGATCGATTTCGCCGCGGACGAGGTCGAGAGCCAGAGCCTTCATGATCAGAAACTCGACCTCTTTAGGGGGCAGCTTGGTCTCGTTGGCAATATCTGCAAAGGAGATGGCACGCTCTATGGCCGAACGCTTGAAGGTCATCTCCATGAGGCACAGCAGTGAAATCTTCTGGCGCAGCTTAACCTCCTGTGCAGCCAAATCGGGTATCTTAGACCAAATCGTTTTCATATCATTGAATCTGATGAAATGCAACATATGTAAAATATATGATTGTTAGGTACCCAAGCGCACTCTTACTTGTTAATGTCGCCCATGTTAAATGCCTTGAGCAACTCCACCAGCCACTCGTTTTCTGTACTCTGCAGCGACTCCAAAATAGGATGTGCCAACAGCTCTCCAATATTGTAGACGCCATCGCCCAGCAATGCGGCCAATCCCAAGAAGAATGCCTGTTGCGCCCACTGATCCCGCGGATAGTCGTCTAGGGAACAGCCCAGGAATTGCAGTCCGCAGCGATAATATTCACTGTGCTTGCCCACACGGCGATAGTACTGCGAGGCCAGCATGTAGTATTTGCCGTGCACGGGCGTTACGTTGCCTGCCTCCTCCAGGACATCGCGTAGCTCCTCGATGATCTTCTTGGTTTCATTCAGATCATTCAGATTGCTGAGATATAGATTGCCCTGCATGACTTGCAGATACCAGACAGCCTCATCACATATCTTGACTTTGTCTTTCATCTTTTCCAGGAAATCGATGGCCTCCTTTTTGTCGCTAATATTATCGACGACCACCTCAAGTATTTGGATCAGACCATACGGATTTATTCTGCAAACATGTATGTACATATATTATTATATGCGAAGATAAAGGGAACCGGCAGCGACTTACTTTGTTTCGAAGCTGGAGATAAAATTTTGGTACAGCTGCAGTAGAGCGCTCTCGTCCTGCAGGGATTCGTGGCGCACAAATGCAACCAGCTTAATAGTCAGCTCGTTCCACAACCTGTCAGGAAAAGGTTAGTTGGAACAACGCGTAAAACAGCGACAATGCTTACTTCTCATTGTGCAGCTCTTCAATCAGAGTCCATTCGGCAGCAAGTTCTTTGTTTGTGGTCTTCTTTTGTGCAGCCAAGTAAGCAGTAACTGTCGCTTGCGTATTCGACATTGTTGATATATTCGTAGCTGGGCTATATGCTGATTATTTTTAATTTGATTTCTGTATAAAAAAACTATGCACGTATGAAGCAGGCAGAGTGAAATTGCAAATCACAATTAGGGACGCCTAAAATATCGATGTCAGTATCGATAGCGCGATACTATTATTGACGTAAAGTATCGTATAGATTTTGTACACATTCTGCAAAGTGGTTTAGTTAATTTAAATACCTATAATATTGTACAAATTATTACATTATAACTTATATGCACACTAGAAATGCAAAATCTGCTGTTTTCAAAACATTTGTAAGTCGCGAATAACATTACTCATTCAGCAAAGACACAAACCAGATATCCAGGTGGCAGCGCCGAGAAGACAGCTGTTTTCTTTTAAGTGCCACTGTTAAAATGTTAACATTGCCAATTTGAGTACAACATCGATAAATTAATATATCAGTGGTCGATAAGCTTGCAAGCGTTTAACAGTATCAAAAATAAAGCATCATTGTAATATGACCCACCAAGCTATGTTTTTTTCTAAAAATCCTTAAGACAGAAATTGTATAATTTGTGTAACGCCACTTGCAATAATTTCGCATGCTCGCTGTTAGTAACAGCTGAGTCGACGTTATGTTATTACCGCTGTTCTGTTGGCTGTTAACAGCGAACAGCTGCTCCAATGAGCGTGGGGAGTTCAGTTCAACAAGAACAGCTGAGCGTGAAAGTCGTAGTGCACGGAAAAAAGATACTCGCTTAGCTTTACCAAAAAAATTAACAAACGTGTACGAAAAGGATATAACACGCTTAGTCGCAGTCCAATCGCAAGTTCTTCAATCGCAGCCAGTACCAAACGTGCAAATAACAGCAACATTCAACAGCAAGTGTGTGCGAGCAAATAGCAACAAAGAGCCAGTTTCTGCGCCAATGGTAACACTTTGAATTGTTTAAACAAAAAGAAATCGAAATCGTCGGCCGAGTTAATGATGGTGTGATCGTTATATAAATGTTATAAATTTATTAAATAAAAATCACACACGCACACACACAGGAACAATTATGTGGATTTGTTTGCAAAGTGGCGAAATAATCAAAACTAACACGCACAATTCGACAGATCTTGTGCTCTAAATACAACAAATACACAACATACACTCCAATTGGAAACTAGTTGACCGCTTCAACAAACGGCTTCATTTGCATTTCTCGAGTGCGTGACAACCGTCAGATATTCAGATAGTCTGCCACCCAGCAACAGCAACAACAAGAACAACAACAGCCACCAAATCGAATATCGAGCATCGCGCATCGAAAATAGCCAACAGCGAGGTTAGTTCTATGCATATTATCTCTTCGGTTATAGATCGCCTGCATTTGCAGCTTACATACGTATATATATATATATGCATGCATGCATATGTATCTTATCAGTTGCCTAATCGCTGGCTTCTCTTTTTGAAAGAGCGGCTGCTTAATGGCAGCCAGCGTTTGGTTAGTTTGCGAGTTATGCAATTTGCTGGCTGCTTTCACAAATCGAATCTAGCAAGCACAATTCGATTGCAGGGGGCGGGGCGGTGCAACGCATGTTGCCAACAACTTTCTCCCGGCGACACGTCCCTTTTTTTTGTTGTTTGTTGTTGCCATTCTAAGTGCATTTCCTAAATCGCCCACTTGAAACACTGCGAGTGGTGGCAAAAATTGTTTCGAAATGTGTGCCGGCGGGACTAGCATTCGCATCCTGTTGCGCTGTTAACTTTTCCCATTTCCTGCAACTGTCGATGCGGCTCGAAAGTCTCCTCCGTTTCAAAATCAATGTCAGCCGTTGATTTCCTTGGCCCCGGCTTGCCTTGGCCTGGTCTGGTCTGGCCTGGTCTGGCCTGGACGATGTGCTGCGTTCACTAAACGAAATGAGCGACATCTGGCGCAGACAGACAGATTGGGCTGACTGCCGCCTGGCTGCCTGCGCCGCATTCAAGTTACAGTTATGTGAAGAGCGGCAATTTCAAAAATTCAACAACAACATTTTACAAGCATGCGTCGCACCTACGAGAGTGTTAAACTAGTAAATACCCTGCACTTGTGCTTTATGTTCTTTTTTTTAGTGCTTTTATTTCAAGCATGAGTCGCACCTACGAGAGTGTTAAACTAGTAAATACCCTGCACTTGTGCTTTATGTTCTTTTTTTAGTGCTTTTATTTCAAGCATGCGTCGCACCTACGAGAGTGTTAAACTAGTAAATACCCTGCACTTGTGCTTTATGTTCTTTTTTTTAGTGCTTTTATTTCAATTATATATAACAAACATATAATAATATGTCTATGCTATATTATCTTCGTGTGATTGTGCCTTAAATATAGTTTAATCTTTTGAAAGTAAATAGATAAATTTAAAAAAAAAATCTGTTCTAAATGCACAATTTGCCAACCGCTGTTAAATCTAAAGAGCTTTAATTTATTGAATATAGTTTTTGATCTATCGTTCCTATCGATCCTAACTGGTCGTTTTAACAATGCTATAATATATTGTACAATATGATGCATAAATTATTAAGAGGATCTTGATTAAATACAACATTTTCAAAACCATTTCCAAATATTGAACCGCTTTTCTTTTATTTTGTTTAGACTTAAAAAACATATTGCCTCTCAAAATTGCAATTTTAAATCCAGACTGCTCCATCAAATATATAAACAATCCTAACATAAATACGCTTTTTTTTATGCAGAGCACTTTGAGTGTAATTCATTTTTATTGATCTTGCCACAAGAGCGCAATTGCCCAAGTGGGATGCACGCTCATAAAAATTTGTTGTCGATTTTATTGGCTCTCCTAACAGCAGAAAACAGGGTATACAAAAAGATTTCCAAAAAAAAAAAATGCCACTTGCATTATGGTCGGTCTGCTGTCTGCTCTGTATTTGCTGTATTTCTGCCGGCTATTAAAAGCAAAAGTGAAAAATACCACACAGCCCCGCTGGCGACGTCAACGGCAAATGCAACGGTAACAACAACAACAACAACTGCAGCAGCAGCAGCAGCAGCAACAACAACAACTGCAACAGCGACAGCGACAGCTACTCGAGCAACTCTGTCAAGTGCGTTTGTCGCTTCCTACTCTTTGGGTGCGTTATGTGGCCAACCACCAACTGAACATGCACACGCATACAATACATATGTATTTACATATGCGTATGTCAATGTGTGTGCGTGTGTGCGTGATTCAATTACAAGCCAATCCAGTCCAAGTTGCCGCATTGCTGAGGAGTTGTCTGTGCCAGCCGGGCCTCAATTCGATGCTCGCTCGCTCGCTGGCATATTGCGAAAGAGCTTTGCAGCCCAGAGAGTTGGCCAAAGTCAAGCTGCACGCCTCATATATACATACATATATACATATACATACCTACACATATGTATGTATGTATTCACATTGATTCGAATTCCATTGGCGGCGATTTCATAATCGCTTGCGCTCGCTTCCCCCTGTTTAACTTAATTTTTTTTTGTTCGTATTTTTTTGTGGCTGCTTCTTCGCCTGGCTTTTTTTTATGGCTTGGCAGTTTTTTTTTTTTTTTTGTATGTGAGTGTTTAGCTTTTGATTTTTTTCGGGGCTTGAGCAACAACAACAACAACAATGGCAACACACAAAAAGTTGTTTCAATGTTGGTAACTTTCTCCTCAGCCACCTGCCAAAACCGCAGAGCGCACAGCTCACGCAGCAACAAAAGCTGTGTGCGTGTGTGTGTGTGTGTGTGTGTGTGTGTGTATCTGTATCCATTTGTCATGTTGTGTGTTTGATATGCGCGCTATGCTCAACAGTTGATTGCGCGATTAGCAAAAGTCGCATTCAAAACGCGTGCGCGCGAATTTCCAACCCAAGCTGCAATTTCATAATCATCTATCTTCAATCTTCAATCATCATCAACAATCACAAATAACAACAGCAACATCAACATATTCGCTGCCAAATAGCAGACAGCTGAGTCAAACTAGATGTGCTAATTGATCATTTATAGACGACAAGTCTCACATTGAACACGATCATTCCGAGAGCAGCGACTAACTATGACCAAGGCGAAGGCTTCGATTGCGTCTAGTCAACACAAAAACAAAGAACTGGCCAATGCACATGTACACAGTAACAATTACGACTTGGGTTTTGAAAGCGATTACCATTTGATAATACAAGCCAAACCTAATCCGACATTGTTTTTACTTATATATACTATTTATTTATTTATTTATTTATTGTCGACTTATGACAGTCGACACAAAAGAATTTATATAAAATTATAAAACATTTAAATGTAACTACAAAATTTTCATAAGATTTCAAATAGTAAATATATTATATTAAAGATATAAAGTTAAAATTACGTTAGGCTCTGGGGATATCAATAGCAAAATTAAATCATTGGTCCAACATTTGTTGCAAGGATTGGGGAAAACCCAGAAAAACCCAATCAAACCAAAAATCAAAAATCAATAAAAAATTTGTTTAGTATTAAAGATAAACCCTCTACATTTAAAGCCTTTCTGTTTACCTTTAGCTCCAAATTAAATAGATTCCAATTATTGCCAACTATAAATTATATTAAAGCATATTGTTAGAATATTTTGTTATAAATAATGTTACCCTAAGTCAAAGCAATTGCCTAGAAATGCAACAAAATTAAGTAATATTAAAGAAAACAAGTGGGAAAGGATTATCTTCGGCGTGCCAAAGATTCTATACTCTTTTCGAACCTTTAGGCAATTTTTACTCTGCCAACTGCAGCACTTTCATTAGCTGTAAAAATTGATATCATATGAATTTAAATTTTCTAGTGAAATATTAAATTTATTTCCAGTTGTATGGCAGCTATAAGATATATTGGTCCGATCCGGGCGGCTCCAATTAATGTGATGTATGTTTAAATAATAAGTATATGTGCAAAGTTCTGTCTCGATAGTTTTGAAAACATGGGATTTATGATCAAAACCGACTTCCAGTTGTATGGCAGCTAGAAGATATAGTGGTCCGATCCGGCCGGTTCCGACCAATGTGCTGTTCCTTTAAATAATAAGTCTCTGTGCAAAGTTTGATCACGATAGCTCAAGAACTGAGGACTAGTTTGAATACATACAGACAGACAGACAGACGGACATGGCTAGATCAATTTGTATTGTCATTCTAAGCATACTGGAAGTAACTTTTGGGGGTCTCCGACGGCTACTTCTATGCGTTACAAACTTCAGCACAAACTTAATATACTATTTTCTTCAAAAAGAGTATACAAAAATTGTGCAGGGTGTATCTAAGGTGTATCTATGAGGGCAGGGCCCATGAAAGATATTGCAATTAAATTGATGTTCGATCAAATCAGCTCAATGGCAAGCGAGTGTTCAAAAGACAACAGACGACGGCAGCACTTAAATTGCCTTTGTAATGCAAATATAAACACGAGTTTGCCTGGCCTAAACAGTACACAGACACACACATGCCCGTTTTAGCCATAAACATATTAAAGTTTATGGTTATTGGAGCCGCAACAACGGCAACAACGGCAACAACGACAACGTTGACGACTCCTGCTCGGCTTATGCAAATCTCTGATTAAAGCCACATCCACTGAGATAAGCTCTTCCTCGGCTTGGTTGGTTTTCATGTTCAGGGTTCACCAAGTGGAAGCCGTTGCAGTTGTTGCTATAGTTGTTACTGTCGCTGTCGTTGTTGTTGCTGTCTTAGCCATTGCTATTGCCTCAACCTCAAAGCGTTTCAATTGCCACTCCAAATTGCTGTTGACCGCCATGAATGCTGATGACTCTTAATGGTTTTAGGTAAGCTTCCAGCTACTACCACACGGACGACAACGCAACATTCCGCGCCCAAAACACAACAACAACAGCAACAACCACAACCAAAACGACAACCACTTAAATGCAACTGAAAACGAGCGCGTTTTGGTTTGCGTATTGGCATATGGCATAATCAAGTTTTCAACTCAAGTGGCTAACTTCCCCAGCCCCAGTCCCAGACGCAGCCGCTGCCCCTCACTGCCCCCGTTGGTCATCCGCTAGACTGGGCCACGCATGACGCTTGCAATTGCAACGGACCACTGAGGAGTAGTAGTCTTCGTTGTTGTCCCACCCCATCCCACACCACCTGCCCCCAACCCCCAACCCCCTTGCTCGACTGCAGTTGTCTAGTGGCTGCCAAGTTGTCTATGTCACATGCGTTTGCTTTATGTTTTATTGCCGTTTGCCGTTCGCCGTTTAATGTCGCTGCCACCGTCGCTTCATGTTGTTATTTGCATTGGCCAAACAGCGCTGCACAGTGGTCAAAATCGCTTGAAAATGTGCATATTTCAAAATCATTCTAGATTTTTGACAAATGGCATTTAAGTCATTTAATTGCTTGAAAACATTTTTACTATATATTTTGTAACATAAATGATATTAGCATTTATTACATATATACATACATATATAGTACTAAAATGTATGCTTTTCTCCTGGGCATTTCATTTGAATACACTTTTTTATACTCTTTTCGAAGAAAATAGTATATTAAGTTTGTGCTGAAGTTTGTAACGCATAGACGGAAGCTTCGGAGACCCCCAAAAGTTACTGCCAGTATGCTTAGAATGACAATACAAATTGTTCTAGCCATGTCCGTCTGTCTGTATGTATGCAAACTAGTCCCTCAGTTTTTGAGCTATCGTGATCAAACTTTGCACAGAGACTTATTATTCAAAGGGACAGCACATTGGTCGGAACCGGCCGGATCGGACCACTATATCTTATAGCTGTCATACAACTAGAAGTCTGTTTTGGCCATAAATCCCATGTTTTCAAAGTTATGGCGATGAAACCTTGCACAGATACTTATTATTCAAACATACATCACATTGATCGGAGCCGGACCGGATCGGATATCAATTTCTACTGCTAGTGAAAGTGCTGCAGTTGGCAGAGTGAAAATTGTCTAATGGTTCGAAAAGAGTATAACATCTATGGCACGCCAAAGATAATCCTTTTCCACTTGTCTTATATGAATCTATATTTATACACAGCTTTTATGGTCGCTTGTAAGCTGCAACTTCCAGTCGTTACACATAGATTTGTGATTCTCATTGATCATCAAAATCCATATATAATATCTAATTTTTCTGAATACGGTCAAATATAGGGCGTTTCGAAAACCCTGATGAGATAGCACTAAGAAAATCATTAAGCTTATTTATTTATTTATTTATTGTCGACTATTGACAGTCGAGACAAAAGAATTTATATAAAATTATAAAACATTTAAAGGTATATTAAAAATGTACATAAAATTTTAAAAATTAAATTAAAGATAAAAAGTTAAAATTACGTTAGCTTCTGGGGATATCAATAACAAAATTAAAACATTGGTCCAACATTTGTTGCAAGGATTGGGGGAAAACCCAGAAAAACCCAATCAAACCAAACATCAAAAAAAAAAATTTGTTTAGTAGTTTGTTAATAAGATATATAAAGAAATATTTTGTGTGGTATTGAAAATAGTTAGCTTAATATTAGAATTAGCCATTAACATTGTCCAGAGATTGCCTTAAGTTATGTTCCACTGTCATTGTTGTCTGCCATGTTAATGCAATGAGCAGCACAAATATTGAAATACACACAAGATGAAAGAAGCAGAAAAGGGTGCTGCTGAGATTGTCGCTCCATGTAATTATATTTTGCTCTCTTGTCAAATGCTATGCATAATTCTATCGTGTCTTGTTCTATGCATGCTCAGATTTGTTGTGTGATGTTGTGTGTGTGTCTGTGTGTGTGTGTGCTTGATGTGTGTGTATTTGTTTGCCCAGCTCTCAACGGGCGGCCTTTTCCCAAAAGGTCTCGCAAATATTGCACAAACGCATAATGTTTGAACTACACTCGATGTGGGATCTGTTGTAGATGTTGTTATTGTTGTTGCTGTTGTTATTATTGTTATTATTTCTGCTGATGTTGGTCTGGTCTGGAACCGCGCCTGCACTACTTACATACATATACATATGTCTGTCCATCAGTAGCTGTGTTTAGTTGACCCTCACACAGGCTTTATAATCAAACTTCAAAGTCAAACATTGATTGTTAGGCCTTGTCACAATAATGCCAATAAGCTAATCAAGCGCGTGGCGCAAAAAAACAAAATACCAATAATATTTAGCAACAATTTTCTTGACTTTGATTTAATTGAGCAACATTTTCCGGCACACGATTAGCTGCCAACGGATATGGCACAGATAAATCGGTTACAGATACAAAAGTAAAGGAACTGTTGTCTAGCTACAAACAATATATATATATATATGTATATATATATATATTGCATATAGTATTTGTTTTTGTGCCAAATCTTGATGCGTACATATCTCACAAAGTCGATGGTATTTAAATGGAATTGTTCTTGATTCTAAGAACGATTTTGTATTCACTATATATGTATTTCTATATTTCGCAAAAAACATGAATCACTTATCTAATATTGTTTATGGTCAGCTGCTAGAGCGAATTTCATGATTTATTTGGTTTAAGCATATTCCAACCTTATGGTTAACACTTTTATAGTGGTCTCTGTCACAAGCTAATCCTGGCAACTTCTCAAGTCGCCCACACAGGAATCAATTTGCGTTAAGCCTGAAATGGCAGAAGTGGATGTGGATGTGGAAGGACAACTTGGCTAAAGAGTGTCGAAGGGTAGGTAGGGTGACCCCTGTTCCATGGCTGTAATCCAGACGCAGCCATGCAGCCGTGTAATATGAATGTGATTGAAAATTGAAATTGCATCCGGTGAACATCGGAGGCAGAGTGTGGCATCCTCAAATACCCAGCAGCATGTGTATGTGCATAAAAGGTATCTAAGGCTGACTTATTGCGTGGCAAATTCAATGTTCATCAGATGAAGTCAGTCTAGTAATGTATACAATTAAAAAAATTAGTTTTTCTATGCATAGCTATTAAAAAAATGCAACAAAAAAACCATAAACAATAGCATATATCTTAATTATCGAAGTTTTCAGGTGATATTAAAAAGCGCATGATTGATATTGGTTTTTTCATAGCTGATTTCCATTTGAATGACTGAATTGATTAACTTGCATTGTTTGCACATATTGTAATTACAGGGTATATCGCCATTAGAGCTGATACTTTTGTTCCATGTTGCGTCTTTTTATAGTCAGAATTAAAATTCAAATTTACGAAACTGCAGCTGACAACAGGCCAAACAACTTGCTAACTTTACGAGACGGCGATGGCAGCGATAATGATGATTACCGACTGATAGGCCAATGATGATGTGTTACGTATACGTATAGGTGTACGTATAAGTATAGGTATACGTAAGTACATATGTGTGGGTGTAGTATGGTTAGTTTGTTGATGGGCTGTTGTTACCCGTGTGCGATTAGAAGGATGTTTAAATTGTTTTGCATGCTTGGTTGAGAGTGCGCTTTTAGTGAGCACTTGGGCCCAACCAAACCAAGCTAACCGAGCATGAAGGCAGCTTAAGCTTGGCGCACTTAGCGTGATTGCTAAAATCGGCGCTCATCGCATCGGATCGCATCGCATCGCATGCTGGCTGGCTGGTTGGTTGGGAATCCCAAGGCGTGCCTTGGATCAGTTGGCCACGCGTGCCGGCGGCGGGGGCGGCACTGAGTCGCATAGACCTTGATAAAGCGCATTTCAATTATGGTTTAGCTAATTACATAGCCTCAGATTGCTTAAATTGTTAACAGAGACTTCAAATGTGTTCATGTGTTCGTTCGTTCGTTCGAGTGCCTGTCCCAGTCGTGTTAATGGGCAATTAAGCGGCGTTGCCCGCCAATTAGCCATAGACCTGTTCAAGCATACATAGTAGACCAAATAGTCGGAAGCTCAATATGTTTTGAGCTGCATATTATGCATATTGCATGCATGTGGAGTGTATGCAACTAGTTTGCTAATATTGTTACTCCCGGTTCGATGCACGCGCCAAAAACCAACCACAATTTGTTTAAACAACGAATCGAAGTTTCAAAGCACTATTGCGAATACTCTTTGTGCTGTTGAATGAAAAAAATACTAGCAATGTATTTCTTAAAAATGCATGAAAAGACAGTATTTAAAGGAGCTTTTGTCATCGTTTTGGAAATGAAAGGAAATCCCCATAATGCTTTAGAGAAGTTATTGATTATTTTCTGAGTATTTATGTGTATATTTCATATATTATACTACATATGCTACAAATCATACTTTTGCAAAGAGAAACTTATGTGTGACACTCATTCAGCAGGCATTTCTCGAAGACGCTAAAAACATTTAATACTGTTTCGCTCGAGCAACGTTTTAGCCTATTTTCTGTATTGGTTTTTTGTTTTTGTTTTTGTTTTTTTTGGCAAGGGTATCGAAAAACAACAACTTTCTATTTCATTGCGATTGGTTCCGGTTTTTTTTTTTTTTGGGATGCTTGTTAATGGCCGCGCATCTTGAAGCGTTTGCGTGGACATCAACGATCTGAATCTGAACAAATAAAATCAAATCAATAAATGGTCACCGCATTTGGGTCAATGTCAAAAGCGCTTGGTCGCTCCAACTTCGATTTGAAAACATAAATACGATGATGGCTATAGTATTGACGTTGATTTCGATGTCGATATCTCCATTTGGCCCATTAACATTGGCCTACGATATTGACAATACACGTGGCGGCCGCGACAAACAGCTCTTGGCTTATTGTTCTGTTAGCCAGCATGAAAGAGCTTTACAACTTGCTGCATTTTAATTGGAAATGTTAGCCTTGTCAAAGTTTTTGGCCCAGGCGGCAACAGAGGCGCTCAAATCTTTTGATGTGATGATGAAGCATACAAAGTGGCTGCCATATGTACGATTTGCATACACAAGCATATATTTATATAAGTGTATATAAGCGCGTGTATATACATGTATGTATAGACATATGTGTGTGAGCTTTGATTTTGGTCTTGAAGCTTTTTTTTTTATTTTGGTTAGACTTTAAAGTTTGTGGCGCTCAAAGTTTTTCCTGGCGTGCCGCTTTGATTGCATACAAATTAGCGGTATTCGCATTTTTGGTAGAAAGTAAAACTGTTTTTATTGAATTTATTTATTTGCCCGCTGTTGCCTCGGTCTGCAGCCATTAAGCGGCAACTTTTACTTTTTTCAGAAACTTGTAAATTACACAGGCACTCGCAGCAGCACAAGAAGAAGAAAAACCCCGAAAAACAAAACAAAACAAGTAATCATGATCAATAAAAGACAGCTCGACTATGTGAGACCCTGTAAAATACTAATAAAAAAAGTACTATGTAAATATTATGAGATCAGAATATGCTGCTTTTAATGGGTATTTTTCGTGCCATCAAGATGTACACTTATACACTATAGGATACAGAATTTGATCATAAATTCACCGCAACTGCAGCTTTATTATACCCACTTTGCACCTGTAATGAGTACAGGGTATACAAATTAGTTTCTTTTCGTTATTATTAGTTTTTACTTTGTGTCACGACTCGTTTATTGTGCTGCATTTATCTTCTATTCAATCATGTTTAATGCGTCCCAATCTAAACCAGTTGTCAACACATTTTATTTCAGTGCAACAAAAACAAAAAAACAGATAGATATTTTATCTGGTAAAGTGCTTGATAAGCTATGGCCAGAGTGCGTAACTGTTTACTTAGTTTTGGCGAAAGCTGGGAAGCCGACTTTTAGCAATCCAGTTTATGGGAGCTTATCTCTAAAACATGCTGTCTAATTCACATTTAGTCACGTCTGCATATTGTGGCATTGACACTATTTATTATCTAACAAATGTGCAGTTATAACTGTTTTTTCATTCATTCAGTAAAGTAGAACACATGCACCTGAAAATAGAACAACTTTCCTATCGCAACCAATTTCACTGATTTCTATTCAACTATTCAACTGTCATCACACACATCAACAGAACTATATGTATGTGTATATATATATATATATATCTGTTGCAACACTGTCAGTATAAATATATATATATATATATCAATGGCAGTCATTCGTCGTGGCGCCAAATCCCTAAGCAATCATAATTGATGTTATATACGTTTGTATATTTGTATGTATTATATCTGCATATTCCGAATTGATTGTAGATGTGGAAATACAATTTGTTGCCTTATCAGCAGAAACGCGTATACACATTTATAAAACACAGAAATCAAGCGACTTCAGCATGACTAATAGTCTATGTCGATTCGAACTTTAGCACTGCTGACGGCAAATTCTATATTATATATAAAGACAAACATAGTACTAATCTACAATATTCAATAGTGGTGTTAATTGTATTTGGATCAAATAATTAAAAACACTAAATATTATATGAAATAAAAATGTAAATTGTCTGGCTTTCAGCATATTTATTTTTAGTTACATTATAGGAATAAAGCATATCTTCCCCTATAAATAGTGTTTGTATTTTTTTATTGAGTATCACCAAAAAAAAAAAAAACAGAAAAAAAAATTAAAATTCAAAATTACAGAAAATAACATTTAAAATTATAAAATGTATTGTAAAATATGTGTAAAATATGTGTAAATTCCAAAATTGACATAGAAGATATTTATACATTTATTGTCGACTATTGACAGTCGACACAGAATAATGATGTTTAGATTATAAAATATTTCAAGTTATAAATAATACTAAAATGTTAACTTCTGATATAAACAATAATTTTCTGTAAATTTCTTGTAATCCCTTGCCAACATTCTCAAATATATGATAATAGAGTATTATTTTCTCGACGTTTATACAATTATACAATTTCTTTTGCCTACTTATTAATTGAAGCATTAAATAACATTTTAATGTTGCCAATGTTGACTGAGCGTTTATTGCCTCTCTCGTTGATGTAACACAGCATTTCACCAATTTTGTTGTCGAGCGCAAGTCAAAAGGAATTTGCATTTTCAAGTGCTCTATAATCCTTATAAAGACTTTAAAATGTTCAATTAATGCGTGCTCATGTCAGGCCACGCCTACTCAACTTAAAGCGCCCACTTTGTCGTTTATATTTTTCGGAAAAACCATAGCGTTCGTTTCTCCTATTGCTTTCCGTTGGTTTTCGTTTGTTACTTTAACTAATTATTGTTTGTTTATATATGTGAGCGCCAGAGAAATGTTTACTGCAATAAGCAAAGTGAAAATTCGGCAAACAATTGTTTCAATATTTTTCGGCAAAAACAATTTGATTGGCAGCCATAACTTAATCTGTGGGCTGGAATTCTCGGCATGCCAACATGGTCAAAACGAATACAAATTCAAATTCAAATCGAATCGAATCAGAACAATAACAAATCATCAGAGACGCTAATTGCACTAAAAATTTGCATTGGCCTTTGGACTCCAATGAGAATTGCTGGGAAACTGTTGGCCAAACAAAGTCCAAACTAAATGCAATCAAAACTATTTTCAGGGTAGCGCCTGCAATTAGTGGTAAAAAATCATTTGAAGGGAAATAAATATACATACATATGTATTTAACAATAAATATTTTGATTGTCATATTATTTTGGGCAGCTGACGAACGAACGAATACAATTAACAGCCAAATGTTAATAACCACATTTTGACAAAAACAATATAAAGTCATCAAAACAAGCCCAAGAAGTATGGAAAATTTTGCGAAAAGTGATCATACAAATCAAATGGATGGGAATGCGAATGGGATGAGCACCCACGTCCGCACATTGAGTCATCTGCCGCTTTCCTGGTAGCCGGACAAACTGTAATTTACGATCCATGCTGGTCACTTGTTGCATGCCAATTAGATGGCTTACCCAGCAATTGGCGCGGGGAAAGCCTATCAATGCAGCGCTCGCAATTTTCTCAGAACTTTTTTTAGCAACCAAATATATGCATTAATACTACGTAATGTATGTACATTCATACATATGTTTATACATTCCCCCGTACACATAACAATGGCCCAATTGGTCTCTGGTCTGTTGCGCTCTTCTTTTTGGGTGCTTGAGGCGCTTTGTTTCTGCTTTTGACCGGCCTGCTTTGTTTTATACCCTGAACCCATTAAAAATGGGTAAAAAGGGTATAATGAAGTTGTGCAAAAGTATGTAACAGGCATAAGGAAGCATCTCCGACCATATAAAGTATATATATTATTGATCAGTATCAACAGCCGAGTCGATCTAGCCATGTCCGTCTGTCTGTCTGCACATATATCAGAGACTATAAAAGTGAGAAATCTCATATTTGGCGTATAAGTTCTCATAGAGCCTGGACAGACCAAGTTTCTTTCATTTTGCCAATAGTTCGACCAGTTCAAAAGTTATCGATCAATTTCGATTTCAGACCAGCGTTCTTTGGCGCTCAGTGAAGAAGCAAGTTAACTGCTTAAACTGCTTGTACTGCTTACAGTATGTGTCTTTTTGTATGTTAGTGTACATACATAAGTAAGTACGAATGCATGTTAGCACTGGCTTCAGGGTATCGGCTAGTCGGGCACTCCCAACTTAAGCACTCTTACTTGTTTCTTATTGTTTGGCGAGTTTCTCTTCTTATAGCTAACATCTATTTCGCCTGCTCTACTGAATAGCCCCCTGCTCGCTTCACACTCTCTCTCTCTCTCTCTCTCTCTCTCTAGCCCTCTCGCTGACTCCCTCTCCCACTCAGACTTGCTGCTTGGGGGCTGCTTTCGTAAGGTTGAGGTCGAGACCAACATCCGTTTGGTGAGCGCTTTTCAAATGTAAACGAAAAAGCAGGCAAAACAATGCAAAGCGCACACACGCGTGCATTGAGAACGTCAGCACAATATATTAATACCCTGTATCCATTCTAAATGAATATAGAGTATAAGCAAGCAAAAATCCATAAGTTATGCTTACATATGCAGATCAACTAGTTTTTTTTAATATATATTGAAAGATTTTAAGATATTGGTATTTGGTTTTATGATAGATAGATTGTTAGATAGATTTGTATATAGATAGATATCTAGAAGGATGGATAGATCGATAGATAGATAAATAAATAAATATATAGAGAGTTATATATATAGGACGATAGATATATAGACAGATAGATGGTAGACTGATAGATGTATAGACAGATAGATATATAGACAGATATATATATAGACAGATATATAGACAGATAGATGTATAGACAGATAGATATATAGACAGATAGATGTATAGACAGATAGATATATAGACAGCTATATATATAGACAGATACATATATAGACATATATATATATAGACAGATAGAAGACAGATAGATATATAGACAGATATTTATATAGACAGATAGATAGATATATATACAGATATATAGATATATAGATATATGTATGTAGATATACAGATAGATATATAGATACATAGATAGATATATAGATAGATAGATAGATAGATAGATAGATAGATGATAGATGGATAGATAAATAGATAAATAAATAGATGTATAGATAGATATATAGACAGATAGATGTATAGACAGATAGATATATAGACAGATAGATATATAGACAGATAGATATATAGACAGATATATATATATAGACAGATAGAAGACAGATAGATATATAGACAGATAGATAGATATATATACAGATATATAGATATATGTATGTAGATATACAGATAGATATATAGATACATAGACAGATATATATATAGACATATACATCTATCTGTCTATATATCTATCTGTCTATATATATATCTGTCTATATATCTGTCTATATATATCTGTCTATATATATATATACAGATAGATAGATACATAGATATTTGTATGTAGATATATAGATAGATAGATCGATAGATAGATAGATAGATAGATAGATAGATAGATAGATAGATAGATAGATAGATAGATAGATAGATAGATAGATAGATAGATAGATAGATAGATAGATAGATAGATAGATAGATAGATAGATAGATAGATAGATAGATAGATAGATAGATAGATAGATAGATAGATAGATAGATAGATAGATAGATAGATAGATAGATAGATAGATAGATAGATAGATAGATAGATAGATAGATAGATAGATAGATAGATAGATAGATAGATAGATAGATAGATAGATAGATAGATAGATAGATAGATAGATAGATAGATAGATAGATAGATAGATAGATAGATAGATAGATAGATAGATAGATAGATAGATAGATAGATAGATAGATAGATAGATAGATAGATAGATAGATAGATAGATAGATAGATAGATAGATAGATAGATAGATAGATAGATAGATAGATAGATAGATAGATAGATAGATAGATAGATAGATAGATAGATAGATAGATAGATAGATAGATAGATAGATAGATAGATAGATAGATAGATAGATAGATAGATAGATAGATAGATAGATAGATAGATAGATAGATAGATAGATAGATAGATAGATAGATAGATAGATAGATAGATAGATAGATAGATAGATAGATAGATAGATAGATAGATAGATAGATAGATAGATAGATAGATAGATAGATAGATAGATAGATAGATAGATAGATAGATAGATAGATAGATAGATAGATAGATAGATAGATAGATAGATAGATAGATAGATAGATAGATAGATAGATAGATAGATAGATAGATAGATAGATAGATAGATAGATAGATAGATAGATAGATAGATAGATAGATAGATAGATAGATAGATAGATAGATAGATAGATAGATAGATAGATAGATAGATAGATAGATAGATAGATAGATAGATAGATAGATAGATAGATAGATAGATAGATAGATAGATAGATAGATAGATAGATAGATAGATAGATAGATAGATAGATAGATAGATAGATAGATAGATAGATAGATAGATAGATAGATAGATAGATAGATAGATAGATAGATAGATAGATAGATAGATAGATAGATAGATAGATAGATAGATAGATAGATAGATAGATAGATAGATAGATAGATAGATAGATAGATAGATAGATAGATAGATAGATAGATAGATAGATAGATAGATAGATAGATAGATAGATAGATAGATAGATAGATAGATAGATAGATAGATAGATAGATAGATAGATAGATAGATAGATAGATAGATAGATAGATAGATAGATAGATAGATAGATAGATAGATAGATAGATAGATAGATAGATAGATAGATAGATAGATAGATAGATAGATAGATAGATAGATAGATAGATAGATAGATAGATAGATAGATAGATAGATAGATAGATAGATAGATAGATAGATAGATAGATAGATAGATAGATAGATAGATAGATAGATAGATAGATAGATAGATAGATAGATAGATAGATAGATAGATAGATAGATAGATAGATAGATAGATAGATAGATAGATAGATAGATAGATAGATAGATAGATAGATAGATAGATAGATAGATAGATAGATAGATAGATAGATAGATAGATAGATAGATAGATAGATAGATAGATAGATAGATAGATAGATAGATAGATAGATAGATAGATAGATAGATAGATAGATAGATAGATAGATAGATAGATAGATAGATAGATAGATAGATAGATAGATAGATAGATAGATAGATAGATAGATAGATAGATAGATAGATAGATAGATAGATAGATAGATAGATAGATAGATAGATAGATAGATAGATAGATAGATAGATAGATAGATAGATAGATAGATAGATAGATAGATAGATAGATAGATAGATAGATAGATAGATAGATAGATAGATAGATAGATAGATAGATAGATAGATAGATAGATAGATAGATAGATAGATAGATAGATAGATAGATAGATAGATAGATAGATAGATAGATAGATAGATAGATAGATAGATAGATAGATAGATAGATAGATAGATAGATAGATAGATAGATAGATAGATAGATAGATAGATAGATAGATAGATAGATAGATAGATAGATAGATAGATAGATAGATAGATAGATAGATAGATAGATAGATAGATAGATAGATAGATAGATAGATAGATAGATAGATAGATAGATAGATAGATAGATAGATAGATAGATAGATAGATAGATAGATAGATAGATAGATAGATAGATAGATAGATAGATAGATAGATAGATAGATAGATAGATAGATAGATAGATAGATAGATAGATAGATAGATAGATAGATAGATAGATAGATAGATAGATAGATAGATAGATAGATAGATAGATAGATAGATAGATAGATAGATAGATAGATAGATAGATAGATAGATAGATAGATAGATAGATAGATAGATAGATAGATAGATAGATAGATAGATAGATAGATAGATAGATAGATAGATAGATAGATAGATAGATAGAAAGAATGATATATAGATGGGGATATATAGATATATATCTTAGTTGTAAACATATGTATGTGCATATTGCATATACAAAATCTGGAATTAATGCCATTCAAAGCTGAGTTGAAGGTATCTCATAGTCGCTCTCGTGTTTTGATCTCCAGCTTTTCCAATTTTCCATTGCTAATTTTAAACATTTCGCCACTCAATAGTTTATCTTAATTTTGTTGTATTTGGCTTTCAGCAGAAGCCCAGCGGCGCCTTCGTCGAATTGTTGTTGTTGTTGTTGTTAGTATTATGGGTCTGCTTATCTTCATATATATGTAATACCAAAATAAACATTCAACTGAAAATGGGAATTAATTTCTCAAAGTATTTTGCAGTGCTCGGCCACAGGCCACATCTTGTCAAGAGCTGAGATGCACTTTGAATACAACGAAGAGAAAAATGGAAGAACAGCGCGAAACAACAAATTCAAATGTTTGTTTGTTTTCATTTGCTTAGCTCCACTATTGCAAAATTTTACCGCACTTATCATCATCATCAACAGCTCAATTATCTAGAATGAGTTTGGAGGCAGGAAGTTGAAATTAGACGATACAATTTTGTTGACTGAGTATTGTAAAATGAAAGCAAGATAAAAGTCAAATATGCGTAGAAAAAAAAGCTTCCCGTTGGGGTCATAGGTTCAAGATATATGTATGTATTTATGCTTTTAAAGTTGCTGTTTTTTAATAAGATCTAAAGTCATTTTTGTTTTCACATCCGCCTGAGAACAAAGTGCTAAAATTTTGTGCAAATCTATAAATATTTAACAGGTAAAAGATATTTTTAAGCGGCAGATAAGAGAAAGAAACTTTTCAACATTGAATTGCTGGGGATTAAGGAAAATATGTATTAAATTGCAGAAAGTAATTTAAGCTTAACAATCCCTCAAATAAATTTTATTTAAATATCTTGTGCATCAGAATATTTTCATATTTATAACTAAACTTAGGAAAAAAACTTCAATTGGAGGTTTTTTTATATTTATTAGAATTCATGCTAAATACGCAATTAACTAATTTGTGTGTCTAATTTTTATAAGATTTATTATAATCACTTGTCTGCAAATTTATGTGCCAAGGAAAATGGAATTTCTGAATTAAGGTGAATTTTTCTAAGCTATTATGAAATAATGAAAGAATATAACAAGTTTTGTAGTGGGATCAAATAAAATCCATTTAGTGCTTGACATCACTCATGTTATTATTGACTTATGAGGTTTGACACTATATATATATATATATATATATATATACATGTGTATATGTAGTAAACGGAAGACTGTCGATGGCTTTAAGCACAAAGCAAATGATTCCAATCGTTTTGGCGATATGCAAATATTTGATCTTTTTGACGTACGTGCTGTTTTCAGTGCTTATGTCCAGCCTATTTGTACAAGTTTTGCGAATTCTCTTGAAAGTGTTTATTACTTAAAAAAAAACCCCAATAAGATTTGTCAATGAAGAGCGTTACCAATATGATTTACACATTCAAAGAAGACCTTAGATCATAGTACTTGCAAATAAGCTTTGGAATTTATTAGCTTGTGAAATACCAGCCAATGATTTTTATAAAGCGAACATATTGAATTAGAGAACAGTAAAGTAACTTGAACAAGTAAGAGTGCTCTAGTCGGGAGTGCCTGACTAGGAGATACCCTGAACCCAGTCCTTACATTCATACTAATCTACCAGTGTGTATACATACATGTAAATAACTTCTGTGTCTATTGTCCGATCATTCTGAAACTTTCAGGACATTGGCTATAAAATGTGTGACCAAACCAAATTGCAAGGTCATAACTTCAAAATGCGTTTTTTCAACTTTTTGGGGATTTGGGGGTGGTATCCAAAAAGTGAAATATTTGTAATATGGGTATGATCGAGGACGAGTTATCGATAAAATGAAATAAACTCGTACTGTCCCGGGACTACGAGAACTTATATTCCAAATATGAAGTCTCTAGTCTCTGATATCTGCACAAAACCATAATTCGCTTTTTACCCATTTTTAATGGGTTCAGGGTATACAAATATGAGATTATGTCTTATGGCAAATAAAAAAGTAATTAAATGTAATCACCTTTATAATTCAAAGAACTTGCTTTTCAAATTAACTCCAAACGACTATCTTACTTTGAAATTATTCTGAAAAACTTAAAACGGTTTCTTTCTTTACATTACAAAAGTAAATGCACTCACAGTCCTTTATAATCATCATGTATTTAGATACTCTATCAGGGTTACAGGCTCTTAAGATCATTCAAGATTACAAGACAAAGCAAGTTTGTTGACTAACGATACGCCAAGATATTTAATATATTTTTTAGATAGCAGGGAGGCTTTAAGAATGGATTGTATCTGTAGTTCTATCTCTAGATTATCCGGCTTAGCCTAATCTCTAGCTGTATCTGCTTATCGATGCTTATCCCAACTTACAACTTATTGTTAACTTATTGTTCTCTTAGAGAAGTCACAGCCCAATCAGGCATTCGAACCACGATCCTCGATCAATCACAAATAATATCTTATAATAAAAACGAAATACTTATATGTTCACACTTTTAATGCATGTTCACCTCTATGTTAACATGATCTTGATCTACTCTTTCATCCCTGGCCTTTGAGGCGTTCTGTTTGCTTGACTTTAGCGCATAAAATTTGTATCCATCTATGCAGCTGGAAATAGCACCCGACAATTACACTGCTTTTCATTTTAGCCATAGCAAATGAATAATAAAAAAGAAAAAAACAAAAAAAAAACCGTTTCCAGTGCCCCTGAGAATGAGCTCATTGTTTATGCCCAGCGATTTTTAACGATCGCTCCAGCTCTAGACCCACTGCCAGCCAAATAGCCCCCCGAAGTCTATATATTTATGACATTTGTGCATATGTTAATGCACTTACATGTAAACAGTGCTCCGGGAATTGGATCGACCCAACTGCCGGCTGCTGCTGTTGTTGTCGTCGTGCTTTATGGCCAAAGGCTTCGGATTACACAATCCAAAACATGGCTCGTTGTATGTCTGTGTTTTATTTCGAGTAGAAAACCATCTTTAGTGCTGCTTGCCACGATAAGCAACGGCACTTGAAGAAGCAGTGCATAACTCAAACTCACAGCCAGACAGACTCTGAATATTTATGGCGCCATCCCAGGATGCTTGTCTATGCCGGGCACGTTGCGAGCGATCGTTCGCCCAGATTTGTGCCAAGTGCCAAGTGGCTTAATTAAGCCGGCCAGCCAGAGCCAGCGCCAGAGCCAGAGCCTGAGCTGCAGGCGTAGGCATGCGGATGTGCTGACCACTGTGGGCGCCGCCCTGGCTTATGCCATCAATCAGTGGGCAAAGCTGCGCAGGCGAAAGGTAAACGCAGAAGCAAAGGCAAAGGCGAATAAGGAAAGCAGACGCACAATGCCTGTCCAAGGACGCGATCAAATCCGCTTAGTGTAATAACCAGAGCAGCGAGTTATTTCCCATACCCACCCGACACTTTATAGCCGAAATGGGGCATATTAGCTTCGCCTATAAACTATACATTTTTATACCCTGAACCCATTAAAAATGGGTAAAAAGGGTATAATGAAGTTGTGCAAAAGTATGTAACAGGCATAAGGAAGCATCTCCGACCGTATAAAGTATATATATTATTGATCAGTATCAACAGCCGAGTCGAGCTAGCCATGTCCGTCTGTCTGTCCGTCTGTCTGTCTGTATGAACACACAGATATCAGAGACTACAAGAGCTTGGAACATAAGTTCTCCTAATCCCGGGACAGATCAAGTTTATTTCATTTTATCGATAACTCGTACCGTTTAAAAGTTATCGATAAATTTCGATTTCAGACTAGAGTTTTTGGGACATAACTTCAAAGTTATAAGAGCTAGAGGCCCCAAATTTGGCATGTATAATCTCGAATAGCATACACATGTAATAAATATTTAACTTTTTGGATACCAGCCCCCAATCCCCATAAAAGTAAAAAAAAACATTTTTTAATTTGGTCACACATTTTATTGCCCAGTTTGTGCCCAAAAAATTTTAATAATATCGGGTAATAAACACAAAAGTTTTTAAGGATTTAACTTTCCATTGTGTGGAGCTCGCACTGCTTGTAGCATGTGTATGTGTGTATGTACACTGACTGGTTAGTATGAATAAATAAATAATAATAATAATAATAATAACCAAAAATAATAAATGTAGGGACTGGGTTCAGGGTGTTTCCTAGTCGGGCACTCCCGACTAGAGCACTCTTACTTGTTTTCTTTGCAATTCATTCACTTTGATCAGTCAAAGGCTTTTACTTAATTTTTTTTTTGCTGTTTCAGTTATTTAATTAAAAACGTTTTCATGAATATCAAAGACTACTTACTTATCGTTTAGCATTCCAGAAATTTAACAACAAACTTATTATATTTGTGATATTATGCCCCTGTTCTCCAAAACTCGCTGAAGAAACCCTCGATGGATCATGGTAAAATAGCTTGGCGATCATCTATGGTTACTTTTTAGATGCATCTTGAAAATAGGAGCAAATTACAAAACATATCGCTAATTGCACTATAATAATATTTATTTATATGTTTTGTATTTTGTATAGCGCACAATGCTAATATTAAGAGCCTATTCAGAAAGTTTTAACAGAATGAAGCTTTTAAATACATTCATTTGATTAGGACCTAGGATACTTGAGACAATTTTGATTGCTTATCTTTGAACATATTTCCGAAAACAACTTCTGCTGGAATTGTAAAATCAAATGCTGTAAAAAAATTCAATCCTATTATGCTCAGGCTATACAGGGTGTCAATTGGTTCTGCAAGTGGAAAGTAGCTTTTCTACTAGCCTTCTTCTCGTTTTTGTTTTTTTGCATTCACAGTCGCAGTCACATTGGCATCAATCGGCTTTTGGGGTCGTCGTTATCGCAGCGAGAACAAAACAGCCGACCAAATGTGTCAACAGCAATCGAAAATTGTGTTGCTTTAGTTGTTAAATTGTGTTAATGCTGCTGCTGCTGCTGCTGCCATTGCTGGCCCGGCTGAAAGGCAACTTAATGCGCAACGATTATGTGGCGCTGGCAAGTTGAGTGGCCGCAGTCAACTGAGTCCTTGACCATAGTGGAATTGCCCGACTTACCGCCACATCGTTTACTTTTCATTGCAGCGCTTGAAGGAAGCACGCTAGTGCTAGTGTCAGTTTGGGCCATCGAGCAGCGTGCTGGGCAACATAACCACAGAGCACTGGACGAGCTCACTGAACACAGCAGCAGCAGCAGCAGCAAAGATGATTGGACGTCTGTTTCGCGCCCATGGCGAGTTCTGTGCCTCGCATCCCTGGGAGGTGATTGTCGCCCTGCTCACCATCACCGTCTGCATGCTGACCGTGGACAATCGCAGCACTATGGAGGCGGCCAATGGTCTTAGCAGTGCCACAGCCGCTGCGGCTGCTGCCGCTGCCACGCCCACTGGCGCTGCAGCGCCGCCAATTTTGGCCAGCGCAACACCATCGGCCACCTCAAGCCGCCATCGGCCGTGTCACGGCTGGAGTCAATCCTGCGACGGCCTCGAGGCGGAATACAATGCCGCCGACGTGATCCTCATGACCATTGTGCGCTGCACCGCCGTGCTCTACTGCTACTATCAGTTCTGCAGCCTGCATCGACTGGGCTCCAAATATGTGCTAGGTAAGAGCTAAGAGAACGGATTGCGTCAGAGCTTGGGACGCGTGTGTTGATCTAACTGATTAGCTGCTGCCTGAAGAATACGCTTGCTTTGTTTGCCCGCTTCGTTGGCTACAACTATTTTTGCGTCTACGGCTGCTGCCATGTGCGCCGTGTTTGGCCAACGTTTTAGCTGCCTTTTTGGGCGGTCCGTGGCATTTCTCACGCGCTGTCTAAGTGAAACGACCTCTGTTGCTAATTCCGAAACGAACTCGAATTCGAATTCGAACTCGAACTCGAGTTTCAAGTGCGCTCCCATAATTGTCTTGTGTGTGTTTGTTTTGCAGGCATCGCCGGACTGTTTACGGTCTTCTCCAGCTTCATATTCACCACGGCGATAATCAAGTTTCTCGGCAGCGACATATCCGATTTGAAGTGAGTAACTGACAACTTGCACAAACGCCTCGAATTCATTAGTTACCACTAACCCACAATTGTTACTCACCTGCAGAGATGCGCTCTTCTTTCTGCTGCTGGTCATTGATCTGTCCAATTCGGGCCGTCTAGCGCAGCTGGCGCTCTCGGGCAGCAGCCAGGCGGAGGTCACACAAAACATCGCACGCGGCCTCGAGCTGCTGGGTCCCACCATATCGCTGGACACCATTGTGGAGGCGCTGCTCGTCGGCGTGGGCACTCTGTCGGGCGTGCAGCGCTTGGAGGTACTCTGCATGTTCGCAGTGCTCTCCGTGCTGGTTAACTATGTGGTCTTTATGACCTTCTATCCCGCCTGCCTCTCGCTCATATTCGATCTGTCGCGCAACGGCGTGGACATGTCTGTGGTGCGTGAGCGCGCGAAGGGCTCGCTGCTGCTCAAGTCGCTAACCGAGGAGGAGCAGAAGGCCAATCCGGTGCTGCAGCGCGTCAAGCTGATCATGACAACCGGCCTGATGATTGTGCACATCTACAGTCGCATCGTTTTCAGCAATAGCGACTATGATGCCGTCGACAAGACGCTCTCTCCCACGCTCAACCTGAATGTCAACAACAATCGCACGGATTCCGGCGAAATTACCGACATCATTATCAAGTAAGTAATCCGCAGAGAAAAGTGCATAGCAAAATGATTTCAGTTTGGTTCCATGATCATGTACATAAATAATAACATCATAAGAGTACAACGTATTTTAGAGTCCAAAAGTTTTGACTAACTTGTACTCCAACATTCACAGATGGCTGACAATGAGTGCGGATCACATAGTCATCTCTATTGTTTTGATTGCCCTCGTCGTGAAATTCATTTGCTTTGACAATCGCGATCCGCTGCAGGAGCAGCTGCGTCAGTCCACCATAGCGAAGGCCTCGCAGACCACGCCGCTGGCAGAAGAGCCAAGGGATAGCAAAGCTCCAACGATTGGCGCCTGCACTCCGCTCTTCTTCATCGAAGAGCACAGTTCGGCCAATGCAGCGACGCAGACGGAGCTGGTGTCGGTGCGACAACGACTGGCGCCTCCCACACGGCCGCCACGTCCACTGAAGGAGTGCTTGGAGCTGTTGAACGCCACGGACGAGACTGGCGGCCCCAGCGCTCTGAGCGATGAGGAAATCATTGCAATTGTGAATGCCGGCGGCAAACACTGTCCGCTCTACAACATCGAGTCGGTGCTGGGGGATGCGGAGCGCGGGATTCGTCTGCGTCGCCAGATAATCGCGGCACGTGCACAGATGCCCATGCAGCAGCTGGAAGTGCTGCCCTATCAGCACTTTGACTACCGCCGAGTGATGAACGCCTGCTGCGAGAATGTCCTGGGCTATGTGCCCATACCTGTCGGCTTTGCGGGCCCCTTGGTGTTGGATGGCGAGCAGTACTACGTGCCCATGGCCACCACCGAGGGCGCTCTGGTCGCGTCCACGAATCGCGGCTGCAAGGCGCTCTCCGTCCGCGGCGTACGCTCCGTTGTCGAGGATGTGGGCATGACGCGTGCGCCCTGCGTCCGTTTCCCCAGCGTCGCCCGCGCCTCCGAGGCCAAGCTGTGGATCGAGAACGAGCCGAACTATAAAGTGATCAAGACCCAGTTCGACTCGACATCGCGCTTCGGTCGCCTCAAGGAATGCCACATCGCCATGGACGGCCCGCAGCTGTACATCCGCTTCGTGGCGCTCACCGGCGATGCCATGGGCATGAACATGGTGTCCAAGGGCGCCGAGATGGCGCTGCGCTGCATCAAGCGTCAGTTTCCCGACATGCAGATCATTTCGCTGAGCGGCAACTTTTGCTGCGACAAGAAGCCAGCGGCCATCAACTGGATAAAGGGGCGTGGCAAGCGCGTTGTCGCCGAGTGCACCATATCAGCGTACACGCTGCGCACGGTGCTCAAGACGGACGCCAAGACGCTGGTCGAGTGCAACAAGCTGAAGAATATGTCCGGAAGCGCGATGGCGGGCAGCATTGGTGGCAATAATGCGCATGCAGCCAATATGGTGACCGCTGTGTTCTTGGCCACCGGCCAGGATCCCGCACAAAATGTAACGTCCAGCAATTGCTCCACGGCCATGGAGTGTTGGACGGACAACAACGAGGATTTGTATATGACGTGCACGATGCCCTCGCTGGAGGTGGGCACAGTGGGCGGCGGCACTGGGCTGCCCGGCCAGGGTGCCTGTCTTGATATGCTGGGCGTGCGTGGCGCCAATGCCGCCCATCCCGGCGACAACGCCAAGAAGCTGGCGCAAATTGTCTGCGCCACCGTGATGGCCGGCGAGCTGAGTCTGATGGCGGCGCTGGTTAACAGCGATCTAGTCAAGAGTCACATGCGCCACAATCGGTAAGTGTGCAAGCAAAGCACATTTGCGCATGGTCTCAGCATTTTCTTTGTATTTTGTATTTTAGGTCATCCATTGCCGTGAGCAGCGCCAACAATCCACTCAACGTGACTGTCTCCAGTTGCAGCACAATCAGCTAGAACTGATGCCACTTTCACCTACTCCTCCTCCTGTATATAGGCGCTAGCGTTGAGTCAAAAATTATTTTGTTCAAATTAATGCTTAATGAATGAATTGTGTAATTTAAATTGTAATTAATCAATTGGACAGGCCAAGCAGCACCAGCAGCTCCAGCAGCAGCAGCAGCAGCAACAGCATTAAGCAAATTGTTCAAAGCCAAAGCCTTTTGTGTGCTGCATGTATTTGTTATAATTTGTTGAAACGAGTATCAAGTATACCGCAGCCTGGGATTCAATGTTGTTGCAATTTCCATTTAGTTTATACGAATATCTATACATATATACAAATATATATCTATATATAAATCGATGTATGTATGTGCGTAATGTGTGTGTACGATAAAGTAATGAGCCTATTTTTTCTACAAATCATATTTTTAGTGCAAGCGCAAAACTTGTAAAAAGTATTCCTTAAGCAAATTAGTTATAGAGACGTATAAAACAAAATGTTTAATAGAACAGACATAGGGATTGCGAAGCGGAATGCCGATGCAAAAATAAACATAAGAACCGAAAAAGTAATCGACAAAGATGGATGTCTTTTGTAGACGCTGCGCACTGGCTTACAAAATCGGAACTTCATTTATTTTACTTTAATAATAATAATTATTAATAAATTATTATAATTAATTTATAATAATTCACAATGTGTTTTATTTAGTTAGTAGATGTGGCTTTTCATTTGTGTTTTTTTTAAACAAAAAAATATATAAAAGAAGAACGAAACATACGCCAGCTAATCTTAAGCACTCTCCACGGAGTCGCTCTCCTTGGGCTTGGGCTCGGCCTCGGCTTCGGCTTCGGCTTCGGCATCGGCATCACTGTTTGCCGCAGGCTCCACCACATCCACACTGCTGTCCGCCAGCACGAGCGCCTTCTTTGTGCTGGGCTCATTGCTATCCGCCTCAACAATGGCTGCCGTTGTGCCAGGAACTGGCAGTGGATCAACGACAACAGCAACAGAGCCAACAGCAACAGCTTCATCACCATCGTCATCGTTGGTTGTCGATTCGGGCTGCACGCTGTCGACGCACGATTCCGAGGAAATGCCATTTTTTGCCTCCACCACGGCGCACTCGTCGGGATGCGTGAGCTTGCGTTTGGCAATGCGCTCGCTAAGCGCTTTGTGCACCTGTGCAATATCAGCGGGTCGGCCCATGGCCAAAAAGATCTTAACGGTGCCCGTGTTGTCCATGGCAGTCAGACGCAGCGATTTCTGGCTGGCGCGCTCGGCCACCATGGCCGCCCACACTTTCGTGTTCACCAGCAACCGCAAGTTGCCCGACGTGCGGAAGACGACGCGTGAGCAATCGCGCACGTCCTTTGCATCGTTGAGACGCAGGCTACCACGTCCACGCTCCTCCCAGTTGCTGTTGACGAACGCAAACAGCTTGCAGCTGACATCGGCAATGTTGAGTTCGTTCTCCTCACCGGTAAAGGTCTCGACCTCCTCGTATTTTCGTTTCTGTGCGCGACTCTCCTCGTACTCGCGTGCGACATCGGTGAGGCTCTTTGCCTCGGACGTCTCACGGTTATTGTCTGTCGATTGGGCAGCCTTCTGAATAACGCTGGAAAACAGCAGCTGCGATGAGGTGGCTTCCGCTGTGCCCGATATGGCAGCTTCTGCATTCGATTCTGTGCTAACGTTCTCCTGCAAACAAATCCACAATTGTATATTATGGCCAGACGATTGAAGGCCGCCACTTACCCCAATGACGCGTTCGTGCACGTTTTGGCCGAAAACGAATCCGCTTGTCTGTACACGCGGCAAAGTGGTTTTGGCCGCTGCAAATACGTTGGAGCGATCGATGCCATTGTTTCGGAGCATTGACAGCGGATCCGGCCGCTCATCGATTTCATCGTCATCCTTATCGATGTTCTCTGTGGACTCCACCACTGGAGTGGACGCATCGTCTTCGTCTTCCCGCTGCTCGCGCAAGAACGGATTGCCTACGAAGCCGTCTTCATCAGTCTTCTCGTTACCGGCGGCTAACACTACTGTGGAGCTGTTGTTGCTATTACTATTAGCATGAGTTGAGCCCAATACAGAGCTGTCGCCGAGCACAGCTGGTCGCAACACAGCTCCGCCTAATCGCGAGGCTTTTAATGTAAACCCGCCTCTGAAGCAGTTGGCTTCGACCGACGCTTCTGAAAAATAGAAGAACAAGCGAAATATTGTATGCAGCTTCAACTTCACCTTAACTTTGCTTCTTGTATGCTCAGACTGCATGACACTAGGGAACGGCAGAAAGCTTTGCGCTACGCTACCAATATGTTATAGTTTAGTCAGCACACTTACCATTATTTTCGGACATGGCAATGGTGTTTATATTTACGGTTTGTAGTTTATAGTTTGTTAAATAAAATTTTTACAGGAAAAAAAAGCGTACTCTTCAAGCCCAGAACAGTGCTCTGAAGCAACCGACTATCGATATGTGAAATAAAGTATTGTTATCGGTGTAGCACTGATAACTTTTGAGTGATTTTACAACACTAAGCTTAGCTGTCAAACTCGGCAAAGGCTGGAAAAAACACGAAATTTACAAGTCATCGACCAAAAAAGCAAAGCAAAGAAACCATCTATCCACAGCAATAGTTTTGTTTAAAAGAATTTTTTGTAAAAGCACCTTTTATAAAAATGTCCCAAACACTCGAGGATAAATCGATATGGGAGGATGGCGAGGAGACGCTGGGCGAGGAAGTGTTGCGTATGTCCACCGATGAGATTGTGAGCAGGACTCGCCTGATGGACAATGAAATTAAAATAATGAAGAGTGAAGTTATGCGCATCACACACGAAATTCAAGCGCAAAATGAGAAAATCAAAGACAATACAGAAAAGATAAAGGTTTGTTCACTGCACTAATCCATCAACTAATATTTAACAAAGTACTGGCTTTAGGTTAACAAAACTTTGCCATATCTGGTGTCCAACGTCATTGAGCTGCTGGATGTTGATCCGCAAGAGGAGGAGGACGATGGCTCCGTGACTGTACTGGACAACCAGCGCAAGGGCAAATGTGCCGTTATTAAGACATCAACGCGTCAAGCGTATTTCCTGCCAGTCATTGGCCTAGTCGATGCTGAGAAGCTAAAGCCCGGTGACTTGGTTGGCGTCAACAAGGACTCATATCTAATTCTGGAAACTCTGCCAGCCGAATACGACGCTCGTGTGAAGGCCATGGAAGTGGATGAGCGTCCTACCGAGCAGTATTCCGATATTGGTGGCCTGGACAAACAGATCCAGGAGCTAATAGAAGCTGTCGTGTTGCCGATGACACACAAGGAGAAGTTCAAGAATCTAGGCATTCATCCACCCAAGGGTTAGTACGACTGCGCGGTAGTAAAACCATTAATCAGAAACTTTATTCTTATTTCAGGTGTACTATTGTACGGCCCACCTGGAACCGGCAAGACCCTGCTCGCCCGTGCTTGCGCTGCCCAAACAAAGTCAACTTTCCTCAAGCTGGCTGGACCGCAGCTGGTGCAAATGTTTATTGGCGATGGCGCCAAGCTGGTACGCGATGCGTTCGCATTGGCTAAGGAGAAGGCGCCCGCCATTATTTTCATTGATGAACTGGATGCCATTGGCACCAAGCGTTTCGATTCGGAGAAGGCCGGAGATCGTGAGGTACAGCGCACCATGTTGGAGCTTCTGAATCAATTGGACGGTTTCAGCTCGACAGCTGATATTAAGGTCATTGCGGCAACGAATCGTGTCGATATTCTCGACCCTGCCCTTCTGCGTTCCGGTCGACTGGACCGCAAAATCGAATTTCCACATCCGAATGAAGAGGCTCGTGCACGCATTATGCAAATTCACTCGCGTAAAATGAACGTCAGCAACGATGTGAACTTTGAGGAGCTATCGCGTTCCACAGACGACTTTAATGGTGCCCAGTGCAAGGCGGTCTGTGTAGAGGCCGGTATGATTGCCCTGCGCCGCTCAGCCACATCAGTGACGCATGAAGATTTCATGGACGCCATCATGGAGGTGCAGTCCAAGAAGAAAGCTAATCTTAACTACTATGCCTAGGCTAAAAATTCGCAAATTAAATTTACTTGTAATTTTTGCAAAACAATTAAACAGAAAAACATATTAAACAAATAATAAATCATTGGTTTCTCGCTGCATTTATAGTTAGGAATCGTATCGCATGGATAGGCCGGTTTATCAGTACAACACACATATATTTTTTGAGTAAGATATTTCTGATTTTTAAATATCTAAAAACTCCGTTGAGAAATCATAAAAAAATAGGTGATAAATATTTACATGGTCACTAATTAAACTAGGGATGATTAACCAACTCATTAAGACTAATCAGTGGGGCCGAGTGTATTGCTGCTGCTCGTCCCTGCGGATGAGCTGCTTGTCGTGCCGGTTGGACTAGACGAGTCGCTACTAGACTCCGTTGCAACCGCTGCAGTAGTAGATGTGGCTGGAGCTTCTGATGCAGCGACAACAGATTCTGTCGCTTCAGCTTCAACGGACGCTGGCACAGCGGCTAGAGATGCAGCTGCACTAACAGGCACAGCTGCTATTTCATTGGCTGGCGGCTGAGGCTGCGGTGGCTGTGGTTGCTGCGCCGGCTGCTCTGGCTGTTGAAATGGCCGTCTAGTATACATTATTATGCCCAGGAGTAGCGTCAGTACTGTTATCATATATAAATCCCAATTGGCAGCAATGTTCTCATCCATATAAAAGATGAATCTGTATGGCGACTGTGGCAAGCAACATCAATTAGAGTTGGTAATCTTAGCAGAGTATGTGAAACAAATGTCTTACCTCCTTCACCGACTCCACCTTAGCTAACATCTGAAGCTTGAATAGAGCAATTGCCACTGGCACTTTGGCATCCGAGTTTGTCTCCGCCGCCAAATCATATAATCTCTTAGCCAGATGCCAATCCTTCTTCATGCCCAGGCCCTGCTCGTGCATGTAGCCCAAATTGAACATGGCCTGAGCATTGTACTGCTGTTCCGAAGCTTTTCTATATTTTAAAATAAGTCGAAGTATATGTTAAAAGTAATTTCAGTGAATAATACAACATTCACGCACCTGTAGAGAGCTGCAGCAGTTTCAAAATCGATTTTGGTGCCCCAGCCATAGTAGTAGTAATCACCTAGCTTAACTTGGGCCGCGGAATAGCCCTGGCCGGCAGCCCGTTTCCAATAGTAAAATGCTCGAATCAAGTCTTCATGCCGATCATTGAACACATGCACTTCCTCGCGATCTAACAAAAATGCTGCATTGCTTTGGGCCACCTCGTAGCCAACTTCGGCCATTACGGAATACTGCATGAAGGACTCATCAATCCGATTCTGCTTGTAGTCACTGTATGCGTGCATTAACCGATTGCTCCAGCGTCCACGTTCCGCCACATTTTTAAAGAACTGTAGTAACAGATTAGAAAATTTAAAAAAAAAAAACGATGAGGACTGACCTTAAATAGGACGATCTTGACACAACAATTGAGTTGTGCAAACTAACAAATTTGTATATATGTGGAATAATAATGATATTTTTCAGCCGCATCACAGACGGACGGACGCTCTGATAGTGAATGAAGAACAGAATAAAACCTACCTCAACCGCCGCTGGACAGGATCGCAGCATACCCATGCCGTAAGCATGCATCACGCCCAGATTGTAGTAGGCCAAAACATGTCCGGACTGTGTGGCCAAGTTGAAGTACTTAAGAGCCAGTTTGTAGTCTGTCTTGACACCATTGCCAGCTAGAATAAATCGATATAAATTAAGGCTTTTAATATATCATCAAATTATTTATATTTTATATGGTGCATTTACAATTTTAAATGATTTTTAAAGCGTGTAGTTTTCTTTCAAATACAAATAATTGAAAATACGTTCGAAAAGGTTAAACAATGTTTAAATATAATTAAAATGGTATAATTTGTAACTTACTAAAGTACATGGTGCCCAGTTGCAGTTGTCCATCGACCCATCCCTGATCGGCAGCCTGAGTAAAATACGACAAAGCCTTGATAGAATCCTTGGGCACGCCCAGACCTTTGAGGTACATAAGGCCTAGACCGCTCTGTCCCACGGGATCACCCATTTCAGAGGCTTTTGAGAAGTACTTATGATTGAAGAACAGGAGGAAGTTTTTTTTGTCTGTGTAAAAATTATGTTAGTTTCGTGTGTCTCACCTTGAAGGCAGTCTCGTTGTTTGCCTTGATTTGCTCACTGCCCTCCAGATAGAGCTTGCCCAGAAAGGCAAAGCCTATGGCATTGCCAGCATTGGCTGCCAGTGTAAAGTATTCCAATGCCTTCTGATGATCCTGCTGAATGGCCTTGCCACCCTGATAGTACAACTGGCCCAGGCCCACCTGGGACTGCACATCGCCCTTGTCGGCCAACAACTGATAGTAATCGACCACTTCAGTCTCGTGACTGCCCGGATTCTCTAGCTCATCAAGCAGCCGGACTCTGTGCACAACTGGTCCATTGGAGAACGTTATCTTGGCGGCCACCTTCTTGGCCACACGCTTGTACTGAATCAAAGCTTTCTCACAGCTGATGGGCACATTAATGCCGTACAAATAGCGATAGCCCATGGCCATTTGGGCCAGCGTATGGTCGCCCAGCGCGGCAAGCGTATAATGCAGCAACGCTAGCGGCTGGCTAACATTCTTGCCACCCACACCCGCCGAGTACAGAAATCCGAGGCCCATGTGGGCTTCCGGGACGCCCTCGTTCGCCAGTGTCTCAAACTCATCGGCGGCGTGATGAAAATCGAATGACATCCAGTGACCCAAAAGCATAGCCCATGCAAGCTCCGCGCGTGCCTTGGGATGCTTAAATGCGGCCGCCTTGCGCATCAACGTCCATGCGACTCGCTTATCCGTGCGCGGCTTGGAAAGCATATCCATGGCATTATCGTAGAGGCTCTGAGCTGTAGGATATTCATTGCAAACCTCCGAAAATAATGAGGCTCAATTGCTTACCTTCTATCTGCTCGGGCGTCAACTCAGCGACCTCAGCGGGCGTTTGCCTTAACTCAATGGCTTCGATTTGGGCTTTCAGCTTCTGTTGCTTCATTAGGCTATCGTTCCACAGGCGCTCGAAAAAAACAGCTGGCATAACTTTAGTGCGCGGCGCGAATTCGGCGTCCTTAAGTTTGGCCGCTTTCCGATCGTTGCTGCCCGGTGCTGTTGCTGAAGAGGATGGGTCGATATCTGAGGGGGCTTTGGCATCTTTCTCGGCAGTCGTGATTTCGTCGCCTTCCGTTTGGCTCTGACTGTGTGGCTCCGTAGCGGCAACGGCCTCGGGCTCAACGATTGCTGTCGCGCTGGCGGTTTCAGAGAGCGGGCCCTGCAGCTCCGCCTGCAACAGCTGGCTGCCCTGGACCAAAAGCAACATCGCAATGCATATCAAGCTGAGTAGTCTCATCATTTGGAACGTTTTGCTGCGCTTGCGGTAAAAGCATAAGTGTTAGATATACTTAAAATTTGGGAATTGTCTTTTATTGTCTGTGTACGTCTGACGTGTTGTGTTATTTACTTTTTCTTTTGTGCACACACTGATTGTATTTTCACCGTTTGATAGTGCTGGAGGCTTTGAGTCCGTTTTATCTCTGGCACATTTTATATCACGGCCTGTTAGTGAATTTGTCGCCTTAACGCCGCTTGACAACTTCAGCAATTTTCACACGTAAGATTAAAGAACCTTTTATTTGTTGCAACAATAATTACTAATTAGTGTTGAGAAACGACACAGTAACAGAGATGGACAACAATGTGATTTTTAAGAAGTGAACTGTCACCGCTGTCAAATAAATATTCATTATGTTAATAACATAATATTAACATGATTAATTGAGATATACATACATGTACTCAGAGCAAATGTTTAATAAAACCCTTGAGCCCAAGTTTTTTTTAGGTCGTATGTATGTAAAAATATAAGTACAATGGTTGAAAAAACGGTTACTTTGTCTTTAGATAGATTGCAATGTTATCTTTAACATCGGTTGATGTACCGTTTTGTTCACCTCTAACGAGTGGTCAGTACTTCAAATGTTCGCAAAATAAGTCGTGAGACTTTATTGTTGTTCCATTTCATAATGCGAATGCCCGAAACTGAGAGCAAAAATTAGAGTGATAATTTCTGAATACACTAATTAATATACAAGGAAGCATTGTTTACGCGTGACGCATTACTCTTTTCAACCGGAGTACCTCGAAAAAAAAAGGCATGGAAATGAGTGTAAGTTACGACGGCGGCTGCAAGCCAGCTGCCGACACTACGATCAACAACATCAATGAAACCAGTTCCAAGCCGCGCTCCAAACGACTCACACAGTCACGCATTAAAAAATTCATGCTCAACTGCTTACGCTGGTGAAAGTTGACAGCTGTTGCAGCCTATACGCTAGGCCTAAATACGTAGAGCGTCGATAACTAATCCTACATCTCTCCCCCACTTACCTGTGCATTATCCAAAGGCGGCTATGTTTGCACGTGTCTCCTTTTATCCCACGCTGCTCTACAATGTGCTTATGGAAAAAGCCACAGCGAGGAATTGGTACGATCGCATCGATGAGAACGTTATACTCGGGGCGCTGCCCTTTCGAAGTCAGGCGAATGACGTAAGTGATGATATTAAACACCACACACGCCCATTTTGGGTAAAAAGGGTATAAAGTAGACGTCTCCGTCCCCAATAAATATTTATGTCTGACCGCAATCAACATCAGACTCGATCTAGCATTGTCTGTATGATCTGAGAATACCATACGAAGATCTAGAAATCATTTTTAATCATCGATAGCTCTCTCCTCCACCCATTCTTTGAGCGTTACTCTATTAGTCGACTCCATTCAGATCCACAGATATGAATTTGGATATAATGAATGGCATCCTATGCCCTGAAAATTGCGAAAGACATATTGCTAATTTTCTCAAATAAATAAAAATCTTTGATTGATTTTTATTATTAGTTTCATCAAGCAATGTCTTCAATCGAAAACGTTTTTATCTACTATAACTTAAAACTTTAAAAACCACTAGTTTCTCTGGGATGAATATTAATTTTATTTCAAAGGGTGTTACAGGGTATTTTCTAGTGGCCACTCTTTTATACACAGAATGGAAAGAATAAACTAAAAAACATATTCCCCAGCAGTTAATCGAAAAGGAAAACATGAAAGCTGTTGTATCAATGAACGAGGACTACGAGCTAACCGCATTTTCGAACGATTCACCCAAATGGAAGACTCTTGGCATCGAGTTCCTACAGCTGGCTACCACAGACATCTTTGAGTCGCCCAACCAAGAAAAGCTCTACCGCGGCGTGGAGTTTATAAATCGCTTTTTGCCATTATCGAAGCGCATAGCTGGATTAAATGCGGCACAATATGCCGAGAATATTGGTTCGGTTTATGTGCACTGCAAGGCGGGGCGAACACGCAGTGCCACCTTGGTGGGCTGCTATCTAATGCTGGTACGTTACAAAAAACACACCTTTGACATAATGGCTTTTGTTTAACGTGAGCATTATTTTTAGAAAAACGGCTGGACCCCAGATCAGGCCGTGGACCACATGCGTCAGTGTCGTCCGCATATCTTACTGCACACAAAACAATGGGACGCGCTGAGAATATTCTATGCAAATAACGTGGAGGCCAAGTCATGACACTTTATTGACAATAGCGACGGTTAAATGTTTATTTCATACGTAACGAAGGGTGCCAGTTTCTGTTTTTGTTACCGTTACCAAAACTAATTAGTGCTGTTTCGTGTTTAGCGAAGTTTTAAATACATTTTTACAAATACGTGCACCTGTCGTTTTTACAATTTATTTGTATTTACTTCTAATGACTAACAAATCGTCCATATCATTCGTAAACTAGACTGAATACACAATTAATAACTTGCCCTTGGTGGCAATTAGGCTTTATTCTCGGACTCCTTGCCCTTGATTGCCCAGAAGCGTTTGATACCATTGGCCAGACCCACGTCGTTCTTAATGAAGTAAAAAAGGCCGCCCAATGAGGCCACGGATATTACGATGAGACCAATGTGAGCCACCTTTGGCAGGATGTTGCCGACAACCGCTGGACGCAAGTAGTCGACGACCATAGCTTCAACGCCCCTACAAGATTAAAGATCAATGAAATTGCACGCGAATTTGCCCGCTACTGTTCAGCTTACCAATGGGTGTGAATCACTATAGACACGGCCAAAAGCGCATCCATTACCTGCGAAGGTGCGGCAAAAGCTGCAGGGATAACGGCCAGAAGACTAGCGGCCACAATGCGTTCAATGGTCCACAAGCCTGTGTGGTTGCTAGTAGGCGACGCCATTCTGGGAGAGCTCACTGAGATCTCGCGCATGACAAGGGGCTTGATTGTGGGATTAACTGATAAAATATAATAATGTAATAATGCTCTCATACATACCGTTACGCGCTTGGCCAGTGCCAGAGGCTTTGCCAAAGCTTGGCGTTGCGTGTTGGCCACGATCGTGGAGTAAGCCTTCAGTGGCGTAAGACGCACAGACTTAAGAAGATTGGCAGCTGTCGGTGAAGCAAACGAGGTTATATAATAAAAATGGTTGTCGGCCAAAACGAATAGCTAATTGCCGTTTAATACTATACCATTGCCGCGGGCTGCGCCACGCAGTACCAAAGAGGACAGCATTATTAGTGTTTTGCAAAATCAGAAATTTTGGACAAAAAATAAAAACACTTTATTGCCTTGAACAACAACCTACTGACTTGTAAAATTTCACAGCACTAAAAACATCGATGCCTATATTTATCGTAGAGCTGAGAACTATCGTTGGAATTGTTATCGGTTCCGCCCCAGCATAGACATGTACTAAAATATTTAAATTTTAGATTGGTATTGTACTTAGAGCTGTTCAAGATTTCACCCGTCAATATGCAAAATGTCAGTCCCAGTTGTTTTAAAATTTATTAGCAGCTTTAATCGTTTGTACAATACATTTGAGATTCGTTTGTGGACGGAATGCATAATATTGATATAGAGATTTTTAGACCTGCATAACCAAGAGTTGTAAAGCCTCTTGTTATGTGTGTGTACTTATAAGCTACATAGATATGTATGAATGTTGCAAATTTGTGAAAAAATTTCGTTGTAATCTAAAGGCACATAATTACATAGTTTTTTAAAGACACTTTACGACTCGGATACGACGAATGGAGACTGTAAAACTTAACCTACACTTACTAAGCAACTAAATACCTGGCTAGCATATAAACAGCGCCAATGGAACAAGCTATTTGCATACTAATGCCGGAAGCCAAACGATCTGCACCGGCTTTGTAGAAATCCCAGTCAAAGACAATGTTCGAGGCATCTGATGGTCTCCACGGGTTCAGCCCGTCGTCGAAGTACATGGGACAATCGTCACGTTCACGCTCGTACTCAACGGCATCGATGGCGACTGCAGCGCCCTCAGAATGATTCCATGAGGTCACGTCCTGGTTGAGCTTGCAGAATGCACCCACTGCTTGAGACATAAGAACACGGTTAAGGTCGGCACGTTGATACACCCAACAGCGGTATTTGGAGAGCGGATCCAAGTCGTCGTAAGTGATCAGATAGGACTTCAAATTTTCCTTCCAAAAACCAATGCATTTCATGCGGTAATCGGGATCACTATAGATGTCGACAGGTCGACCTAAATGATCCACAGACAGGCAATAGTTTTCATCGACAGCCAGTTCTTTTTGGTCCGTATCGCAAACCGATAAATCGGATATGTTTTGCTTGCAGTGGATATCGGGACGTGGACTCAGGGTGACACCACCCAGGATTCTGAAAAAATGTTTCAAATCAGGATCGAATTGAAGAGTAGCTAATTCTTTGCTTACCTGGTTCTGAATGGATGCTCGCCTCTTTGTGTGAAATTAAACTTTCCAGCAACAGGACATCGCACAGGAACCGGGTTTCTTGCCAAGAACAAATCGTATTTCCAAGCCTCGGCATTCGGAAATTGTACCCAAGAGCACACTGTACTAAAATCATCCTTTATAACGGCCAGACCCTTGCGATAGCGTATTATGTTATGATGTCTGGGCATAAAATCAAAGCACACGTAATCCTTTTGGCAACCATCGACGGTGAGACGAGCCATCATGACACGGTCGCCACGACGCTCACGGCACACGTAAATCGTCTTGCGGTAACGAGCCTTATCGGGATAATATGTCTCATTGATGTGCGTTTCACTGATGGACACATCTGCGTCAATGTTGGCAGTGTTCACCCACTCGCCGGAGAAGTTTTGCGGCAGCGTACAGCCGGGCTCGACAAATTCAGCCTTGACCGGAGTCATCTTCAGACGTTCCGGTGAGTTTTCGGGTGTTTTCAGTGTATTACACTCGGCGGTGATGGAAACGCCTATATAGAGGTCGTCGTCACGATTTTTGAGGAAACAGCGATATTTCTCATCCTTGCGAGACTCCTTCGTATTGGCTACGGCAAAGTAATGATTCTTGCCCACAAACCAATCACCCAGGCAACTGAACTCCACGGTGCCACTGAAGGTGCCCTCCATACCCTCACACTTCTGATAAGTAATGTTGAACTTTTGATTCTGGATAAGAAACTGTGTTCCCGCCGTTTGGCAAGACTGAATGCGCGCATCTGGCTTATTGCACACGCCCGTAAATCGGAAACGATTCTGTGTGAATAAACGTTAGATTAATTAATTGATTACGACACTTCAATTATTGTCAAGCTTGCCTGATAAGTGAAATGCCACACCCCCTCGAGCGACGAGCGGCAATTGATGGGCACAGGGTTCTCATTGAACAATGTGATTAGTTGCTGATCATCCTTGATACCCTTGCACACGTTCTCAACGGTGGGTTGCTGGCCGGGTGGCAAACCCACACACGGTCCCTCAAACTTCTCAAAGATATTCAATGTGCGTATTACCGTGCGCACGCAGTGGTAACAGTTAACGGAGCGCTCCTTGAACACAAAGGAATACTCGTCGCCGTGGTGTCGCTGGTAATTGATGCAGTAACCACGCGTCGACATTGAGGTAGCATCGATGACTGTTAGGGTGGGCAGGCCAACCTCCCAGGAGAACCACGAGCCCTGCAGTATTTTAGGTATAATGCAGTTGCGCTGCTCCAGCTCATTGAACTGCCCAAGCGCTGTAATTAAAATTTGGACGATTGTCGATATTACCGAATTCTCAATGAATCACATTAAGCCTCGCTTTCAGGCTTGGGTGTGGCTGAAAGTGATGTTGCTGTACTAACCGACGCTTGAGACGCCTAGCAGGCAGATTAATCTTAAATATATATTCATTTTAAAATTTCAATATATGAACACTGGCTATGTAAACATTATTTCACTAGAACGCAAACATTAAACAATTATATTAAAGGCACAACTGGAGCACAGAAAACACGAAACAAACAAATTTACCAACTACCAAGCGTGCGTTTTTCAGCACTGAACTCGCGACACTGTATTTTGCAGCACTGCATGCAATTTCAACTAGTATCAATCGATTAGTTTGCTGTTTCAGTTAAAATTCAAATAGCACCAGGACCAGAGTTCAAAATTCTATTTAATCAGCGGACAACAGACAAGCTGCATACAAGTTCTCTGATTGTTATTGTTCTTAACCGCTTTATGTTGTAATAAAAATGTCTGGCTGATTACAGAAATCACAACTTAGCAACAACTTCAACTCAAGCTGGTGAAAAGACAAGAGCATTGCGCTAAATTGAACGCCGTCTGGCGATCCTAATGTAAACACCGTCAGCTCAGACAGCTATCTGCGGCAGTTCAATCTCCGGACGCTTAACGACCACAAACGCCCCCGCAAATACAAATGAGTAAAGTGATTCCATATACTTTTCTGAAATGCACTTTAAGCTGCTCTGTTTTTAATTGAATTGTACAATTGTTTTAAAGTAGCAATCAACAACAACATAGTATTAAAAGATTTGCAATACAACGTGATTCACGTTCAAGTAGTTTTATTGGGATTATTGAAAACCGTTCCCGAATGAACTTTGGAACTTATTTAACTTTCTACCAATGACATGCTCTTGATAAGTGTTGTCTAGGTACACACTTTTGAGTGCGGATCGCGCCGTGCTTATCAATAGGCGGTAAAGGTCAATCCGTGCATGACGAGCCCCGACATCCACAATCTCGCCGCAAATTTGGCGCAGTCTCAAATCGAAGCCCGCTTAAAAGAGACGTACGCTCTCCCAGTGAAAAAAATAAAAGTATAAAGTGTTACTTAAGATTCGTTTTTAACTCACGAATATAATACACGAATTTTTAGTGTTAAATCGCAATTAAATGGGTTAGTATGACGCTCTTATCCCCAACAGAGTGAGATCCTAATTTGTGTTTAACAACTGTTTAAAGCAACTGCAACAATGGGCAGTGGATTGCACATGGAGGCTATAGATCGGATCACATCGATTCCCCTGGTAGAGTCAAGCGTTAAGCGCGTGGAGAACATATACGAGAAAGTCAAGAACAACAACCGTCTCTTCAGTTGGTACTTTGAGACAGCGGAGGCGACTATTTTCGCTGCCTACGAAACGGTTCAGCCGGCAGTCAAGCTCTTCGAGTTGCCTATCAAGCGACTGGACAACGTGATGTGCAAGAGCCTCGATATACTGGAGCAGCGCATTCCACTCGTCTATCTGCCGCCCGAAATGGTAAGTAGAGCCGCGCCTTCATATGCGCCACGGCTTGAGATTTGCTTACGCAGGCCATCATTTTATGCTTAAAGATGTATTGGAATACTAAGGAGTACATGTCCGATCATCTCGTGCGGCCCGTGCTCAAGCGTGCGGATTCAGTGAAACAAATTGGCAATGCGGTCCTTGAGAGTTCCCTAACAACGTACGCAGCGGATCGAATTGATGGCGCCTTTACAGCGGGTGACAAATTCGTGGACAAATATTGGTGCCCATTCGCACCGGCCAGGATCAGACAGATGGTGAGTGAATAGTGGAATAATAGATAGAAGTGATTTTATATAGATTTAATCTATATTCTTTCTGCCTTGTTTCGCTGAATTAAGTACCAGATTTATTTAAAATTTAGAAAATATTTAAACTTTTTTTTTGTGACTAACGGCCTATTAGCTACATACATCAATTACATATTCTCTCTTTTATGCAAATTGCCATTTTGTATAGTAAGTCATTAATTAAATTTTATTCTAAACAAATTTGCTGGTTGAACAATCAAATTTACATTCCCAATTCCATTTGGAAAAACTATTTCCATGGATTCAAATCAATACATACTATTTGTTTGAACTTTTGTACATTTTCTACAGACGGATGCACACTTTTTGTAATGCACGTCTCATGGCTTATTTATAAATTCCGTCGTCAGCCTCCAGGCGTCGTCGAGGTTATCAAGCTGTGCACCACATGAATTTTGAATCTATTTGATATTTCTTTTTTCGCTTGCCTAATCGGCTACAAACAAGACGAGTGATAAGGCTCACACTGCGCTGAGAAGTTCAACGCTGTTACAAAAATAAAAATTCAAAAAAAAAACATTTCGAGATCGAATACTTGAAAAAAAATAACCAAAAACCCATCGTATAATTTAAATAATTTTTATTATTACCGCTGTGCAGCGCCGCAAGACGATGATAACGAGCCAGCGGGCGCAGGAGCGGACGAGAAGGGCGCCATCAAGGCAATTCATCACGGTCAACGATTCTCCCGTAAGCTGAAGCGGCGACTGACACAAAGAACTCTCGCGGAGGCGCGAGCGCTCAAGAAACAAAGCAAGGAAGCAATCCATGTGCTCATTTATGCGGCTGAATTGGTTAGTGGAAGGCAGTAAAAACTATGATTATATTATATATGTTAATACTTAAGATAACCGGCTTAGACTTTTATATTAATGTCAAACTTATTGACTGGTGCCATAAGAGAATCGGAGTAATTGAAATTAAATTCATACAGATTGCAACAGATCCCAAGCAGGCCATGCAAAAGGCCAAGGAGCTGTGGGGCTACCTCAGTGCTGACGAGCCGGAAAATCAGGAGCGACCCGTTACACTGGAGCAGTTAATCGTCCTGCTGACACGCGAGTCAGCCAGACGAGTTGTACACTTGGTCAACTACAGTGCCAACGTTGCGTCCAATTTACCCAAGTAAGTTGGTATTATGGAGTGTTTTCTAGTCTTATTGATAATTGGTTTAATAGGAATTTGGCCCACACCACCACTGAAGTCGTTCATCACATTATATGCATAAACAATCGCATAATAACCATTACTCGCTTGGACAAGGTCAAGAGCATGTCCAAAGAAGAAGCTGAATCTCTGTTCAAACGCATGCTTGCCTTTTACGGCAATCTGCAGCTGCTTACCACTGGCTATCTGGTAAAATGAAACATACTTTTCAAAAACTTTCAGTTTCTTTAATAAGGTGTACTTACAGGAGCGCGTTGCTACCTTTCTTTCCGGACGCATCGAGGCGGAAAAAGTGACGGTCAGTGAGAGCAATGCCGTCAACAGATCATCGAGAAGACGACCGGAGGCATCCAATTTCTCGACCGCTCATAACAATATAAATGGGGTCTATTGAGAAATCGAGTTTCTAATTGCTGTCGTATTTTTGTTTATAATCATAGAATTTTGCTTTTGCTTTCATATTCGTACTAATTGAACAGTTTTATTTGATATAATATGCATCGAACTAATATTAAATTCATTTAAATAAATGCTCCTTATAGTATTTCAATTCCGATATACTCTCCTTAATATCGTCTAGGCTGCGGTGAGCGAATAACTTGCGTGGAGCTGCCTTTATAACCTCCGGATACCAGCGGGTAGCCAGTTCCTTGAGCGTTGACACATCTATAATCCGATAGTGTAAATATTCGTCGACCGCTGGGAAAAACTTTCGCAGAAACAAACGATCCATGTAAACCGAGTTTCCGGCCAACGGACACTTTCGCTCTGGTATGTGCTCCTTGAGGTACGACAGAAGAATATTCTCCGCCAGCTCAGGTGTTACATTTGACGTCTTGCATCTGTCGACCAGGCCGGATTCGTTGTGATGGTTAATGCACCATTCGTTCATGGTGTCGTACACCTGTTGCGCATGCTTTATTGCAAAACAAGGTCCCTCTGACTTAACATTTAGTTGTTTGTCGGTTATAATGAAAGCGACTTCAAGCACTTGGTCTGTCTCTATGTCCAGTCCGGTCATTTCCAAATCCATCCAAACAATATCCGATTGGTTGGCATCTAGAGTTTTGCACGTGCTCATTTTGTTCACTTTCAAACTGCTCCACGCTGGAGTTCGTTTAATTTGGGATTGCACAACACTTCTGTATAATAAACACAGTCGATTTAATTCAATAATCATTGATGTAACGAAAATTTAAGTAAATGGCAACAAATACAAGTTACTACACTTTTTGAAGCAGTGTGACCGAATCTTGATATTCCCAGGAAATGGTTAGTGTGCCCATGCTAATTACATGAATAAGCTACGATCTAAAAAACAGTGTCTACACACTTTTTGAATTAAAAGACAGCTGGACAGACAGTCGATTTGGCTGACATTTTACATTTATATATATAGGGTTATTAAAGCAGCTTTTAGAAGTCAAAACCTCTTTTGGACGTGTAATAGCAACTTGCTCATAGATATCATAGTCAAAATATTTGGCATACATATTTCGCAGTATAAGGCAACACTGCAAGTGTAATTTTACAATACTGGTTCCACATTGTGCGTTTTCAACGAAAAGCAAATTAAAATTGGAGAAAAAGGAACGCAACGTAACTGAAACAAAAACACAAAATGTCCTCCTCAACCATGAGAGATCAGCCCGGCACATCAAAAGAATCGTTTGAGGATTTCTACACTGAAGTAAGTTTAGTGGTGGTAGCACAGCCGTAACAGCGCCAAAGCCAACGCCAATGCTGCGGCAAAGGCTCTTCTACAAAGAGAGCCAATAATAAAAACAAATGCATTTAATTTCCTACACATAAATAAACGATTTTGTGACTATTTTCGCAGGTGAAAGAAATTGAAAAACGCGATTCAGTACTAACTCCTACTCAACAAATTGATCGTTTACTTCGTCCAGGTTCCACATACTTCAATCTTAATCCTTTCGAGGTGCTGCAGATTGAGCCAGATGTCGAGGTGGCTGACATAAAAAAAAAATATCGTACCCTGTCCATACTAGTACATCCCGACAAGAATCACGATAACCAGGAGCGCGCCCAAATGGCATTCGACATCGTCGCTCGATCCTGGAAAATATTGGAGAACGACCTGACACGCAAAAAGTGTTTGGAGGTGTACGAGGAAGCCAAGGGACGCACAGATCACATGGTATATAGCGGTCATCTTGAGACAAAGTCTTAAAGCCAACTAAATAACTGTGTTTTTAGATTGCAGAGAAACGCAAAAAGCTTAAAAAGGAAGGCAGATCCTTTGAGCCTATACCAGAAGATGAGCCTGCAAAATATAAACATGCCATTTATGTGATGGTCATGAAACTGTTCGCGGACATGGAACGGCGACGGCAAAAGCTTGACCAGCGCGACCAGGAGGAGCGCAAGCGAAAACGCGAAACCGAAATCGAGGAGGAGGATAAGGTCAAAGCGGACCGTGAATGGCAGCAAAACTTTGAGGAATCTCGCCAGAGTCGCGTCAACAGCTGGCACGACTTTCAGAGTGGCGCTGGAAAATCGAAGAAGACTAAAAAACAGAAGCACATGACCGGCATGATGGTTCCGCCGAAGTTTAAGCCGGAAACACGATGAAATCGGCTAATCTGCCATGTGCCGTCTTCTACACATATATTTTTACATTTTTATAAGTATCCTTTGGAATTATAATTGACATGATGCATAATTTGTAGTTTTAGGCAAACGAAACTTGCTTTTTCTTTTCACATTTCCGTATACAAACTGGCAGTGAATACAATATCACGCTTTATGGCCGCGGAGGCCTCCTCCATTTTGGACTGCAGGCCAGGATTGCCTATCCGTATGGCCGCAGTCTTAACGTCGCGCAGCGTCTCGTCCAGCTGCTGGATGCAGCGCACTATGATGCCCTCCTGGACCTCGGTCAGTTTCATGATCTCGGCAAATGGCTGTCAATTGAGAAAGTGATTAATTCAATTTCAATTGGGGTTTTAGCTGGCACTCACCTTGTTCTTGGCCCACTCGTAGACGACCTCCAGCAGTCCAAAGTTGAGATTATTCTCAGCGTGAATCGACGCCTGGCAGCGCTGCTCCTCGGCCAGGATAGTATCATTTATCTCCTCAAAGGCGGCCACACATTTCTTCAGCGGCTCTGGAATGACGGGCTCGCCCTGAATTTTGGCCTGGAAGACCAGGCCCGAAAGCAGCGCCGCTATCTCTGCCGGCTCCAGATCGTTGAACATGTTGCAGAGTATCAGCTCGGTGATCAGCAGCTCGTTCTGGCCCATCTCACAGGCCACCTTCCCCTTGAACGTCACCTCGTTCAGCTCATCGATGTAGTTCAGGGCGCGCAGCACCTGCAGCTTGTTGCAGTAATCCGGGTACAGAGTTAAATTCTTAGCCGAGTTCTTAAATTTCAGATCCTCGATGTGAATCTCGAGAACGCGGCGCTCGTAGACCTTGGCGAACTCCTGTTCGAAGCCGGCTATATTTGTGTGCGGCAGTACTTCGCCCACCTGGCGCTTGAGGTGATCCACATTTTGCAGCATGGCCACCTCATTGTCCGCATTCACATTGATCTCCTTGGACATGTTGATGTGTTTAATGCTATCTGGATTAGCGTTGTAAGCCTCGTTCAGCTGATGAAGCTCCGTGACGGCCTTGACTACCGTGGCGCCTGGCGGCGAATCCTTGAAGCGTTCCAACTGCCGCTGCTCCCAGTTGCGTATGATGACATCGGCGTCCACCTTTATTGTCGACTTGGTTATGCTCACTATATCGATGGCTTTAATGTCCAGCACCGAGTGTCCGCCAATGCCCTCCGGATGGAAGAACTTGTGCTTTGGCGTCTGCGATAGTATTTTGTAGTAGAGCTCGCCGCGATACACATGGTCGCTATCGCTGATCTTGAACTGATGGTCCAGTACGAGAACTTTGTAGACGGTGTCCTTGCCAAGCACGGACTTTACGTTCAGTAATATGGCCAGCTTGTTATAGTGCTTGCCCTGCGTAACGACAATGATGCGACCAACTTTTAGCTCCTTTTGGATCTTTCCCTGTGTTACGATGAATTTCTGAAAGGGATTAAAATTTCATTTTTAAGGTTTCCTTCACTCAGGGAAAATGTAATCGAAGTAATAAGTTGATAGTCTTAGTCAAAATAGATGATCTTTTATAGTTACCATAATGCGATGCTTCTCCTTCCAATACTCAACGGACTTGTCGTAGAAATAGATCAGCGGCTCAAGATGCTTGCCCAGCGTGGGTAGCTTGGCAAACTTGTCTTCGGCCAGCTGTAGCAGCTTCTGCTGCGTGGGCAGTTGCAGCTTCTGGTTGAACTCCTTGAAGCTGTACTGCATGATATCCTCCACCTTGATGCTCTCGATGCGCAGACAAGTGAGGATAACGGCATAGCGCAGTATGAACTGCGACTGCAGTTTCTCGGGAAGGCCGAGAATCATAGGACGCAATTCCATGGACGGTGGCACGCTGGCCTTGCACATAAGTATCACCGTGCCGTTCTCGTCGTGACCTCGACGACCTGCTCGTCCCGCCATCTGAATGTACTCGCCCGGCTTCAGGTTGCGCATCTCGACGCCATCGAACTTTTTGTGCGAGTCGAAGATGACGGTGCGGGCGGGCATGTTGACGCCCATGGCGAAGGTCTCAGTTGCGAATAGCAGCTTGACCAGCCCGTTCTGGAAGAGCATCTCGACGATCTCCTTGAGTATGGGCAGAATGCCGCTGTGATGCACCCCGATGCCGCGCTCCAGCGCATCCTTGAGCGCCAGCACCTGTGGAATGGTGCGATCGGGCGGCTTCAGTTTTGCCAGGCACTGCAAAAAGAACTTCTGAACGGAGCCCTTCTCCACAGCCGTATTGAGATCGACGGACTGCAGGGCGGCGACATTAGCGTCGCAGCGATTGCGGGACAGGGTGAAAGCCACCACAGGCATCTTGTTGTTACGCTTAAGAAAATCGATCAATCCAATCCAGGTGCACTGATCCTGCTTGCCGCTGACATAGTTCTTGGGACCGCCCGCCTTTGATTTGCCCTGCATCTCCTTCTTGCGCTCCACGGCTTTCTCGTAGTTCCCCTGTAGATATTTGCCCTGAGCATCGACCAGCAGGAATATATCGTCGCGACTCTTGCCGCCTGCTCCCGTGTAGAGGTAGTGCATTAGCGGTACCGGCCGCTTAAGCGTGCTAATCACGTACACCTTGCGCTTCTTGGTGCTGCCCACCCAGTCGGCCAGCTCCATGGTATTCGGCACGGTAGCGCTCAGCATGATGATGTTAACGTGATCCGGCAGCAGTATGATGACCTCCTCCCAGACATGCCCACGCTCCGGATTGTTAATGTAGTGCACCTCGTCAAAGATGACGTACTCCAGATCGCGGGTGATTTCACTGCCGCAGTAGAGCATGGAGCGCAGGATTTCAGTGGTCATGATCAGACAGGAGGCGGTCGGCTCGATCTGCAGATCGCCCGTGATGAGTCCCACATCTTTGAAGGTCTTGCGAAAGTCACGATACTTCTGATTGGACAGCGCCTTGATAGGCGACGTGTAAATAGTGCGGGTCATATCCCGCTTGGACAGCGCGATAGCGTATTCGGCCACTACGGTCTTGCCCGCCGACGTGTGTGCCGCCACGAAGACATACTGGCGCTGCTCCAGCTTGAGAATGGCCTGCTTCTGGAACACATCCAGCTCAAAGGGAAACTCCATGGCGGGAGAGGGTATTTGCTGCTTGAAGTTGGCAATCGGCTGACTGATGTCCACCATTTCCGCCCAGTCGCTGCTGAAGGTTTTCGACGTGGTCGATATACTTAGCACCGGTTTCAGATCTGCGTTCATAATCTCATCGTCCACGTCCTGGAACTCCGCCGGAAACTGCATATCCCGCTGTGACGCGATTTTGGTGCTGTGTTCGCTTTCGCCGCGAGTCATCTGCAGCCACTGCTGCACATCAAGGTCCTCTTCCAGATTCTCGAGCAGATCTACATTGCTAGTGGGGGCAGCAGTCGGCTCTGGATTCGTTTGCGTCTCTGAAAAATCGTGACCGCTGGCAAAGCCTGGCGGCACCGTCAGCAGCTTGTCGCCCAGCTCAAAGTTGTCCACTACCAGCTGGGCAATTTCTGGCGGTTGCGCAATGGCATCAAAGCCGCCCGGCCAAAACGGATAGTTCATGTGAGATCCTCGCGTTATCTCCTCTAAAAGTCCCGGTTCGCGCTGCATGGACATGGAGTTGTTGGCATTGGCGCCCACCTCCTCCACATCGACTTCGACAAACTCCAGTATCTCGCCGGTCATCAGATCCCTGCGTGGAATCAACTTCGTGCTGCCGGCGCATCTAGGAGTGTGCAACAGGCGCATCTCGTTGAATTTGCGCGGCAGCACATCGGGCAGTGGATCGTGGATGGATATGTCCGGGTTGAGAATGTAATCCCGCAGCTTCTCATGATTGTCGTTGCCGCGAATGGTATTCATGGTGCAGCGGCTTAAATCTGGCCGATTTAATGTTTGCACAAAGCAATAAATAAATTCAGTATGCTTCCAGTGGGACCATGCGTTAAGAACTAAATTGGCAAAAATACTAAAATACAACTTATACTATGGTGATTTTCGCTAGTGTAATGTGTATCATGGTGAAATTAGTAAATACTAGTATAATTTCCCCATGATGTGTATGATGAACTTTGTGGTGAAAATATTGCTCGAAGTGTATTTTAGTTATTAGTTTCCTTTTTTATGCTCCTAATATTAAGTTTAATTAAAGATCGCCCTAAATGTTACTTTTTTGTAGTCATGATTATGCTGCCAAGTAGATGCAAGCCTAGGTCATGTTGCGCCTTATACATGAGAATGGCAACATTTCAAAATTGTTTTGTATGAAACAAATATAAAAAGCTGCGTGTGCTGCTCGTCATTTGTCAGACTCTAATGCATTGATCCCACACCCAAATATCGTAGATTCTTGCTTGACTTAACAATCACTATTTAGTTTTCGCAACAGTTAACAAAGTGCCCGTTGAATACTCAGGCAGCTCAAACAAAGCTTACGACTTGAATTTCTTTTTACCGCAATAGCACAGTACAAGTAATTTCGGGCAGCTGTGATGAAATAATATGATAATATAAATGTATGTCCTATATGCATAGCATTATATATGTATATATATATAGAAATATATATATACATATATACATATGTCAATAGTTTTTCGAATAGCTTTAAATTGTAAAACAGCTGTTAGAGCGCAGCTCAGTTCTATTAATCCGTATGTACATACATACATTGAGTATAAACAATAAATTCTTGATTATTCATATACAATGCAATATTCCAAACATTAATACTTTTTATTTGATTCACATTTAAATTGTCTAATTTATATGTTTATAAATTGATGTATGCATACATTCAAATTCCAGAACATTTATTTCTTGCGGAACACTTCCACCTTTAATGGATGGCACTTCTCGTCGGGAACTTGGGCGCCAACTGGCATGGAGACATCGCCTTGGGGGCAAGCACTGAGAGCCACCAGCAGATTCATATCGGCTACAAACTCAATAAAGTCGCCATTTTGCGCCGGACTGGGCTTGCAGAAATACTGCTGAGTGTCTGTGGTGAAGCCGGTGCACATGAATATATTCCAAACATCGTGCACATCCTGCTCACTCATGCCGCGCTCCTCGACCACGGCCTTGACGAGGGAGCTGTGGCAGCTGCCCACTCGTTGCTGACCGGTGATGAGCTTGTAGGTGTAATCATCGCAGCGTGTGCCGATAGCATCATGCAAGGCGCCGCCATCCTCATCGATGCCGTAGCTGGCCAGGGTGTCGAACACAAAGGTGGCCATGGGTCGCAGATGGGGCAGGCAGCTCCATAGTCTATCGTACACCTTCAGGTGGGCGGCGTGCAGTTGACGCGTCTTACCCGAATAGAAACGCTCCTGCCGGTTCTCTAAGTTCCATAAGTTGACGTCGCCCACCTGTGAGCCTTCGTGCACGGTAATGCGGCATAGATCGCCCGTCTGCATTGTCCAGGTGCGTGCCTCACGCTTGGGCACCACTAGTGTTTCCACCAGCTCGCCAGTCAATGCCTGGTAACGCTTATTCTGCCAAGGACGAAATCAATCAGCACATAAATGCTTTATCATTTGACCGACTTACATCGTATTCATCCTTGGACACAACAGACGCCGACGGCTTGTCATAGCAAATAATGGGAATGTGCTTTGCGAACTCGCGTGGTTTATCACCACGGCCGCACCAGGGACTTGGGTTGGACTCTGCCATGACAACTGCGCCACAAAATGCAATTCAATTAGAAATTCCACTAGCGTAATGTTTTATGATCAAAATTCAAACACTCGTTATGCTTTACGGTATGCCCAATAATGTTGCGCTGCTATCAAGAGACAGTTGTTGACTGATCAAATAGCTGAAATTGTTGCTTATCGCTAGCTTTTTAGAGCTTCGTTTGAACAGTAATCGATAGGCAGTGGAAGCTTTTAGCTAGGGGCTTTAATCTAAAAGATGTGCTTTTTGAAATTCATACAACAAATATCAATTTTATTGTTTATCAAAGAGTACGCAGAGAATAATTACAAACATTTGAGCAATTTAGAGGTTAAACAAATAAACAATAATGAAAATATATAATTGAAAGTTTGTCTTTTTAACAGAACTTTGCCTTTTTACAAGATATTTTATAATTACTTATGCTTGTTTGCGTGCGCGAGGTCCTAACAGTTAATTTCATACACATATATTGCTAAATCTAATTTAAATGGTTAGCTAAACTACATATCGCTCGTTCACTTCTGGCCTGCTTAGTTTTCTATGGATTTTTTGTGTTATCTAAATTTGCATAATCATGTCCTCATTGGGGCGCGTTTGCGCTGCCTCCACGAATGGTGACTGATTCAACATCTTGATCATAAACTCGTCAAGCAGAGTGCTCAGCTCTTCGGTGCAGAACTCCTGTGGCATGGGCAGTCGCTCCAATGACATTTGTAATACGACGCAGGGCTCGAATTCCGCACAAACTATGTACATGCCCTGCACCAGACAGCTCAGGTTCTTTGATATCTCGCTCTGGCACAGACGATGCTTGGATGTGGGACACGGCAATAGACTGATGCGTGAGCAGATCTCGCTGAGCTGCGGCTTCAGGCTTTCCCAGCGCGCATGTATGTCCGCCATGCTGTTGACGTTGTGTATCTGCTTGAATTTAGAATTGATGTCGATGAAGTCGAGAAAGATCTGACCCTGATTTATCCAATTCGGCACCTTTACGCTGCTGTCGCCTGTGCATTCAAACTGGCTGAGCAGATTGTACAAATAATCCAGGTTGTCTGCAACAAATTGAAAATTATACATTTAAAAATTTCATAAATAATGCCAGTTAATACATACTGTTTATTATGGCGTCTGGTGCGATATACTCGTAGATTATCTCATGCGCCAGCACCCAATGCTTGGCCCGCAGCAGAAACTTAGCCTGCAAATGACGCCGGCCCATAGAGCCAGCTTTCAGCGCCTTGGCATAGTCCACCCAGGACTCGGGCACGCCCAGCTGCTGAATGATGAACTGTTCCTCGTCATTAAGTGCCACATGGGACACGCTAACATGTTGCATCAGTGTATGCTGCACAGCGCGTTCGCGCTGATTGCGATCCTTGATGTGCAGCTGCACAAATATGGCCCACTGCCACAGACCCTCATTCTCCAGCTGGCTGGCAAAGTTCACGTGTAGTTGCGCCTCTGCCAACCGACTGCAATGTCGATAGCCCAGAGCCTCCAATGTTTGCAGCAGCATCCAGCTGTCAATTCATATTATATTACACTTTGACAATACATTTTGTTACTTTTATAACTTACCTTAGGCGAAAGTCCATGGGATCTGATGTGTGTGTAATTGGATTCAAAGTTTGCTCGATGGAATGAGCACGCCTAGAGTGTAGCTGCAGGAGATGGTAGCGCAGGTCATAGACAGGCTGTTGGCTGCTGTATGCTGCACCTTCGTAGCTGGGATTGGGCGCATCCGCGTAGCACTCTTCGGACTGGTAAGCCTTGTCGTATTCCAGAACGGCATCGGTAATGGTTGAGGTGGGGGCTGTAAAGTACCAGAGCTGCAGCGCCAATACGGTCAGCCAGCTGCTGTCCTCCAGCAGATTGATGGCGCCATGCGAGGACTGCATCATTGGCACGCCGGCGGCCAGCATAAACATTTTGAGGCGCTCAAGGCTTATGTGCTTATCCGATTTGCTTTGTTGCCAGGCAAAGAGCTGCTCCTCCATGAGCATGCGCACCACTGCGCCAGAGCTAAGCTGGGCCAATATCAGTGCCAAGTTGGCATCGTCGTATTTAAAGGCCAGTTCGCAGGCTTCAGTCACACGATGGCAGGACAACAAGTCCAGCATATGCTCCAGGTAGCTATTGTTGCTGACCTTTTTCGAGAGCAGATCCTTGCCAATCAGCGTGTTCTCCAGCCACTCCGACAGCAGATTGCGCCGACACATAACCACAAAATGCGAGCTACTTTCCTGCCCCGCCAGCTCCTCGTGCTCGCCCCATAGCGCAAATAGAAGCGACCAGACGGACACTCCATAGGCAGCCATGGTGCTTGTGCTGCTCAGCCGGATGGCCTCGCCGAGATGCTTGGCAATCAGCTGAGTGCCATTGTCCGACTGCAGCCAGGGACAGTTGCTGTCCTCCACTTGGGCAAAGAGGCTGCCCTGCAGCTGTACCTCCAGATGTGGCACAATGCTGTCGCAAAAGTTCTCGTACCTGTCCACCGTATTAAACATGATCCGCTGCAGCAGATTAGGCGAGTAATCGTTTGAGGCGCGTGGCTCGAATGCGATTGCAGCGGGAAACGCATTGTCAGCGACTATCAAAATAGGGCGTAGATTGTATAAATGCAAGTCCCAGCTAAAAGATGACAGGTACTCACCCTCCCGCAGGCTGTGCAAATTGTTGAACGTGTTGGGCACCATCAGTGTGTTCTTTGGTCCAAAGCTAAGCTTAAATCCCCGCCCCTTGTAAAATCCCAGATCAGCTATCCAGTGATCGTAGAGACCATGTGCAATGGAGCGCGTCAAAGGCACCGTGGAGGCAAACACTTTTAAAGGTGCCACGCGTGGTTTTATAACAAAGTTGAAGGGCTTTAGGGAGCCCAAGATCGGTGCATTCTTTTCGCCTCGAATAATGCTGCCGGCTGCCACCGATGAAGCCTGCAAATATAACAAATGAATAAAAAGCACTAAACTGGTTGCTGTTGCTCTAAGTACCTCCTCGGATTGCAAATCGCGGATTATGCTGTTTCCGGAAGCTGACGAGGATCCGGCTAACGGTGGCGATTGACGCCCATATTCACTGGAGGTATCCGAGCTGCCAGCATCTTTCCACAAGTTTGTGTCCTGCAAAAACAGGTCCCGCTTGCGTTGCTGTTGATGATGAGCAGACTTTGGAAGCGTATCTGTCAAAATATAAAATATTGACGATAAACCAACAAATATAGCTAAAGTTAATGCAACTAATAAACTAACAATTTAAAAGAAAAGTACATTTTAAATTCAATCTTGTCGTAGTTACATTTCATATTCTTTCAGATTGCTATTTTTATACCCTTAAAGATATATTCATGATAGTCTCTTATTTCTCGCTTATAAGTTGATATAATATAATGTTATACAAAAGTCACACACCCATTTCATCATCACTGCCAGCGTCTTCAACAAAGAGCGATGATTTCATCAGCTGCATTTTGTGCGCTTCATCTCCAACCACTTCCTTGGCCAGGGTTGCCGTAGGGCTGGTCACAGGGCGTGGCGCATCGAACATGGAGAAATCGGTGCCGCCGCCGGCTTGAAAGAATTCTGTGATACAGAAGAAACACAACAAATTAACTTGTTATACTTATGAAAACGGGTAGTTTAGTAGTTACTCACGCGTCTTGTCCATCATGAGAAATTCAGCGGAGGTATCCATGGGTCGAAAGCTGTTGGCAACGCCGGCTGCCAATGATTTTGGATCCATGCTGCGTGCCGCCTCCTCTGAAATTTTCTGCGCTTTGCGTAGCGATGTTAATGTCATTTTATCGGCGGAAATGGCCGCAATGCGCTGCGCATCCGCTGCGAACATTTTGGCCTTTTTGGCATCGGTGGGTATCTCCTCGTCTTCCTCGTCGCTGTCGTTCAGGCCGTACTTGGAGAAGTGCTTGACGCGGAATACCCAGCTGCCCGTCTCCGGGCGGTACTCGATGAAGCGCGTTGCATTCTTATCGCAGACGCGACGCAATTTGCCTTCCCAGTCGATTTCGAGCAGACGCTGCGGATCCTTAATCGCCTCATGCTTGGTCTTATCCACTGGCCACACCTGGTCCAAGGTGACCTGGGCATCCCGATTTAAGCCGCTGCCAACGGGTGGCTTATTGTCATCGTCCGGATATATGATTACCTCCTTGTTGCGAAAATGTACTGCAATGCAAAGAAGAGTTTAGTGTATACTAAATAAGCTGATATTACCCTCTTTGCTCGCTTACTCACCGATTTCATCCAGATTGAGGCCAGCTACGTCAAGCTCTTTGCCAAAATATACGTTTCCGTAGCCTTCACGGCCGACTGTAAAGTTGGGCACAATACATGAGCCATCCTCTGCCAAGTAGGAATTAAGTTCGTCCATCTGTGGTAGGGTGTAGTAGCCGACACGGTGCAGCACAATGCCCGTCGGATGCGGCTCAGTTGAGGCAACGGCATCAGCAGCAGCATTGGCATCCGCATTGGCGGACGGTTCAATGGCCAGGCGCTGCTCCTGGGAGTCGTGTGAGCGAATCGAGAGAGTGCTCTCATTGCCATGTTCCGAGATGAAAGTGTCGCGACGGGCAATACTGCTGCTCTGATCCTCGAAGGGATTCTCCGGTATGGTGGACACGGAGAGGCGTGTTGGCGGCGCACTCTTATAGGTGTCTAATGGCTTGCGCGGCACCAGTTCTGTGAGTGTGCTATTTAGCGGCGACTGATCCAGGCCTGACTGCAGATTATGCTGACGCACCTTGGCCAGGTTATTGGGATGCAGCCAGGACTCGCGACGACTGCTGTCCTGATCAGCGCGACTTGTCGCCGGTGGACTGTTGTTATTGCTGGGCATTGGCTCGTTGAGAATGACGCCGTTAAAGGACTCACTTTGCGGACGCAGTGCGCCCATTGAAGGACTATTGCTGTTGTTAATGCTGCTCGGCTCGCTGGCAGATGTCTTCTTCAGCTGCGGCTTAGTTACCAACCGCTTGGAATTCGGCTTCAGATTGAAACCCTCGACGCTGGCATCGAACTCCTCGAGGCCATCGAACATGGATTTGTGATTTATAGATTTGCTCAACGCCTTCACCCGTATGCTAGCCGGCATCTGGTTGGCAACCTTGTACTGATTGCTGTTCATATCGAGGAGAGCCTGTTGTGCCACAGGGTTTGTTGCACGTGTGGCATCCACATCATCGCTGCGCTTCAGGTCCCGGAAAATGGGCGTGTCGCCGTATGGCGACGTTACTTTCGACAATATCTGCTGATGTATGGGCACCATGCCATGGCCCTGGGCGGGCGAGGCGCCCAGACCCATGCCAGACAAGGCCATGTTGCCACCGCCGCCCAAGGTGCCAAAGCCGCCGCCCAAAGTGCCGCCAAAAGCGCCAGTGGCACCACCAGCACCAAAGAGTCCGCCACCAGTGCCAGGAACCGAACCCTGTCCGCCCAGGCTGGTGTTGCCACCAAACAGACCGCCGCCCGGCTTGGCTGCATTGCTGAAGATCGAGCCGCCCGCATTGCCTGCATTAAAGTTGAGAGGCGCCGACGAGGTGGCGCCAAAGCCGCCAAAAGCTGAGGTTGCCGGCTTGTTGAGATTGGAGTTGAAGAGGCCAACGCCACCAGCGCCCGGCGCACTGCTGTTGCTCAGCGTAAAGTTACCAAAGCCCGTATTGGCAGCCGATGTGGCGCCAAAAGCGGGTGCGGCAAAACTTGTCGCCGGCTTGGAGCCAAAGAGCCCGCCGCCAGCGGTGCTTGTGGCAGGCGCACCAAATCCGCCAAAGCCCGTATTCGCCGCGGAGACGGGTGCGCCCAGTCCAAAGGCCGGCTTATTGGGATCCGTGGGATTTGCAGCGCCAAACAGCGGCGTCTGCTGAGCAGTTGCGCCCGCGTTGCTGCCAAAGCCGCCAAAGCCCGTGTTCGTCTGGCCAAAAGCCGGAGCGGCACTCGTCGCCGCCGCTTGGGCAAACATGCTGCCGCCCGCCTGTCCAAAACCGACGGGCTTTGGTCCAAACGGATTGGCCGCATCCGCTGCCGTGTTACCAAAGGCGCTAGTTGGCGCCGCACCGAATGGCTTCTGCATGAAGTTATTCTGCTGGGCGGGTGCGCCAAAGGCGCTGCCTGCCGGCTGCTGTCCAAAAGCGGAGCTTCCGAACAGGCTCTTGTTCTCGGCGCCCGCCTGGCCGAATAGCCCACCGCTCTGCTGCTGCTGTGACGGCGAACCAAAGAGTCCGCCCGCCGCCGGCTGCGTTGCGGCTGCAGGGTTGCCAAAACCGAAGGCGCCCGGCGCGCTGCCCGCTTGGGGTCCTTTGCGCGAACTGAGGTAGTCCTCCATGCGCAACTCCTCCAGCGACTTCATGTCGTACTCCTTCATCGCTGTGATGCAGTGCTGCTTGGTGCTCACATTATTCTGCTGGCCGCCCTTCATCAGCGTGTCCGTGCCAATCGTCGGCTGGTACTTTGCCAGCGAGGTGCCCGCATTTACTCCACCGCCAGCGCCCACAGCAACCGTTTGGGGCTGGCCAAAGGCCGAGGCGGCCCCACTGCCAAACACATTCGTTGTCGTCGGCGCTGCCTGGCCGAAGCTGCCGAAGCCCGCGCCGCTTGAGACGGGCGCCTGCTGCCCGAACAGCGGCTGTGCCGCCGGCGTCTGACCGAAGCTGCTCATGCCCAGTGTGGCGGGCTTAGCGGCTCCGAAGGCGCTGGTCGCCGCCTGCCCGAAAAGTGACGCGTTTGGTGCCGCCTGCGTGGATCCGAAGATGCTCGACGTCTGCTGTGGCGGCTGCGAAAATGCTGCAAAGCACAATGGTAGAAAGGAAAGCAAGACAAAGCGTTAAGCGGCTGCATATCAAGCGGAAACAGTTACATGACTGCGGCAAGCCGAAGTTTGAATACCCTTGCTGACAGACATAAAGGTTATGATTATTACATACATACCCCAAATACCACAAAAGTGGAGAACATTTACTTTTAAAGGCATGCAATTTGGTTTGTTCATACACTTTTTTGCCCTACAAATTTCATGACAATCAAATGATAAACACAAGCTGTTTAATATTTAAGAAAGAGCATTGCTTAAGCTACTGTGGTTGACATTAGGGAATGGATCCAGAATACTTTCCACAAGAGCACTCCTCGTTTCTTTTCCATACACTTGAATATCGAATTACAGTTATTTTTGTATAAAAAAGATGTTTTTTAGCAACTAGAAATTATTTTAGAATTAAAAAATCTTTATATTTTCTATCGATTGACCCCAAAGCTATTATTTAGTAAAAACCACCTACAAACCAACAGACAGACAGACGGACATACCTATAACCGTTAGTCACGTTCATCAATTATATTTGTATGAGTTACACACTGCATCACAAAGTCGTCGTTCCCCCTACAAAAGATTATATACACGGAAGTAAGGAAAACCAATTTCTGGTTCGATTCTAACCTCCAAATGAAGAGGGCGCTGCTGTGGTGCCGCCAAATGCGCTGGTGGAGTTGGCGCCGCCAAAAAGACCGCCAGTGGGCTGAGTCGGTGCTGCTGCATTGCCAAACATTGAGGCCTGCGTTTGCTGTGCTCCAAAAGCGGGCGTTCCACCGAATCCGGGCGTCGCTGGCTTACCAAAAGCGGACTGACCAAAAGGCGTCGCAGCTGCCGTGTTACTGAAGGTACCGAAACCTGAGGCGCCGGCTCCGGTGCCGAATGTGGGTTTAGCGCCGCCGAACATCTTGAGTGATCCGTCTGCGGCTAGCTGGCGAACACAAACATAAACTATCCGCTAGTCGTAAAATTCTGCTCGCGAATGAGCAACGAGCTATTTCGCAAAATATTTCGCAATGCGAGTAACACGATATGTGTATAGGTGTATCGTAGTCTGTATATTGCCTGTGTGGTGTGGCTGGCGTCGGACGGCTGCTCGCTTTACACTCAATTTATTTTTACGGGCCTGTAACAAAATATTTCCAAGCACAAACACAGAAATGGCGCGCCGAATAATTTTCACGATGTCTTGTCTGATGTAAAACAATGCGACCATTTTCAAGTAATAGCTAAATGGTTGCGCACCACAAATGTTTATGTGTTGCAGCCCTGGTTGGAGAAAATACCAGCAAAGCAATAAATAAAGATCTGCACAATATATATGAAGCACAATTGGTTTTTTTTAAGAATTTAATTAATCCAATGCAATTGAATGGATTCAATTGTGCTTTTGAATAAAATGTTGTTCGTATTATTTGAACTGCTGCTTGGGTATTTTGGGCTTTGCGGTGTCTGGTCACATTGCGCAGTAGAAGCCGAGCAACAGTTGAAATGAGTGGTGCGCGCGGGGCTCATTCCGGTTAATTAATTAATTGTGAACGAAACAGCGAAGTGGAAATATGCCCGCTCGAGTGTGTGTGTCTGTGTGTGTGCGTGCGGGAGCGTAAGCAGAGATTATATGCGACCAACTCCCAAAATGAGAACAAACTGACGACAACGCACCGACAAAATACAGTGCAAATATATAAAAAGAAAAACAGCGAAAGAATTGTGCAATAAATGATCAATTATTAGCAATCAGTTGGAGCAACAAGTAAATGCAAATGTTGTCGGCTTTGTGAACACCCAAAAAATACAAATTCAACTACGTGTTGAGTTGCTTAAATTCATAAGTTGTTTTTTTTACTGTTTTTATTTGCAATCTCGGGTCTCGTTTTCTATTTCTTTTTTGCTGCCAACGAAAGTGTATACAAACTTATGTCTGTGCCTGTGTGTGCTTATTAGTGTGGTAAAAGTTAACAATATCAACAACAATAACAACAGCAACTATTCACAATGACTGCGTGGAGCGATTGCACTGCTAAGCAGTCATTTGGCATTGGTGAGTCTGAGTTTAGCAACAGCAAAAAAATCTTGAGCGAAAAACAAACAGAAACTCAAAGATACTTTTGCTAATGCTGAAAGAATGTATAACATGTACATTATTTTTAAAATTGTTTAAGCAAAGTGCCTAATTTACGGCTACCTTTTCCTAGAACAATAACAACAACAACTACACACACACACACACACACACAATCTGTGTGGGTGCGCTGCGTGGTGCTCATTTCCAAAAACTCAAGTGAAAGATGAAGGCAACAGCAACAACAAAAACAAAAACAACAACAACGACTTTGTGCTCTCTTTGCTCGCTCTTCTTACCTTGCGAGTGTTTCGCTGACTTTGGATCTTGGTTTCTGGTTCCCCTGCTGCGTTGCTACGGTAGTTTTGTTGTTGTTGCTGCTGCTGCACCTCTCCCTTGCATTCGCCGGCCATGTGGTCGCTATGTCAACATACACATACACACACATACACGCATGCTTTCTTCTTCTTCGAGCACATTAATTTCGTTTTTCTTTCAATCGCATCTTTTTTCTCAGCCTCTGCATCTTCGCGATACTTTTGAAGACAGGCATAAATACTGCCTGTGTGTAACCTGTTTTCTATCGCCTGGCTGCACTCACTTACGCTTAAGCACACGTACATGCATATGTATGTATGTGCTAGTGGGAGAACAAACATCTATTTTCCATGCACTATGCACAACAACAACAACAACAAATCCCATTCTATTCATTGGCAATGACCATGAAATGGCGAATGTAACATTTTCGAAATGCTCTCATCGAGCCGAACGTCCATTTGTATGTACGTGTGAATATTTTTCATTGTCGGCTCTTTTGTTTGTTGACCTTTTCGGTGTTCAATAGATATGTGCATATGCATGTACCTATGTTTGTGTGTGTGTATGTACTTAATACTCGCGCCATCGAGTTAACTGTCCATTCACAATATTTGCGCTCAATATTTACACGTGTTCGCCTCTGTCCCCACTCACTGCCTCTCTTTTACCTGCTTTGCTTTACTTTGCTCATCAGTGTCGAAATATTGTGTCGTCTGCGAGTGGGGATGGCTGCCATAAACTTAATCAAATTTTCGGCAATTTGTACGTATTATTAAAATGATATGATGTTAGATTACAAACGGCATTGAGCTCAGTTTCACTTGTCGCTCTTGTCGCAAAGTAACATCTACTAGCAAGAAGATCAAAGAGTACGCAAAGAGTAGGATGCTCCCACTCTGTCTTTCACTTTTTGCCTCGCACAAATTCACATTTTCAGTAAGACAAGAGAACAAAACTGTGAAAGTTTTTTGCCTTACTTATCCTCGCTGCATTTGCTAGCCGTGAAATTGTACTTAAATACACACACTTTTTGCTTATCAACAGTAGTTTGTTGTTGTCTTATCGCCCATTTTTATTTTATTTTTATTTTTATTTTAACGCCTTCGTCTTATAGTTAATATGTGTGTGTATGTACATATATGTGTGACAGCAATACCAGCAGCAACAAAAACAATGCAACGCATTTCGAAATGCGATAAAAATGCGATTCGCTGTCCCACATTTGAGCAAATAATAGAAAATTTCTTAAGCTTTTGTTTGTATTTATATGTGTTTTTTATTTGTCACTTGATGTATGAAAAAGGCTTCATTTGAATGCAAAGTGGGGTAAGCGGGAGCACACTAACACACTCGCACTCGCACTCTCTCTCAATCGTACACTCTGCGACTACCATTTCATCACTCCTTCTGTCTAGTTGTGATTTGTGACATGTCGCGTTGCTTTCAGGCATTTGCCTTGCTACTCTACTGTTCATTGGCACCAGTTGAGCGTCTGCTGCACCTGGGCACACTGGCTGCATTCACTGCTCTGTCTCTCTCCTACACACACATTTTAGTTTGCTCCTTTGCTATTTACACTTGACACCGCGCTTTGTGAGCAACTTTCTTTGCATGCCGTGTTGCCAAGAGGGAGAGGGACAGCGAGATAGAGGAGGTAGCCATGCATTCTACTTCTAAATTTGAATAGCAACAACAACAAGAAGAAGAGCTAAGCAAACCTAAAACTTAATGAGGCTCTGCATTGAAAAGTGAGACGAGACGAGAGGAGAGGAGACGAGTGGAGTTGGACTGAATTGACTCAAATTGATGAGTTGGTCTGGCTGGAGTTTTGTGTTTTTTCTATTTAATTAAAATTTTCTTGCTCGTTAATTTTTGTGGCGCATGAAATGCCTTTTCATTTGCATAATTGAAAGTGCTTTCCATTTGAAGGCAGGCAGCAAATTTACTAGCATGACAAAGCGAACACAAGGCAACAATAGTTTTAAAAATATATACATACATACATATGTATGTATGAGCGCTATTGCCAGATTTAGCACTTTTCCAAATTGTGTTTCATTCCCCTTTGTTTGCTGACATGAAACTATCAACAACAGCAACAAATGTTAGAAGTACCCCCTTCTCCCTTACTTCTGCATCAACAGTTCAGAGCATATCCCCAGGCAATTGTGCAAACTGCTCTCAAAGCGACATCCACTTACATTTTTATATCTACTTCCAGTGTCACTTCCCTTACGTCTCCGTCTCTCTCTCTCTCTCTCTCTCTCTCTCTCTCTCTCTCTCTCAAAAGCCAATCTGAGCTTTCCATTCTGCAATCCAAATTGAAATTTAATCGTAGCCATTGGGGTCCACTCACTCGACCTAACTTGAGGCTTAAGGCTTTATTTTATTGCTCTCTAGATAGCCAATGTCAAAAGATTTCTGTAATTGCTTGGGCAAAAGATGTGACGCTGAAATTGCCCATAATTAAGCATAAAATGTGTACATAGCAATTTCTGTTCTCTGTGGCGAATCGAATTCAAGTAGAAAGTAACTTGTGGGAGGGCGGCAATTGGATCGGCATTGGCATCAGCATTGGCATCGAGTGACTCATGCAACATGTCGCATAAATGTCTCGTTCAAAGCGGTTGAAATCAGTTTCTGTATATTGATCTGGCAGTCAAAGTCCACGAACCCTGGTTTAAAAGTACTGAGTGACTCAGGCCTACAGTCTTGAACATTGACTTCTTATATAGAATTTCACTAAAAGTCATTTTGTGATCATAAATGTTTTGTTTCAATAGAATAGAGAGCATATTTGTATAATGACAATAGAAATAGTATAAATTTTCAATTTATTGTTAAAATATTCTTTTTATTAAACAATATCTTTTGTTTACATTTAAAATAATATCATAATTGTTTCCAGATTTGTCTGCTTTTATGCGACATTAAATAAATAAGTTTTAAAAACATTTAGGTGATAAGTTCTTGAGCTCAATATCTTAAAAATGTATGTTAATACATGTAAAATACTTATGAATATCTCTTTTTATAGTTTTTTCAAATGGGCTTATAGATTTGTAAAAGTTCTAAGCATGTTTTATCATTTGAAGTGAGCGATAAGTGCAAGCACTTGCATTTATATTCCGAAGAAGCCATAAAACTGTATTACAAACAGTGCATTACTATTAAAATCAGCAACAAGTAATAAACTAGTGTCCTTCCTATTAAAATGTTCACTGTTTCTTTTATGTTTTTAACCTAAATGGGTCAAGTTTTTGTTTACATTTCCACATTTGTCGCGCTGCGTACTTTTTATGGCCCGCTCCATAATAATAACTACTATCAACATTTCTTTTGTAACAGCATTTTAAGTTTTCGGTTAATTCTTGTGGGTTTTACGAGCGCGGCGCCATTAACTGTAACTGTCAACTGCCCATAAAATCTTATCTTCAAATAGGGTTCGTTCTTTTGGTTTTGTGCTTTTTTTTCATACTGTATACCTGTCAGAATATTTTGTTTGTTTAATAACTTTTGCAAAATACCAAAAAAAAGATATAATGGAATTTCTGTTTCAACACGCCCATAAAAAGCGTTACGCTAAACTCGGAGAGCTCCCTGACAAAAAATTCTTTTGTATATATGTTTGTATGTGAATGAGAAGCTGTTGTTATTAGCTCGACGAGCTGCGTCTTAACCGTTGAGAATCATTATAATTGACCCTCAAAACTCAACTCGTATGTACACGAATATACACACAGATACATCTACATGTTGTTAGCCGTAGCTCAGAGTTTAGAGAAGATTGCCGAGAACAAATGAGCTTAGAAAACACGCTAACTTAATGCGCCACATCGCTTGCCTTAGAGATGAGCAGATTAACATGAGTATTGGAAACTGTTTTCAAAATACAAATATTCATAAAGACTTGATTCAATTGCCATTTATATATTAAATGAAAACCGTAACATGCGAATATCAAATTAAATGCGATTTTATACTGTATGTATTTGCGAAATCATTTATTTGATATCACTATTGGGTTATATCATATGTATAACAGACTTTTATGAACGAAATATGCATGTTAGTACATTAATTAAGTGTAACGAACTTAAAAAACTATACTTGAAATTAATACCAGTAGAAATTAAAACAAGTAGGAAAGGATTACCTTCGTTGTGCCGAAGATTCTATACTCTTTTCGAAGCTTTAGACAATTTTCACTCTGCCAACTGCACCACTGAAATTTCATATGCAGTAAAAAATCGTATGCACCTGTTTATTCAAAATATTGAATGACGCATATCTTCGCTATTTATGACTCAATTGCAATTGCAATTTTCAACATTGATGAGTTACAAGGATGTTCAAGTGTACAAGGAAATTGAAAGCGATTGCTTTGACAACATCGTATTTATGGCCGAACCCGACTTAGAGTTGTATGGCAGCTATAAGATATAGTGGTCCGATCCGGCCGGTTCCGACCAATGTACTGTCCCTTTGAATAATAAGTCTCTGTGCAAAGTTTTATTGTGATAGCTCAAAAACTGAGGGACTAGTCTGCATACATACAGATAGACAGACAGACAGACAGACAGACAGACGGACGGACATGGCTAGATCAATTTGTTTTGTCATTCTAAGCATACTGGCAGTAACTTTTGGGGGTCTCCGACGCTTCTTCTATGCGTTACAAACTTCAGCATAAACTCAATATACTATTTTCTTCGAAAAGAGTATAATCAATAAAACTTTTTTTGGGAATAAAATTTTGATTTTTAGCCTAACATAATTACCATATAGTTTAAGAATTTAGATATTATCTTTTATCTATTAATCTTTTACTGTGTATATATAGGTGAATATAAATAAACGTAGGGGAACTAGGATATATTAAATTCGATTTCATTTCAAAATGCATACGAAATTTGATTAGAATGCACATCAAATATCTAATACTACTGCACACTGCATTCTAATTGAACAATCACAGCTGTATCTCACAGTATCACTCGAGCTTTACGTGTGCTATTATATCTACTATATTCATATATATGTATATGTATATATATACATATATATGCTTACTCCACACACATACATATACATATGTGTACTCAAAAGTATAAAGCCGCGTGCTATTTAAACCTGAAATTTCCAAATGAGCCAAAGCAAAGTTGGAGCGTCCAGTCACGATTGTTGTTGTTTTGTATGCTTGTTTGTATGTACATGGCTTCTATGTATGTACATATGTACATATGTATGTATGAGTTGGCAGCGGGAAGATGACGAAGCGTCGTAGTTTTTTTTACTTGTTGGCAATTTGTTGTTATTCTTATTATTATTGTGATTGTTTTGCTTCATTTGCTAGGCCACATTGGCAGCAGCTCAAACAGAGCTCTGTTTGCACACACACACACACACACACACACTGAGCACGTGCCTCAATGCCCAATTGGGGGGAGGAGCAGTGTGTTGGGGGAAGTTGAGCATATTCAGCTGCATCCGCAGCCAACAAAGTGGCCACCTCCACAATGTGCTCTTTGTTGCGGTTGCTGCAACAGCAGGAGCGGGAGCAGCACAATTTGTCCACTGTACGCTTTGTTTCTTTCTACCTGACGGAGCTGGCTTACCTGGCGGCCAAGGCTTCCCTCCTGCTCGACTCGTCTGTGCAGCCTTTCTTCTCACACCATTCAGCCGTGACTTGGGCCTGCTCCCCCGTTTATTTATAGCCAAGCGCTTGCATTTCATTATTCACGATTGTTTCCGTTAGCCCACAACTTCCAGATAGCCATTGGGGGAGCATCGGACTAGCTTTTCAGTTTCAATTGCTCCTGCCTTATCACGTGCATCAGAAGGGAAACGGGTTCACTTTAATGACCTTTTCATAGCCAGCCATAGCCAGTGTAAGCGAGCAAGGTGTGTTCAGTTCTCGATGACTGATTGGGTTGACCGTCATCATCATGCTGATGATGAATCATTTGTCATTTCCCAGAAATCGACTGTTGGCGTTTAATAATTTTGCATAAGAACACTTTACGTTGAACTTATGTATAATCACTCATTACAATGAAACTCGATATCAATGAATAACAATACAATAATAAAATCATTATATAAATAAGTGCTCTAGTTCAGTGTGCTTGACTGGGAGATACTCTCTCTAGATTGGTCTAATATATAAATGCGCATAAAAGATGATGCGCTTTTAAGAGAGGATAAGAGTAAGACAGAAAGTCTAATATGGGCTGTATACTATATCACTAAAGCGCAACAATCTAAATATATCTACATATATTATACAAAACTTCACTCGTGTCAATCAAACAAAACAGCATTAAGAGATGGGGAGTAAGCGATAGAGACTAAGTGTGTAAAAAAAGTGTGTACACACTTTCTCACTTAGAAAGAAAGTGAGTTAAGTAGAATGTAGTACATAATAATAGAGGGAGAGAGAGAGAGATTCGAACTCAGCTACGATAAATAGTTATCAATATCTTAAGAACTCACAATATTTAAAAAAAACAAGGGGGAAAGGATTATCTTTGGCGTGCCGAAGATTTTATACTCTTTTCGAACCTTTAGACAATTTTCACTCTGCTAACTGCAGCACTTTTATCTGTAAAAATTGATATCATATGATCAATACTGTGTATGTTTGAATAATAAGTATATGTGCAAAGTTTTATCGCGATAGCTTTGAAAACATGGGATTTATGACTAAAACCGACTTCCAGTTGTATGGCAGCTATACGATATAGTGATCACATCCGGCCGGTTCCGACCAATGTGCTGTCCCTTTGAATAATAAGTCTCTGTGCAAAGTTTTATAACGATAGCTCAAAAACTAAGGGACTAGTTTGCATACATTCAGACAGACAGACAGACGGACATGGCTAGATCAATTTGTTTTGTCATTCTAAGCATACTGGCAGTAACTTTTGGGGTCTCCGACGCTTCCTTCTATGCGTTACAAACTTCAGCACAAACTAAAAATACTATTTTCTTCGACAAGAATATAAAAAAAAATATTTAAATTGAACAAATTTAATAAATTGCCTACATTTTTGTACAATTCTTTGAAATGTGCTACAAGTATAAAGTATCTCACAGTCGAGCACTCTCACTTGCTTATGATTATTGTTGCTTTTACTGTTTAATGCCATCATCTAACTTCCTCGTGATTGCATTCCATAAATGCGAAACTTTTGCTTTGCGCATGCATAGCTGAAAAATCAGCAAATAAAACTCAACTGTGCCATGCTCGACTGGTTTTCGTAATTGACCCACTGCGGGCTTAACTTTCCATGCAATTGGGCAGATCACAGACATCTCTCTCGCTCTCCAACAAATGTGAGTGAATAAATAACACAGAATATAGCAACTAGCGAAATAACAAAACTACCTTTGCAAATTGCTGTTGCCGCTGCTGCTGCTGGTTTATGTACTGTGGAGGTCGTTCTCGCTGGTTATGCTCGCTCATCAGCCGCCGAGACCGCACATCGGTCATTGGACCGAGACGAGACGGTGGCAACGACGACGCCATCGCCATCGCCACCATCACCCGGGGCGCATTACGCGAAGGCGGGCTGCGTTTTGTTGTTGTTGTTGCGTATGCTTTTGGCGCTGCCTGCAGCTGCGGCATGATTGTATCTACATACATATGTATGTATGTATACAGTTATGTTTGTGTGCAGCTTTCGTTATCGGGCAAGGAAGTGATGACGATGTCGCCACTTGGTCGTCTGTCGCTGACTGCTGCTTTGTCTCGATCCTCATCTGGTTCCCCCCCCCTAGCATTTCACTGATTGCGTCTTGCTGCATTTCTGAATTTATCTCTCTCTCACTCTTTAAGCGAAATGCGTCATTTAACTAGAACTTTATCAGCTTTATGCTGTAGGAAGTGTGCAGTTAGATAAATCTCACGTAGAACATATCAGCGCCAATGCGAATCGCAACTGGTAGGCCCCATCCCATCCGTTGGGCAGCAACAACCCTAGTTTCCGATCCCAATCTGACAGCTAACTAAGTAATTGATAACCCTCACCCCAAAATGGCAGTTTCGCTGCTTTTCGGTGAGCTTTAATTTCTATGCGCTTTAATTTGCCAGCTCAGCTCAGTTTCGTTTAGCTGCTGAGCCGCAACAGGTGATGCGACTCAAAACAAAAAAGCAAAAAACAAACAGCATATTATTATTATTTATTTTGATTTATATATTCACTAATGATTTATTTCCTCCATTTGTTTTTCAGCCAAATGCAATTTTGATCAGGATACGAAGCCGCATCGCTTGAATTTGGATGTGGGCGATACGGTCATAATTCTCAAGGCGACCACACACTGGTATTACGGCTACAAACAGAAGTAAGTATGCCGAAACGATGATGTGAATTCGTTACAATCGCATCTTATCTATTTGCATTCGATTTACTGCAAATTCAGTTGTGTACATAGAATATATATGATATATGTTCACATGCAATTAAGATGGCTAATTGTTAAGTTATTGCTGTCTTAGATAGGGTCTAAAGTCTCGACTCTAGACAATACAGTTTGAGAAAATAGTGCAAATGATGTTAACATTACCAAAACCAATTACAAGTTTCTTATCTTAAGTGGAATGCTTGTTTTGAAAACTAAAAAATACTTGATTGAAGATTGCGTCTGAAGCGATAAGAACTATTCTCTTTTTAACTCTCTCTAATGTACTACAAATTGGATGTGGTGACCCACATGTATTTTATTATTTTATATGTCTTATGTGGCTGAAAGTTCAGATTCTGTTCGCAGGCACATAAATGCACACAGTACTTGAATCTGAATTCAAATGTCTCATTTAATTTCAATTTATTCGAATATCTTCGTCAACAATGACCTGTGGGATACCCTTTACAAAAGTGAATATAACGTTTGTGTGGAATAATCTATTTTTATACTCTTTTCGAAGAAAATAGTATATTCAGTTTGTGCTGAAGTTTGTAACACATAGAAGGAAGCGTCTGAGACCCCCAAAAGTTACCGCCAGTATGCTTAGAACGACAATACAAATTGATCTAGCCATGTCCGTCCGTCTGTCTGTATGTCTGTCTGTCTGTATGTATGCAAACTAGTCCCTCAGTTTTTAAGCTATCGTGATAAAACTTTGCACAGAGACTTATTATTCAAAGGGACAGCACATTGGTCGGAACCGGTCGGATCGGACCACTATATCTTATAGCTGCCATACAACTCGAAGTCGGTTTTGGCCATATATACCATGTTTTTAAAGCTTTCGCGATGAAACTTTGCACATATACTTATTATTCAAAATGACAGCACATTGATTGGAGTTGGCCGGATCGGATCAAAAGAAAAATTTAAATTCATACATGAATTCTTAAAACGAAAATAAATGCCATGCGATAAAACGAATTTTTACAGCATATGAAAGTGCTGCAGTTGGCAGAGTGAAAATCGTCTAAAGGTTCGAAAGAGTATAAAATCTTCGGCACGCCGAAGATAATCCTCCCACTGGTTTTTAATTACTACAATTCATATTTCAAAATATTTAAAATTTCAATATTTTTTATTTAATAAATTGTGCAAATGCATAAGTCTCATTTACTTTCATTTCTGTACTCGTATACCAGCATTTCTCCCACCTAAGAATGGGTTTATTTTCAAAAAAACAACAAACAACAGCAATAACAATAACAACAGCCACATTTCTGGAACAGACAACGGAAATGGTCCAGAATGGTTCACATGCATAAATCAGGTAGCCAGCTGGTGGCCAATATGTTGCCCATTTGGCCGTCTTGTTTACTTAATCAGTGTGTTAGAATCTGTGCCAAGTTGCCCAACACGAAGCACAAAATGCATTCTCGCCTTGTTCCAACCCTTCCTATCCCGGGCGAAAACAGATGCGGCCATGTGGCAAAAACTTCCATTGGAAATTCTGAGCAAAGAGATAAAATTTGTGTCCGATACGATTGACCCTTTGCTATGCTGGGTTTTTCATATGCCGGTTTTGTTTTCTTCTCTTCTCTTCTCTTTTTTTGGAGGAGGAGTGGTGAGGTTTGGTAGTTTATCTTTGGTGTCTAGCGTCTTGTCAGCACTTGGACACATACTTGAGGCGGCTTATCGTTGAAAGCAAGCAATGGAGGCAACAGCCGCAGTTGAGATACAGTAGCTACAATGAAGCAACAACAGCTATGTATATGCATACATCACGATTGGCTAGCTGACCCTTTTCATATTTCTGCTGACCCATAGCCCAGACCCAGACCCAGAGCTGCAGGCAGACAATGCTGAAAGTACAGTGAAACTAACAATACTCAATTCCAATGTATATACTCCGAATTTGTTAAGCGTACGTCATATAATGCTTAAACATTGATAAGAAAATTCGTTTTGCTTCCATCTTCCCATGTCGCTTATCGGTTGCTTTGTGCAGGTTTTCACTGTAGATGATACACTTAAGTATTTATTACTGCTGGGGCGATAAAAAATGTGTGCTGTGAGTGTGAGGCATTTAAAAAGAAATTCAATGCGTTGTGATAACCTCTTTGGTCCGAAATTCGTATTTGTTTTTCTTGGACTGCCTCTGTTTATTTATATTTATAGTGAAATATCAATTTTAATTGTGCATTTTCTCACGATTTCCAAACGATAAGCAATTGGAAAGCGAATGAATTCCCCTGGCTTGTTTATTCCAAAATCAATTGAAGCAGTCAGCGCCCAAATATCGAAGGTCAATCCGAGTCCAAGTACCAAGTACCAAGTACCTGCTCAACGTGAAGTTCAATGCAACAATTTGTCACAGTGAAGACTCGGTTAACTATCAGTTAAATATGTTTGCTGGGAGGCGACTGCGACTGCGACTGATTGATGGTGGTTCTTTAGTTCTTCGGCAATATGTGTGTAGTTCTGTTGTTGCCTCAGGCAATTAAGGCGGCCACCCCGCATGTCAAATGCTGAATTGAGCCAAATTAAAGCATTCCATTTCATTTGCGAGTGTCACACTTTGCGCGCACTTCCTCTGCCCCGAGGGCATCCCAAACAATGGCAGCTCCAGCAGCCGCAGCTCCAGTTGAGCGCTAAACTTGGGTTGGGTTGGGTAATTCATCAGCGGCGGCGACGATGAATTGTGTCATGCTGCAGTCATAAACATATTGTGCATAAGTTATATGCATATACATATACATATACATATTCTATAGAAATATTCATGTGCGAGGGCAAGCCTTAAAGTTCCAGCATTTATTGGTAGAGACTATTATATAAAATGAAAGTGAAAATGAGAGATGCATGCAGGATGACAAGCGACTATCTTATTATTATTATTATTATTTTCATACTATTGTCTCGAATTCAGATTGCGATATGAACTAAAAGCAAAGAAACAAGTAAGAGTGCTCTAGTCGGGAGTGCCCGACTACGAGATACCCTGAACCCAGTCCTTACAATCATTCATACTAATCTAAACACACACATGCTGCACTACAAGCAGTACAAGCAGTGCAAGCGGTTAGCTTGCTCTTTCGCTGAGCCCCACACAATGGAAAGTTAAATCTTAAATAACTTCTGTGTTTATTGTCCGATCTTATTGAAATTTTTGGGGCAAGCAATTGTCGAAAATATGTGTTACCAAACCAAATTTCATACCTTCAAAATTTGGGGGGTGGTATCCAAAAAGTGAAATATTTGTTACATGTGTATGCTATTCGAGATTATACATGCCAGATTTGGGGTCTCTAGCTCTTATAACTTTGAAGTTATGTCCCAAAAACGCTAGTCTAAAATCAAAATTTATCGATAACTTTTGAATGCGACAAGTTATCGATCAAATTAAATAAACTTGATCTGTCCCGGGATTAGGAGAACTTATGTTCCAAATATGAAGTCTCTAGCTCTTGTAGTCTCTGATATCTGTGTGTTCATACAGACGGTCAGACGGACAGACAGACGGACATGGCTAGATCGACTCGGCTGTTGATACTGATCAATAATATATATACTTTATATGGTCGGAGATGCTTCCTTATGCCTGTTACATTCTTTTGCACAACTTCATTATACCCTTTTTATCCATTTTTAATGGGTTCAGGGTATAAAAAGAATATGACAATCTTTGCTTTAGTATAGTAATACGAATAGTTGTTCAATCTAGCTCTGCGATTTTCAAACCTTTCAATTTGTTAACCAAATATCTATATAACCATAACTATACATTTTCAAGTGGACTCTTAGATAACTTATAACTTAACAGTTGCCCCATATATACATATATAAAATTTATATAAATACATATATTATTATCAATGTATGTCAGTTTGTTGGTTTAACAGCCATGTGGAGACCACATTTTAATATTGACTTCCTTTTTGGTTCTCTTTCCGCCGCAGGGAAAAGCAAACACGCGGCATCTTTCCCAAGAGCTATGTGCATCTGTGTGAGTTCATCATCGTCAATGGTGAGCACTGGATTCAACGCACTGACATCGTTGAGGAGATCACCAAAGTGCTGCTGGAGTGGGGTGGCATAGCCAAAAGTTACTTTTTGGTAAGCATATAGTCAGTCCAATTGCACTCAGCTAGCAGCTGAATAACTTTTTCGTATTTGCTTGCAGAGCACAAATCCCAATTTCCAAAAGATACGTCGAAAAATTAACGATCTGAACAATAATCGAGCGGCCCTGATATCCGGCAATCTGCCGCTCGACGAGATGCGCAAGGTGAAGCTGCAGGCGACGGCACAGATTGACACCGGCAACAAGCTGCTGGGTCTGGACATGGTCGTCCGCGACGAGAGCGGCGACATTCTGGACACCAACGCCATCTGCACCACAGAGCTGTACGAGAATCATGTGCATGCGGTTACGCGTATAGAGAAGGCCAATGTGAGTTCTAAACTGGAAATGTTATCACCCAGTCGGGCTATCTCAACTAGAAGTCACCTTCCTGTTTTAAGATTTGTTTTGAGACACTAAATTCGATCTCTTTGCCTTGCAGCGTTTATCCAGCGATCGTGAGACGACACGTGGCCTCAACAAATACTCGCACAACATCCTGCTGCATGTGAACGCGTTCGTGTGCAAGTTCCAAGAGGATTCGGATCTGCTGTTCACGCTCTTCAATGGCGACACACACAAGCCGATCAGCGAGAACTATGTGGTGAAGTGGTCGCGCACCGGCATTGCGCGGGACATTGATCAGTTCGACAACAATCGCGTGCTATTCACCGATCTCAGCCGCAACGATTTGAGCATCTCGAAAATGTATCTGGTGTGCTATGCCATACGCATCGGTTCCATGGAGATGAAGGACTCGACAGACTCGAAGCGCACCAGCATGAGCATTGCGAACAGTGTTCTCACGGCGGCTAGTCGCAAGCACTCCCAGCTATCGGTCAATTCGAATGGCTCCTCTGGCAGCGCCAGTGAGTATATGATGCGAAGACCCTTTGGAGTCGCCTGCAAGGATCTAACGCCGATTATAAGCAAGCCGGAAGACTTTCGCGGCAATCTCGATCTGCCGTTCATAATGTGCGAGAAGGACACTCTGGATGGGACGCTGCGCAAGCTGATTGCCAACAAGGACATTGGCAAAATCGAATCCAAAATGGCCGTTACCTTTGAGGTGCTGCGCGGTGACATCAAGCAGATCAAGGAGGACTTTCCGCGCCTCGTCCACACCAATGTGCCCGTGGCGCGTAAAATGGGCTTCCCCGAGGTCATCCTGCCGGGTGACGTGCGCAACGATCTCTATCTGACCATCTGCAGCGGCGAATTCGCGCGCATTGCCAAAACGTCCGAGAAGAACGTCGAGGTGAGCGTCTGCGTGGCCAACGAACACGGCCACCTGGTGCCGGGCGTAATGAGCATTGGCGCCGGCCATCCGCCCATCGATGAGTACAAGTCGGTGGTGTACTACCACGACGACAAGCCCAAGTGGCAGGAGACCTTCAAGATACACGTGCCTATCGAGGAGTTCAAGCTGTGCCATTTGCGCTTCACCCTCAAGCATCGTAGCAGCAACGAGCAGAAGGACCGCTCGGAGAAACCATTCGGCCTGGCCTATATGCGTCTCATGCAAGCGAATGGCACCACCATACCGCAGGGTCAGCACGTTCTTGCCGTCTATAAGATGGATCACAAGAAGTACGACAAAACGGTAGCCAATAGCTACATGGAGCTGCCGGCCACCACGGCCGAGCTTATGGGCACCAAACCATCGATCAGTGGCCTCAGCCTGCTGCCCAAGGATCAGTTAACCATCGACGTCAATCTTTGCAGCACAAAACTAACGCAGAGCGGTAAGATGTTGTTTTAGTCCGAATCCGTGAATGTTTGAAAAGAAAATACATACAGCATACTTAATTGATTGGTTTGCAATTTAACTTTGAATTTTATTTTCTAGTAAGCCTGCTGGGCTTGTTGCACTGGTCGGCGCATAAGGAGACGTTGGAGCAATCACTTAATGCACTATCCAATGTGCCCGGCGAGGAGGTGGTCAAATTTCTGCAGGATATACTCGATGCTCTGTTTAACATTCTGGTGGAGAACGATCATCCCGAGAAGTACGATCAACTCGTGTTCATGAGCATCATACATTTAATCGAAACGGTGTCCGATTTGAAGTACCAACACTTTCTTACCGTTCTCGATGTGTACATCAACGAGAGCTTCTCCGCCACGTTGGCCTATACGTGAGTGTTTACGGTACTCGACAAGTTGAATATTGTATTTATATCATATTTATTTTGAAGCAAACTGATGGATGTGCTGCAGCGCAATATAAAAGATGCCATCACACCGAGCGAAAAGTCAGCGGATGGCATTGAACATGAGGAAAGCACCGCAGTGCGTCGCCTCTATAAAACAACCCGCTATCTGCACTATGTGATGAAGTTTGTCATCAGGTCGCGCGTTTTGTATGCGGCAATGAACTGTAACAACGACTACGTGGACTTTGCCACGCGTCTGCAGGAGCTGCTCAAAATGTTCATCGATATGATTGGATGCCCCAGCAATCTGCTGAAGTCCGAAGGGGCACTGCTCAAGAATCTACATATCATAGCCACCGATTTGATGGAGGTTTTCGATCAAGTTCATCTCAGGTGTGTTAACTATTAAAATTGCTAAAAAGAATTTGGAAAAAGACTCAAATTTGTATATTTACAGCATTTCGATAGTGGAGATCTTGGAAAAGTTTCCAGCACGTCGTCTTACGCAGTCGAAAATGGGCTGCATCAAGGACTTTGTGGAAACGAAGCTATTTAGCTCGCCCAAATGTCGCGCCATATTGTTGCCGGTGTTCTGCAAGCACATTAAAGATCATCTCGAGAGCAAGGAGGAGGTATGTCTACTGCCAGTTAATACATGGTTTGCTTGTGCTACTAATTATCCATCGGATATTGTATACTGTTTATAATAATCGAATGCATCGTTTCAATTTGTGTTCTATTTGTAAGGTCTTGTGAATGCAACAACAAGACGCAAAATTAAAACATAATCAAGCACATGTTCAAATCAAATGATCAAAAGTAACTAATTGAATCTAACTGAAAATGCTCAGCGCTATCTTGTTTCAAATAATATGTAAATCAAACTATTCACATTAATGAAACTCACTTATTTAACTTTCTTGCCATTGCCATATTGCTTAAATTATATAAATCGCTTTGCAAATTTTCGAGAACTGCAAATCAAAGCGCTTGACATTAAATATTTCAGATCATTATATAGATCAGATCATTCGTTTATCAGCTGGACATGAGAACTGTCTTAATTTTGTTCGGTCTTAATACGAATTAGTTATATATGCGAATATATATGTATTTGTAGCCATTGGAGATGATATGTTAGTTAGTGTTAAGCATGCTGCATCCATATTTGTTTTTATGCTCTTGCAGAGAAAATTATAATTTGATGAAGAAATGTGTTGGATATATTCTTGTTCTTATTCTTATTCGAATTAGTCTCTCAGATTCGGAAGTTCCTATGACGGACTTGGCCTGATATAATAATAATAAATTTTTTAAATATAACAATTAATTACTATATTTTATCCAGATGTCTGCAAGAGTATTGATTCTTCGGCAAACCGATGATAACTGTTTTGTTTTTGTTATTTTTAGTATGTTTGAAAATGTTTTCAAATTGACTGCAACTGTTTGAGTTTGTTGTTTTGTGTTTGTCTTGTGTCTGTAATTTATTGTCACGTGTCCTAGTCATAAGCACTTGGGAAAGTAGCTGCACAGCAATTGCAAACACTCCATCTGAGCTATATGTATATGTCTTATCTTATCTCTTAGTATGTAAGTATTATATAATGCAAATATCTGTGTAATATTGTTTAGTTAGCGCTCGAACTGTGTGTTTAGCGAGAAGATCTCTCGGTCGTCATCGTCATCGTCATCGTTGTTTAGTTTTGTTTTGTTTTGTGTTCTTTTTCGTATAAGCATTGAAAGTGTTTATACGTTCGTAAATCATGATCGTGCAAATATTTGCCGTTAGTTGAGCGCTCGTTTAAAATCCTCTTCTCATCTGACGTCATATATGTAGTAAATGCTTCTATGGCAATTACGTATGGCAAATTCATTAAAGCACCACACAAATCCACCCACAAATCCACCCCACCCATCACTCACCGTATCTGACCAAGTGGTTCTAGTTTTACATACATACATAAGTATATAAAAACTTCAAGCACCGCACAAGCACACACACACACACACACACACACAGAAACACACACGCACAGTATATAATGCGAATGTATGTATGTATGTATGTATGCACATCTGGAACGCCCGACTCCCTAATATTTATCACTCTCTTTCTGTCACTCTTCATTTGTCTGTAATACTTCTTTGGCTTTATGAATAGCACATAATCGTTTTATTTTATTTGTTAAACGCCTTTAAATCATGATCAACTAAATGTTTCCCAATGTTTCTCTTATGTACCTGCCATATGTGTATCAACACAACAAAATTTACCCACTCAATGTTGGGTATGTTGTTTTTGTTATTGTTGTTGGTCACACTATCATAATTGTGTTATACAAATAGGGTGACTCGAAAACCGATATCTGGCAGCAAGAAAAGAATCTTTCGAAAGCCGCTAAAGTGCTCGGACAAAAAAAATCCCACCTGCACACACGTGAAACGACTGCCAATAAAAAGGTAACAAAACTAAAACCGAAATGCCGGAAAATAGACAAAAAACACAGAATACAACCAAATTGCACACCAATCTCAGATATACATAGATCAGACCGTAACGCACGTCCAAATCAGAGCATCAGCTGCTTTGTGCGTTGTACCTATCTATATAATATATAAATATAGTTTTATATTGTTTAATTATAATACGAGTATAAGTTATGTTTAGCTTTTTGCCATTTGCACTGCCGGTGATTTGTGCACTCGACGCTCAATGGCTTTTAATTTGTAAGCTTTTTTGTGCCACTGTGCGAGCAATGCACAATGCTTTTACACATGCACACTGGGACGGAGTGAAACTTTTTGTTTGCATCTCCTGTATTGTTAATTGATGATAATAGGTATAGAAAAGCCTAATTTTTGCAACGAATCAATGTGCTACGACTTTATCGTGAATATTGATATTATACCCAAGTATAATCTTTAATGGAAAAATTCTTGTGATTTTTATAAAAGCTCAAGAATCATAGTTCATTTAAGTAGAACAAAATCTTAAGTTTTTTGAACGAAACATAGTTTCAGGAAATTCCAATTAGATACTTCAAATTCTTCACTTTGAGCTAACTTACTGTAAATTTCGTTATTTAGTATTTTGTATAACTTTGAGCGAAATTACCTACTCATAATTGGGATTAATATTTGAAAAAAAAACGGTTTCTTCAAAAAGTCATGAATTTTATATTATTATATATGGAGGTCATCGATTAATAATACAGGGATAAACCTAAGTAAAAACATTTTTGGTCCACCCTAATGTGCACAGCTAATGTGGCGATCTTTGTATTCCTGTATTCCCTTTAAAGCTAATTAATACTAATGCAATGTGCATTGCTCGCTATTGTTTATGTTCTTGCAGCCTTTACAATTATCAATGTTTTCCTTAATTTAGAACGTTTTTTGTGTTTTACTATTATACTGCACTAATTTAAAATAATTTTAACTGAATTTCCCATGTCAAGCTTAGCCAGGCTGCCAGCAGAGAACGCGTAAAATTTCAATTGATTATTTCTAGGATATTTCTGAGTTCACAGCATATTGAAGTTGCAACTAATGTGTCAACTTTTGTCGCTAGATCGCCGAGTGCATAAACATAATGAACAACATTCTGAAGCTGCTCTATCGCCCGGATGTTGGACCCACACATAATGATGTGCGCGACGTTATGATCATATTGCTGCGATCGGTTATGAAGGCGGCTCACTCCTTAGATCGGGATACGGGCGTCGTCGGCCAGTTCTTTGCCATTATGCTGGGCATATTGCAGCGCATGGATGCACAGCACTATAAGTACTTTGTCAACGATCTGCATCAGCATGGCGAGCTTAAGGATTTCGTTATCGAGATTCTGCTCGTCTTCGAGGAGCTCGTCTCGCCGCATCAGAAGGCAGTGTTTCCGCGCGACTGGATGGATATGATCATGCACCAGAATACGGTCATACTGGGCGCTCTGCAGCAACTGAGCATGGTCATAACGGACTACTTCCTGTGCCCGGTGTTCGACAAGCAGATCTGGTCGAACTTCTTTCAGTGTTCAATTGCATTCCTGGTGCAATCGCCGCTGCAGCTGAACGACTTCAATGACAACAAACGGCAGATTGTCTTTGCACGCTATCGGGACATACGCAAGGATACGGCCAAGGAGATACGCAAAATGTGGTTCCAGCTGGGCAAGCACAAGCCCAAGTTTGTGCCGCAACTGGTGGAGCCCATACTGGAGATGAGCATGATACCCGAGACAGAGCTGCGACGCGAAACGATTCCCATCTTCTTCGATATGATGCAGTGCGAGTATTACAGCTCACGTCTGGAGCTGGAAAGCTACGGCGATACCAAGCACAACAATGCCCATCACAAAGGCAACTTCTCCGAGTTCAAAACGGCGATGATCGAGAAGCTGGACATTCTGATTGGCACCGGTAAGTCGCGAAGCTCTTTTCGAATCTTTTTTGGTGTTTCTCGAGGCATTTCTAGAGAAGTTTTAAATAACTAATATTTTCTGCACTCCAGGCAAGGGCGACACGGAGTACAAGGAGCTGTTCAAGAAGATCATGCTGGAGCACTGTGCCGCGCACAACACACTTAATGTGGACGGCACCGCCTTTGTGAGCATGGTAACGAAGCTGATGGACAAACTGCTCGAGTATCGCTACATCATACAGGACGAGAGCAAGGAGAATCGCATGGCGTGCACATTTTCGCTGCTGCAGTTCTACTCGGAGGTGGATCTCAAGGAGATGTACATACGTTACGTATACAAACTGTGCGCCCTGCACATGGAATTCGAGAACTTTACCGAGGCGGCGTTTACGCTGAAGCTGCACACGGAACTGCTGCGCTGGACCGATACGGAATTGTCGCCACAGCTGCGCAGCTATCGACACGGCAGTTGCCGCACACATCGCGAGCTGAAGGAGACGCTCTACTTTGAGATCATGGAGTATTTTGACAAGGGCAAGCAGTGGGAGTGCGCCATTGATATGTGCAAGGTACTGGCGCAGCAGTACGAGGAGGAGATCTATGACTACATCAAGCTGGCCGAGCTGCTCAAGCGTATGGCACAGTTCTTTGAGAAGATACTCAAGGAGATGCGCCATACATCCGAGTACTTTCGTGTTTGCTTTTATGGACTTGGCTTTCCGCGACTCTTGCAGAACAAGGTGTATATCTTTCGGGGCAAGGAGTACGAGCGCCACAGCGACTTTTGTTCGCGCATGCTGGTGCAGCATCCGCAGGCCGAACTGATGCAAACGCTGGAGGCGCCAGGCGAGGACATAACCCTCAGCGATGGCCAGTACATACAGGTCAATAAGGTGGAGCCCATCATGGACGTTGCGTTCGCCAAGTTCAATGAGAAGATCATCTCCAATGAGATTGTCAAGTACTTCACCTCCAACAATGTGCAAAAGTTTCAGTTCTCGCGCCCCTTCCGCGACAGCACTGGCGGCGGCAGCATGGATGATGTACGCAATCTCTGGTTAGAGCGTACCGAGCTCATCACGCAGTTCCCGCTGCCTGGCATACTGCGCTGGTTTCCCGTTGTCGATACTCACACATTCAAGATATCGCCGCTGGATCGGGCCGTCGAGATCATGAAAGACACCAACAAGGATATCAGACAGCTGGTCATACTGCATCAGAGCGATGAGAGTCTGCACATTAATCCGCTCAGCATGAAGCTCAATGGAATTGTCGATCCGGCCGTTATGGGCGGATTTGCCAAGTATGAGGAGGCCTTTCTCACCGACGAGTATGTGGAGCAGCATCCGGAAGACAAGGATAAGGTGGAAGAGCTAAAGGAATTGATTGCCATGCAAATACCGCTACTCAGTATTGGTGAGTTTGACAAAATGCGATTATTAGCTGTGCTTTACCTTAATTGTGGTTTCTTGCATCCTTAGCTATTCGACTGCATCGTCAGAAGGCGCCGGACAGCCTGAAAGCACTGCAGGATCATCTGGAGGGCTGCTTTGCGGACATGCAGCACCACGTGGAGTCATGCTACGGTCGCAAATCGTGCGATTTGAAAATCGAACGCGATTCCGTGATAATGCGACGCACCAATTCATTTCTGCCCGCCCTCTTCGATAGCAGTAACAATCGGCTATCCGAGACAAGCATGGGCTCATCCGAGTAAGGCTCAAATGCTGTTTATACTTTTTGTCAAATCAATGCTAACAGTTTTCGTCATTGCAGCAGCGGGCTGTCAAAGTCAACTTTCCTGCCGCGTCCACCCACTAATTCCATAAAGTCAACGCTGGCCAGCTTAAGCTTCAACACCAGGTGAGCCGTGATTCCCCTTCAACTATCCTGATTATCCTTTAACTAAAAAATTCCACCACTTTTTTTTAACACATTTTACTGCTGCTTGCTATTTTAAGTTTGAGACTTTAATTTCCGTGTATTTTTGATTTATGTATGTTTTATTATTTTGTTTTATTTGTGTACTTTACCTTTATTGCTTATTGTGTATGCTCACTTAGACCCAGCCTGGGACACTCGCCCAGCACCAAAGCCACAAAAAACAAGGACAAAACGCCCGCCAAGCGGCGCTCCATGAAAAAGGTAAGCTCAAATTGGTGTAAAATTAAATTTGCAATTTAATTACAAAATGCCGCTACAGGATCGCGACACATTGAGCTTGCCGGTGGCCAACTGCCAGTGGTATACGCCGCCACTGACCACGATTACGTCAACGCCAGAAAAGGAAATCAACACATCTATCAACTCGCTGGCCAGTGCATCCAATAGCTCTCTAAGTGGACCCAAGACGCCCGATCCACGCGTGCTGACTGAAGAGGTAAGTCACAAACACAAAATGTCTAATATTGATAAATACAATTGTTATGCTCGAATAGTTAACACCCAAACGGCCACTCCGCTCGGAAAAGGAGAAAGAACGCCGCCTCTCGCGTCCGGCTAGCATTGCCACCCCAACGGCCAGCATTAAGAACTTTGCGGATACTCGCTCCCTCTCCGAGAGCAGCAATCGCAACTCAGTTGGTAGGCATGAACAAACATACAGTACTTTCCGAAATGTTAACAATTGTTATTCAAATGTGTAGAAACGACCGATTCGACTTCGGAGGAAGACATACGACCACCGCCTTTGCCCGCCAAGACACGCGACTCAACCGACTTTAGCAGTCTGACGCACAGTCTGGACTGGAATCCGAATGGTTACAGCATGCTGAACGTGCTGAGCAGCAACACCACCACCAGTAGCAGCATAAGCACAACAACCATGACAAAGACCAGTATTACAAACAGTACGTACGAGTATGTGGAGGCCACTAATTTTAGTCTGCCGGGCATCAACGATGCCAGCAAGCCGCGACCCCCAACTCCGCCGCCAAAGCCATCGCGCCACAGTAAACACATTCCATGAAAGAGCTAACAGCGATGTAACTGGTGTTTCCAGTGCTGCGCCATAAAACAAACAAAACGTTGTCAACGAGCAAGCCCCGAGTGCCAAATATACCTGTTACTACATAAATATATATACATATATTTAGCACTAATCGCGAGAGAAATGAGCATCAAGATCAACACCATTCGCCTCACATGACCGACTACCAAATAGCAAATGGCATCAGTGTCTTAACAAACGATCGCATTAGATTTAAGATGAAAACATTGAGCGAACATAATAAGAAACAAGGCCTAAGTATGTTTAAAGATCTATGTTAAATGTTCAATTACGTTAAAATGATATTATGTTGAACATGTCATCATTTTCGTTTAAGTTGATAGTAGTTTATCTACAAGTTTCTGTATCGATGTCCTACTTTCATACAAAATACATAACGCACAAACTCTACTTTGTCATCCACAAGTTTGTATTCTGATCTACGATATACATACATAGATATGTATCTATTTAGTGTAAGTTTTACTACAATTTATACAACTTTGTACGTTTCTTATGCAAACAAGTGCCACAATTTATTACAAAAAGTTATCAAATATGCAATCAAGCACGTCAAGTTAAAGCACAAATTTATTATGAAGTCAATTACAGTGTATGCAATATGAAATCTTTTAATCAATTCGTTGTTAATTAGGCAAATTTTTTAAAGCAATGTGCAAAACGATTTACACACATATTTTATTGTACGTCAAGTAGCCATAAAATCAACTTTTAATACGTAATATTTACTCATGTATTTTTAATATGAACAAATAACTTTTTAAATGTTGTTATACCATATACATAAATCTAAATGTATACATAGCATGTAAGCAACTTTGTGTAATTTTATGTAATTTGCGATCTGTGCATTGGCCAAAGATTAAGCAATAATAAAGTACAATTAAGCCTAATATAAATGCATCAATATTTATTTTGTGTGCAGCTATAATGAACCACTTTTTTCCAACTAAACTCACCAGTTACATATTTTATTTTTGTTCCTGCCAATGGGCAAAAGAGAAACAGATTTTAATTTGTATATTTGATTATAGGGTTTTATTGAGAATATTCCGTTGGGCTTTTATTGTAAAAAATGCATAAATAATAATAATAATAATTAGTAGATGAACACATTAAAAAAAAGTAAACATCAAATACATGACAGTTAATAGGGTTAAGAATACATAGGAGTAGTTGATTTGTTAGATCGTAAAATGGCTAGTTTGCTTCCAAAAGAAAAAAGGCACACACGAAGGCATCAGTTGTGAATTGTAAATAAATAGTGAAATGCATGGAATGTTCGTTGTTGAAGCACAGCGTGGGCTTTAGATTTGAGACCAATTGAGCACAAACTGCTGTCACAGTTTCCACTTATAGAGCTGTATTCAGATCGACACATATTTTCGAATTGCGGTTCTGCTTCTGACTTATCTCCAGTACTTGGAACATCTCCTTAAGAGCTTCGCTGGTGCCGGTCTTGCGGCGATTGTTGCGACGCAGTGTTACGCGTCCCGACTTAAATTCGCGCACTATAGCGTCAAGACCTGTAATGGCATATTAAATTTGCAATTAATCAGTTGTTATGTTTAGTTAAATATATTAAATTACATTTGACTAAGCAACTAGAGAGCTCAACTAACATGCGGTTAGCTTAGTAAAAGTGATAATAACCTTTGCCCAAAATGATAAGTCCTGCACCTACCTTTAAGGCGGCAAGCGCACGCGACATGCTCAAGGAAGCTAAGGATTTAAAATTGGGGATTTCGGGTACGTGGCAAATGTATATAAATCACGAACGCCTGCCAGCCACAACAGCAGCAGCAATAACAACAACACAAAAAGGGGTGTGAACTAAGCCCAGGCATTCAACAACTGTCAGCGACGACAAATGAAGTTGCTGACGTTGCGTATGCGACTTGTTGTACCCAAACGAAGTAAATGGAAATGTTCGGTCTCTAGGTGCGTTGTATGTGTGTGTGTGTGTTTATAAGAAAAGTGGCGCAATAAAACACGGAAATATAATACGCACAAATAATAATAATAAGCCATAGCACGACGACAACAACAACAACAGCAACAGCAACGGAAACAACAATGTGGCTTGAAGGGCCAGGGTCTGTCGTGGGTTGTCTTGACTGGGTGTGGAATGCGGCAGCATCGCCATTTGGTCTGTTGTTCGGTCTACTCGTAAAAATAATAAATGGCGTATGCCTTGCCTTCATCGAACTTAATACGTCGGGCGTGTTGGGTAACATAAAGCTCAGTAAGCTGCGAGTGAAACATGTAAACGCCTGATGGCTGTTTAAAGCCGAAGTTGTCGCACAGACGACAGCCACAATGGCGCCAGCTCCCGACATCCCCCCATCCACCCTTCCATCTCTACCATCAATGCGTTGCCAGGGCAGTAGCCTCGGCCCAGGAAGCCAGCTAATAGCTAGCTCCTGGCTTCAGCAGCGCAAACTTAAATTAATTCAAGCTCTCAGCGCAACGCAACACACATGCATGATGATGATGATGATGGGTTCAATGCTGTTCTGTAGCGTGCGCAACCGGAAATGCTGCGGAAATGGTGCCCTATAGTTCTGGCCTGGTCCTTTTTCAAAGTCAATTAATTTACACTAGCGGAAATTGGGCTAAATGTGGCAGCTTAAAGCTGCAGTCGGGTTTGTGAGGTCCTTTAATATTGGTCTGAACAAAAGATGCTGCTGGCATCAACATTGCCATGACAATCTGTCACACACACACGCACACACACGCACACACATATTGAACATACACATAACTACAGGTTGGCTTCGCCAGCAAGCGACAACAATATTGTCAGAAATTTATTCGCTCAGTTCGCTTCATTTGTTTTTGGGCCGAGTGCGACGACGCTACGCGACGCTGCTGCTTCCAGTGTTGTGCTGACGAGGACGAGCGCCAGGACACGAATGGCAGCACGCTGCCGGGCTGTAAACTCGCTACTCACATTGCTGCCAGCTCAAACGCTTCATGCGCTTCAAGTGACGCGCGCGTGCTTCGTTCCCAGTGCACGGCATTTATCGGACAGCTTTTATCGCATATATCCATCCATATATACATAGATTGCTATGGCTGTTGCTATTGCGATTGCAATTGCTATAGCTATTGCTATTGCTATTGCTATTGCTATACCTATGCCTTTAATAGCTCGCGCCTCGCACAATACGCGCCTTGATTGATTTCAATGTGCGCTCGTTACGCATACGCCGCGTTGTGCGCGCGCCAAAAAGTAGCCAGCGACAACCGGAAACGGATGTGCTTAGTGCGACAGTGGCAGTGACAGTGTGAGTGAGAGCCTCTTGTAATTGAGTGAGTGCGTAAGTCAGTCAGTAGGTGTCAGTATATACTACATATATGCACATGCATACACACATTTATAGATACAGATGTGTGTGAGTCTGGTGCAACTGTCAAGTGGCACATGCGGCAGATATTGTTGCTATAAGCATAAGATACTTTGCTTTTTTCTTCATAGTATCATATTACCCCATACTTTATTGTCAACACACACACACACACACACTTATGCAAGCAAAACTTAATAATTTTTATAGAACATTTAAAACGGTTATAAAATAATTATGATTTTTATGCATATGCATGGAGTCAAAACAAAATATATTATATACGAAATATTCTCAAAAATATAAATTTTAGCTTCAATAAGTTTATTTCTCGACTCCAATTATTGCCACTGTCTTATTAGGTTAAGTAAAGGCACTCAACATGTACATACATACATATGTATAAATATATACATACATACATACGTGCATGTGATTGTTTGCCTCAAAGGCAGCTATAACTTAAATTTAATCATTTATTATGGGTCGATAGTTTATATTTATAAATGCATATTTGCTAAAGGTATTTTCAATAGAATACATACACACAGATTCTGTCTGCAACACACACACACACACACACACATAGACAGCTCCCCACTGCCAGACATTTGCACATTCCCATCATTGCACATAGATGCTGCCTGGCTGCATTATATTGTTCATATGTGTATATGTGCTTGTGTATGTTTGTATTAGTGCCCATTCTGCAACCTGCTGATTTAATTTTCATGCTGCTAACATGGTAGATATTTGCATGTTGATGTTGTGGTTGTCACAGGTTGCAAGATTTTGGGCATATACAATAAGTCCTGCACAATATCGATACGAAATTAAATCAACTATAGCGCGATACAACTTAATTGAATTGAAAGTTGGCAAATAATGAGCTTACAACATAATTGATATATGGCGGTTTGTTATCTTGTTTTATACTCTTTTCGAAGAAAATAGTATTTTAAGTTTGTGCTGAAGTTTGTAACGCATAGAAGGAAGCGTCGGAGACCCCCAAAAGTTACTGCCAGTATGCTTAGCATGACAAAACAAATTGATCTAGCCATGTCCGTCTGTCTGTCTGTCTGTCTGTATGTATGCAAACTAGTCCCTCAGTTTTTGAGCTATCGTGATAAAACTTTGCACAGAGACTTATTATACAAAGGGACAGCACATTGGTCGGTACCGACCGGATCGGACCACTATATCTTATAGCTGCCATACAACTGCAAGTCGGTTTTGGCCATAAATCCCATGTTTTCAAAGCTATCGCGATGAAACTTTGCACAGATACATATTATTTAAACATACATCACATTGATCGGAGCCGGCCGGATCGGATCACTATATCTTAAAGCTGCCATACAACTGGAAATAAATTTAATATTTCAATTCAAATTGATATCATATGATATCAATTTTTACAGATGAAAGTGCTGCAGTTAGCAGAGTGAAAATTGTCTAAAGGTTCGAAAAGAGTACAAAATCTTCGGCACGCCGAAGATAATCCTTTCCCACTTGTTTTTTACTAACATTTGCCGCTGTTGCCGCTCTATAGTATTATGGCTGTTAGTTAATGTAGTCAAGCATTTCACGTATAACAGCTCCGTGCTCATCTGAATCTGTAGGCGCACAGCTGTCAGAGACAATCAGGGGCAGGTCCTCAGACCGAAGCCCAATAAAAGCGGAAATTAAACGCCAAAGATGTCCCACAAGTGCAATAGCAATATCAATAGTACCAACAACAACAACAACAGCAACAGCAAGAGCATAGCCCTACTCAGATACACACACTCATATACATACATACGTAGGCATAGTAAAGTATGGCGGTTTCACATTGATTGCAAAATGTATTAAGGCTAAAAAGAAATTCACAAATTTCACTCACCGCTCGACGCCCTTTCTCATGAGCGTAGAGCCGACGCTAATTAGATTTTTACTGCCGTACGACGGCTCTTTATACCTGCACGTACTTTCTATATACGTTGTAGGTATATCAATATATATATAAATATATATAAGTGTGTGTGTACCTGGTGGCAGCAGCCAGTCCGTTGTGCGTCAAAAAGCTCGTGGCAAACTTAATTAAGAAGTTGCCGCTGTTGCAACAAGCAGCCAGCAGCCAAAAGGGGCGCTCGGGGCATTGCTTGGTTACTTGCACCGTAGCCGTGGCAGAGTGGCAACGTTTAGCTAAACAACAACAACAACAACAACAACAACAACAGCAGCAGCAGCAGCAGCGGTAGCGGTAGCAAAAAAAGAACGCACAAAATCAATTATAATCCCAGCGGGTGGGCGGATTGCGTGAATAAAAAAAAAAGAAAAACAACTGACAGTTAACAGCAACAAGTGGAAGTCTGCCAAAACCAATGACAGGACGATAACAACAACAACAACAACAACAGCACAGGCATCGCCTGTCAATTCTTCGACCAAGGATTAAACACAGCCTCTGGGAGCGCAAATAACGCTTATGGCATTTGCATAGTTATTGAGTCGCAGTTTTTGTCTCATCTTGATGCCAAGCATACGAAAAGTTGCAGTTTTTTGCTTGAGCACTTGGGCATTCTTTGTTCGAAAATATGCGCAACTATTGGAAACATAACAAGAGCATGTATCATAATATGATTAATGATATCGCTATATACGCACAATTCGGTTTATTTATAGTTGAGAAACAAAAGCATTTGCTTTTATGCCAAAAAAGTTGATATTATTATATTTAGCACATTGTTTTTAAAGTTACTCTTTGGTTAAATTGACTAACTAATTAATATTGAGAACAAAGTTTGTTGAACGGCAATACGCAGAAATTATCGTATAAATATTACGAAATTAGTGCTTAATAAACAAGTAAGAGTGCTCTAGTCGGGAGTTCCCGACTACGAAATACCCTGAACCCAGTCCTTACAATCATTCATACTAATCTAAACACACACATGCTGCACTACAAGCAGTACAAGCAGTGCAAGCGGTTTAAGCAGTTAGTTGCTTTTTCGCTGAGCCCCACACAATGGAAAGTTAAATCTTAAATAACTTCTGTGTTTATTGATCTTATTGAAATTTTTGGGGCAAGCAATTGTCGATAATATGTGTGACCAAATTGCAAGGTCGTACCTTCAAAAATGCGTTTTTTGAACAGTTGGGGGGTTTGGTGGGTGGTATCCATTTATATTTGTTACATGTGTATGCTATTCGAGATTATACATGCCAAATTTGGGTCCTCTAGCTCTTATAACTTTGAAGTTATGTCCCAAAAACTGTAGTCTGAAATCGAAATTTATCGATAACTTTTAAACGGTACGAGTTATCGATAAAATGAAATAAACTTGATCTGTCCCGGGATTAGGAGAACTTATGTTCCAAGCTCTTGTAGTCTCTGATATCTGTGTGTTCATACAGACAGACAGACGGACATGGCTAGATCGACTCGGCTGTTGATACTGATCAATAATATATATACTTTATATGGTCGGAGATGCTTCCTTATGCCTGTTACATACTTTTGCACAACTTCATTATACCATTTTTACCCATTTTTAATGGGTTCAGGGTATAAAAATGTTGATTGGGAAGGTTTATGAAAAACGACACGTTTTTTAGAAGGTACAATTGCCATTGGCAGAAGAACCAAATGTCACAAAATACTCTTTCAAGTGAAGTTGCTCAGCAGCAAGTAGGTTTTCTTTTTATACTGATTTCATTTTCTGCGCTTTATAAAGATAGAAAATAGTTGCTCCAGTTGAACTATGCTGCGAGTAGCGTTGAAACTTCACAACAGTTAAGTCTTGTTCCAATAATGCCAATATGAGGATACAGCGTAACTGTTCGCACACACACACACACACACACACACATACACATACATACGTTTTACGGTTGGAAGATTGCGCATACGACCGGTACACAGACACACACAATGGACACGACCCTTTAAAAGCCGTGCAAATGAATAGAGAAAGGCATGCAGCGCATGAACCGGGCACGGGGCTGTCGACACTAAAAATTCCGGACACCAAATGGCAGAAGTGAAAGTGCTCCTCGGAGCATGTCCTGTTCATTGTTCAGGCGTCTGGCATTGACTGGAATGTGACACCCAAACTTGCACACAGATCGATAAACTAGGCCAATGGATTACGAGAATGTTGTTAGCTGAATGACATACCTGTTGCCGCCTCCGCCTGCACCTGTTGCTTGACATTGTCGATAATCTTATCGCCTCTGTGCAAATTATGCGCGGCAATGTGCTGACTAAAGCTGCCAGCGCCGCCATCCTCAGCAGCACCAGCACCGCCAGCTGCACCCAAGACCGTTGCTGCTGTGTAGAGCACTTTGGTCGGCATGGGTGGTGGCGGTGGTGGTGGCGGTGGTGCTGTAGGTGGCACCGCTGCTTTTGCTCTTGTTGTTGTGGCATGCTCGTCCGCCTGCTGAAAGCGCAGCAATTGCTCCTCGGCGATATCGGCGCGCGTTTGCGCTCGAAGCAGCTGCTCCTCGAGTATTTCCAACTTAAGTTGTAATTTTTTTAGTTCATCGTTAGTAGTTTTGGCAATAGCCGCATCCATAAGACTTTGCTACGGAAACAAGAGCGGGAATAGGACGGAACGGGCGCAGCGGGGTCAAAGGTATCGAAAATTAGTAGAGCAAACATTAGTTTAAACGCCATCGATGCGTGTTAGTGCAGATTACATATATAGAGAGTTAGAAAAGAGCTGAAGCATAAGGCAAGCGAGTTGCGCTTACGTCTTTGATCTTTGCTTGGAATCCAGCACCAGCGATTTTGGAAGCTTGGAAGGAAGAACTAAAACCCAGCTGGACACATTCCATGCATGTGCCATAGAGAATGTTTCATTAATTTATAGATAAAGTGTGATTTAAGGAAGAGTTGCCTTTAGTTGTGCCATTTTTGTTGTTTGTTCAGTTGCTCTTGAACATACTCGAGAAAGGTTTGAATATATCAAAAACGCTACGTGTGTGCTTTTAGATAAAGAAATAAGATAGATGGATAGATAGAGTGTAGATAAACCTTCACCAAAATAAATATGTTGCTTGCTTGCTATTAATGTATAAGCTGTCCATAAGCTCACCATTTCCACAATGCGCTCATTGTGCTCGCGCGCCTGATGCTGCACCTGATCCTTGATCTCCTCAAACTCGGCCTGAGTTTCCAGTGTGGTGGGCGAAGGCGATGCCTGTGGCTGTCCATCGGGCAGATCACGTGTCCTGGCACTTAGCTCATCATTGCGCTGCTTCAATCTAATCAAAGCGGCTTCCATTCTGCAATATACATATGTCGTATATTTATATCAAATGGTTTGCTTATGCAATGAATGAATTTCTAATTCGACCTGCTCATTTTCTTGCTGTATTCTTAAAGCGGGGACTATAGTCTTATTCGGGGTAAAAAGTTCTATCAATATGGCCGTATTTATCTGTTTCTAATTTCCAGCTCATGCATTTGTCTTGTTGTAATGAAAATTAACATGGTTCTTTGGACTCGGGCTCGGACCGGTTTGCCTATTTAATATATGCTTAGGACGGAAAGCTTTTAATGTAGGATTAATTCAACAAATAGACAAGTGGGAAAGGATTATCTTCGGCGTGCCGAAGATTTTATACTCTTTTCGAACCTTTAGACAATTTTCACTCTGCTAACTGCAGCACTTTCATCTGTAAAAATTTATATCATATGATATCAATTTGAATTGAAATATTAAATTTTCCAGTTGTATGGCAGCTATAAGATATAGTGATCCGATCCGGCCGGCTTCAATCAATGTGATGTATGTTTGTATAATATGTATCTGTGCAAAGTTTCATTGCGATTGCTTTGAAAACATGGGATTTATGGCCAAAACCGACTTCCAGTTGTATGGCAGCTATAAGATATAGTGGTTCGATCCGGCCGGCTCCGATCAATGTTATGTATGTTTGAATAATAAGTATCTGTGCAAAGTTTTATTGCAATAGCTTTGAAAACATGGGATTTATGGGCAAAACCGACTTCCAGTTGTATGGCAGCTATAAGATATAGTGGTCTGATCCGGCTGTCCCTTTGAATAATAAGTCTTTGTGCAAAGTTTTATAGCGATAGTTCAAAAACTGAGGGACTAGTTTGCATACATACAGACAGACAGACGGACATGGCTAGATCAATTTGTTTTGTCATTCTAAGCATACTGGCAGTAACTTTTGGGGGTCACAGACGCTTCCTTCTATGCGTTACAAACTTCAGCACAAACTTAATATACTATTTTCTTCGAAAAGAGTATAAATTTTGTGTTGGACATCTAAAGAGGTGGTAATATAGACTCTTGCTTATTTCGATGTAAGCAATACCTTTCAACTACTTAGTCAACAGTTTTGTTATAATTAGAGCAAAAACTCTCTAAGGATATAATTAGTACGGTCAAGTACTGTAGCTTCTAATAAATATATATATATATATATATATATATATATATATATATTTCACAACATTTGAAGTGTCAATTAAAGACGCCCTTACTTCTGACTCGTCTCCACGCTCTCCTTCATGTTGTCGGTGAGCAGCTTGGCCACCTTGGTCAGATTGCCGTTCTCGGTGCGCAGTGTTTCGTTCTCCTCCTCCAGCAGATGTTGCTATGTGGGCGGATGGAGCGTTAGCTATAGCACTATTGCATTGTTTAGCAGCTACACTTACATGTTCCACGAGTTCGGCGATTTTCTCATTGGCCTCATACAGCTGCAGCTCGACGGCATTGGTGGCATGCTTGAGCGTTAGAAACTCGGATACTAGACGCTCGACCAATGCGCTGGTAATGGGCACATCCAGATTGCCATCGACATCGATGAGGCTGTCCAGATCGTTGTCCGTGGCAACGTCGCCGCTGTCGGCGCTGTCCTGTTGCAGAATCTTAAGCAGATTGCGCTTCACCTCGACGGAGCCAATGAGCGTTGCTGCTGTGCAAGGACTTGAGTTGTCCTGCTGCTTTTCGCGCATGTGTTCCAGTTCGCTGGTCAGACTGCAAGGCAACATGCAACATGCTGTAGGTTGTGTAACTAACTTTTCTAGCTCAACGTACTTGCCAATTTGATCCACCTTCATTTTGTGCAGCTTGTCGAGCGCATTGCGTTCGTTAAGTGTTTTATTAAACTTGACAGTGAGGTCCTTGATGTCTAACTCAAACTTGCCCTGCTGCTGCTGCAGTAATTCCAGCTGAGCACACAGCTTCTCATGCTGTGCCTGTTGCTCCTCCTGCGTCGTTTTGTCTGCATGGAGAGCTCATGTTTTTGTATACGGTCAATATCATAATTGGACTAGTTAACTTACGCGATTCAATCTCTAGCTTGAGCGCTTTATTCTCCTCCTTAAGGGCAATGTTGTCCTCCAGCAGCGTGAACATGTCATGCTCCGGATCCTGTTCATTGTAGTCCGGCTCATTCACACGACTGCGACTGCGAGTTTTGGCCTCCTGGCTGCGAAACTTCGCCACCGGAATGCGTCCGCGTCGCTCCATGATGTCTCAGGATTTTCTATATGGAGCAGAAAGTGAATATTATGGATTAGATCAGTTTGCACATAATACAAGCAAAGTCTGCTTACGTTTGTGCGTGCCGCAAGCCTTAAAGCATAATCCTAAACCTCTAATGCTATATGAAATTTAAATGTTGCCATCACCATGAATTGCTTGAATGTGAGTGTGAGTGTGTGTGTGTATGAAGATGCTGTGTGTGCGTGTTTGTGTGTGCGTGTGTGTATAGCATATGTGTGCAGGAGTTGGTTGTCCTTTGGCTGGCCCCACATTGAAACGCCTTGCGGTTATATTTGTTTGCTTGTTCTGTTTTCTTCGTTTATTATTATATATTATTTGCTGTTTATAATTTAATCATGTTTAGACCGCCCTATTATTCAGCTTCTTATAGTTCTTATGCGCCTGTTTTTTGTTTTGCCTCTTTCTTAATGTTCTTTACATGTCATTTGAAATTTCCTCTTAAATTTGTTAATGTTTTTAGATGTTAATTGTTGCTTGTTAATATTTTGCTTCATTGCTAAAAATTCTCACAGTTCAAGTTGGTTTCTTTTTTTTTCGTTTGTTTTAATTATGTTTTACTTTATCTCAGAATTTGGCTACACATTTCAAATGCTTGCAAAGAATGCTAGAAGTTTTCAGAATTTACTTAGCTTGGCTTTAAACTATTTGCTTGTCAGTGCAGAAGCGCTTTGACAATTTCTTAACTAATCTATTTGTTGTTTACCTTCTTCATGTATTTCATGCTAAATAATTTGTTCTTACATTTTTCATCATCATCATTTCATCATTTCATTTTTTTTTTTTTTTTGCTTATTTACTCATTTATTTTAGTTTTTTTCTTTTTTTTTCACTTTCAGTGTATAAATAAAAAAACAAAAATAATAACTAAAGGAAACATATCGCGCTGTGAAAATCTTTTACTATTGAAATATTAATTTTTGAAATTAATTTTTTTTTCTTTTGCATACTTATAAAAATAACTAATTCAAGGCGGCTTAGAGCTCTTGGTTTTTGCTTTTCATTGTTTTTGTTTTTTTGTTTTTTGTTTCAATTTTTTTTTTGTGTGTTTTATGTTTTTACTTGCTGTGAATATATAAATATAGTTTTCAATTTGGTTTAAATTGCTATAATGTTTTGTTTTGCTTTAAAACTAAAATTGATGTATTTTTTCCTTTCTTTTTACAGCTAAATTTAAATTGTATCTTTGGATTATTTTTGTCATGCATTGTATACTAAATAGATACATTACTTTACATGTCTTTTCTTGCTATAATTTACATTGTTTAAACTTTAAAGTATAACATATATAGAAGTAATTATATAATTTTGTATACGTGTATTATATTGAGTCTAAGCCTCGATAGATTTTCAAATAGTCATCGATTCTTTATGAGGAAATAAACGTCAGCTTTTGTTTTGAGCCTTTTGCATGGAAATCACATAATTTAAACATTGTAATAATTCGATTTTATAAGTAATTAATAATATAAGAGTAAAATAATGCGAAATTAAAAGATTTTGTACTGAAAGGTAAAAAAAATATGGTTCTTTGCCTGTTATAAACGAAAAAAAGAATGCTAGACTTAGCGGGATTATTGATAATCTTTTCAATTTTGAAGGAAACATAAAATCAATGAAATGAAATACTGCAAAGTTAACGAATAAGATTAAAATTCATATGATCTATATATAAATTGATGTTTATGTATGTAAGTATGTACCCTGCCTTATATCTTATGTTCTCCACTTTCTGGTTTGTTGGATGCTCGAGAATTCTTTTGTTGCCGAGATTCGCTTATTTTGTCATATTCATATTTTTTTGTTGCGATTTTTATTTTTTTTTATTGTTGCCTTTGTATTTTGTTAGTTGTAGAAGTTGTATAATATTAGTTGTTGTTTGTCGTTTGTATAGCTGTTGTTTTCATTATGTTCTTATGTAATTTGATCAAGTCAATCGAAATTTGAAATTCATTTCTGTTTACATGTCAGTTATGTTTGTGGGTGTGGATATACGACCGCGCATGGTGTATAATTCAAAGGCCAAATGGCGCTGTTTCAATTGTCATATATATTGTATGTATTTGTTCATTGCGTTGAGATTTGCTTCGTTGTTGTAATTGTTCGTATAATTGATGGTAGGCTCCGCTCGGCTCACATCTCCTCGATAAACGCACGCAATTTGTCCATCAGAGATCGGGGGTACATGGCCGACTGCTTGATCTCCTGCTTGAACCACTTGTGAAACGAGTCGCGCGATATTACCTCGCAGTCGTACAGCACACTCCATGCGCTGCAGATGGTCTCGCCCGCGGCCATCTCGTCCTCGACTTCGAGGGTAAAGTGCTTCTGCAGCGAGTCGACTGTCTCCTCGATGCAGGCGATCTCGTGCGCCTCCTGGGCATCGATGCACAGCCGCAGCAGCGGAGTACACTGACTCCTGAAGCTCACCACATTTAGCTTGTGCTTGTTACTGTTATGGTTATTGTTGTTGTTGTTGTTGTGGCTGTTGCTATTGCCCTTATTTGATGGATTAGCGGTCGCAGTTAATGCGAAGTCACAGCAAAGAAATTTGGTTAGTTGACGCACAAACGATGCACTCGTATGCACATTGGTGTTGATGTAGTCGATGGCAGTGTCACTGGACTGTCGCAGCAAATAGCTAATGCGCTCCACATGCTCGCGGGGAGTGCGCGTGACCTTGGGTCGCTGCATGCCAGCTGTTGGTGTGCTGTTTGACTCCAGAAATTGAAAGCTATTCGACTGCAAAAAGTCACGATACTTGCGAGCATCGCTCCAGAACAGCTGGCCTTGATCCAGCTTGTTGTCTATATGCCATAGCTTGTGTGTGTAGCCGGCGCCAAATTCTTGCACAAAATAACTGACAAAGGCGCGTACGAATCGGTCGGTGAACTGCGCATCCTCCAGCCAGCGATGCAGCCACACATCCTTAAACTCCAGACAGCCCTCGTGCATAATGGGACCAAGAAACTCAAAGACATACGTCCAGCCGTTCGGCACATCGACCAGCAGATCGGGAAATTCCTCACCGAATCGGCCATATGCCTGGGCAAAGATGCCCCGCCCGAAGGCCTCCTTTCGCATCAGAAACGCAAAGACATTGGCACAGGCCAAGCGATGCTGACGCTTGACTTCCGCACGATGCACATACTCCATGAGCACATAATGGATGACAGCTGCAGCTGCCGCTTGCTGCTTAGCACTCGAGTTCAGCCAAATGGCCAGCACTTCGGTCTGCCAGTCTTGCGTGCTGAGCACCTCCTCGACGAGTTTAGTGAGCAGCGCTTGGCACTGTTTGCCACCCAAATCGACATCCGTTGCTGTCGCATCTAAGTTGTTGTTCCTGTTGGTCGCTGCAGCTGCGCCCAGCGATGATGGCGTTTGCTGCTGCTGCTGCTGATACGGTGGATAGTTAAAGTTGCTCGTTTGCGCCGTGCGCTTGAGCAATGTTGGTTGTATTGTTGGAGCCGCACTGACCGGACGATTGCTCGCATTGCGCCACTGATAGTGCGATGAGTTGCCCAACTTGGCGCCAGTCTCATCGTTGTTGCAGCTGCTGAAGCGCAGCTTGTTGAGATCGATGCTCAGGGACTGGTTGTCCTGTTGCTGCGTCTTGGACATCTTTTGCATAAAGTAATTGCCGCTGTCGTAGCCATGGTGATGATGATGTTGCTTCTGTTGTTGATACTGGTAGTTCGACTGTTGCTGCTGCTGGTGGCCACTACGGCCACCGCCGTGCTGCTGCTGCTGTTGCTGCTGCGCCTTGGGCTCCTCGTGCTGCTTTTGACGCTGCCGATTGCCGGCGCTCGAATGTGTTGCTGTCACGGGCTGGTCCCAATTGCGCGAGCGTAAGTCGAGCACATCTTGCAACATGAAGCGCACACGGCTGCTGATCTTGATGTTGTAGTGATGCTGACGACTCGTACTGGCATTGCCCCGAGTGCGCTGCACAATGTCCTGAATGCGGCGAAAGATCTTCTCGATGCGTACGCCGCTCTGGTACTGCTCTGGCGGACCGGCCTCCAGCAGATGGCCGACAGTGGTGAGCAGCTTGCACATGTACTCCAGCTTCTCCTCGCAACCATGCTCCAGCAGAGACTCGACGCAGTGCAGAACGCGATCGCTGGTCAGTGATTGCAGCTTGAACAATTCGCCAATGAAGCGCACTGTACCCCAGGCACGACGCCTGAACTGATACTCGAGGTCCTCCATTTCGGCTCGAAGTTCGATCTTCTTGGCCGCATCGGTGCACGAGTTCATACGCTCCTGGGTGGGCTGCAGCTTCTTGGCCTTGGCATTGGCATCGTTCACATTCGACTCGAACTCGTGTTGAATGCGCGTTATCAGCGAGCTGGTAAACAGCGACTTATTTTCCGCCTTGATCTCGTGGAACAGTACCTTGCAGAAGCGCGCATAGGTCGGCGCAAAGTTCGGCTCACTTATGGTCTTCTCAAAGATGAGCAGCATGACCTGTAGCAAATGGTTGATACAATTAGTATTATTAAATATTTAGCTTGAGGATGCAGTCTTACGTTTGTCATTTTGCCCTGCGTGTCTATCTTGATGCTGGACATTTCCTTAAGCAGCACCTCAAAGTTGTCCGGCACCAGTTTGTTGAGTATGCCGCGCACTTTCTTGAGCACTCCCTCCATGTCATCATCCGGATCCACTTCGACTACTGTTGGGCCGCTGAACATGGACATGCGGCGCAGTGTTTCCGGATGCCAGGCATTCTCGCACTCCGACAGCTTAATCTCCTCCTTGAGCGACAGCTGCACACGTATAATGTCCATGTGCCGTTGACTGGAGTTACCCATGCCGCTGGCGGGGCCCGAATTGTTGCCGCTCGAATTGCCGGCCATTTGCTGATATCCGTCGTGATGCTTCTTATTCTGGCCGTGACCGCGTCCACGCTTACCACTTCCATAGTCCATCGTATCGTGCACATGCTGATACTGCTGATTGTGGCCGCCGTGATGATGCTGCGGCTGTTGCTGCTGCGACTGTCGCGAGACGAACAGCTGCGAAATGCAATCGCCCTTCTGGCAGGGCACCAGCGGCGGCTTGCGGGAATCACTGAGCTTGGACAGCTCGCGCAGCTCCTCAATGTTGTACCTTATCAACTTGATGACACTCTTGGACGTTGCTAACTTAAGATTTGGTGCGGCTGCTTTGCCGGCCTGATGCACCGGTGAGACCTTCTTGATGGGCAGCTCAATCTTCTGAGCACTGCTCTTTGGGGTACAGTCGACAATATCTTCGGTCAGATTGGTCTGTGAGCTCGTCCCATCCGATGGCTGTGAGCTTGACCAGGTGGAGCTGCATATGAAATTAGAATTATGTGGCGTCGCATCCTCGCTGAAGTCACCGAATTTCAGTTCGCCCAAATTGGCCTCATTGGCTTTGTGGGCAATATCAGCAATCTTTTCGACTTTGCTCTGAACGAGCTTTTCGGCAACTCCAGCCCCACTAACCAAGTCCTCATCATCACAAACGGAGCTGCTGCTATTGAGGAATTCCAGCTGGGCCTCCGATTGGTTGGGCGGGCCGTCGTGCAGAAACTTGGCAGCGATGTCCTCGTTTGCTATGTGTTTGTGCAGCGGCTGCTGTTTCATCATATCACTCAACTGCTTATCCTTGGGATCGACTGAAAGAAATAGAAAGGCGAATTGATAGCGAGCTGATCACAATCGAAACAATATGTCTACTTACATTTGAGTTCACTGGCAGCCGCATCATCATTGATTTTGCTGCTGGCCAGCGCCTGCTGCGAATCTTTGGGTTGCTTGTCTCTTAGGCTAGAACTTAAGCTAGAATTACTACTAGGTGCACTAAGCTTATCAGTCGTCGTTGGCGCCGCTTTGTCCAGCTTTGCGGACGCGACAGCGGCTGTCGTTTTAGTTGTGGTCACGTATGTAATGATGGTCTCAGCGCTACTTGTGCCACTATTGTTGGTTTTTGAGCTGCTTGTGATGTTACTCTTGCTGCTGCTGCTATTATTATTGTTGTTGTTATTCACATGAAAGCTGCTGCTTGAAGTTGTTGCAATGTTGGCAGCCGCTTTTTGCTTCTTCTTTTCTTGCTCCTTGCGTTTCTGCGCCTTGCGCTGGCTCTTTCTGCTCGTATTGTTGGGCGGCATAGCCGTCACAGACCTAAGTGGACTCGAACTCGACACTGGCTGTGCTGTGCCTTGGACTGCTGCTGTGACCTTGGCACCTTCCGTTTGCTTTGCCTGTTGCTGCGGCTTCGATTGATGCGTGGGCGACGAGGCGGAAGAGGACGACGAGGTCGAGGCCAACTCACATTTTATTTGCTTCTGCTGCTTCTGCTGCTGCTGCTGCGGCTGCTGACCAGTTGGCTTGGCCTTCTGTGCCTTTGCGGGACTCGCTGGTGTCGAGGCAGTTGGCAAGCTGGCGCTGATCGGATTTGTTGGATTCGGCAGGAGCGGCTGCTGCTGCTGTTTTGCTGATATTGTCGGTTTTTTACTGATTATAATGCTAATGGCCGAGCTACTGCCGCTGGTGGCTGCCTCGGCAACAGCATTTGCTATAGATATGGGCGTGGCGGTGTCTGTAAAAGTGTTCACAATTAGAACCCGGCAATAGTTTAAACCTCATATGGCATATGTACTCACTTTGCTTGTTGGCCGACTTGGGAGGCGGATTCTTGGTCTTCACTGTCTCGTTGAACAGCACTGGCAGAGCCGTGGCTGTGGGCGGCAGCTCATCCAACTGGGCATCTATGTTGCCACCAATTATCTCGGCTGAGTTCTCTGAGGCATTGTCCACTAAGATTTTAAAATACCAGCAATTAAAATATATAGTTTTGGTAGCGTACTTCAAAGTTGTATGCTATTTTAAAATACAACCGGCTAGTTGTCTGAAAATAATCATATCAGATTGAACTTACCGTCATTGTACTGCCAAAAGCTGAGGTGCTCCTCTGGATTGCCCGAGTGAGCGAGAATGTCCTTGACAATGACACTGACTTTGTCCTCATCGGTTAGTGGGGGCGAGTCCGATGCGAATGCTTCCACAGGACTGTCGTCCAACGGCTGCGGCAGCGAAGCCTTCTCCGTTTGCATTTGATGATCCACCCTGTTAGCGGTAAGCATCAAGGCCGTGCTCGAGCTCGTATCGGATTCGGCGGTCAATTGGTATCGGGTCAGACTACACTCACTGGCCGTGCTCGGCGTGTTAGTGCAGTTCGAGTCCTTTTTGATGAACACCGATGAATTGGGATCGAGCACATTCTCCTTGGTGTCCGGATGTATGATGGGTATAGCATGCGGACGCTCCTTCACCTTATCCGTAATACCGGCCAGCTGTTGGGCCGCGCTCAGCGTGGTGCCCGAAAAAGCTCCAGTGACTGACGCCACTGCTGTGGCGCTGCTGCTCTGCAGATGCGGCGCATACGTGTGCAGTCCTGTGGGGGCAGCTGTTGGCGCTTGTGCTGCCCCTATCATGGGCGCCGTGTTCAGTGTCTGAGGCGGCACGATTGGTATGCTGGAACAATAGGATGGCGGCATGTGATAGGCAGCGGTGCCATTTAGCGGCGAGTTGCGCGCATTCATAATGGGCGGCACCACAGTCGCCGTCGCGTTGTTCACCAAGGTGGCACGCTGCGGCGGCGTTGTTGTTGGCACCGCATAGGCGGCATAGTAGCCCGACTGTTGCGGCGGTGTCGAACGCTGCCCGCCGCGCATATTGCCGCGATGGCCGCCATTGCCGCCGCCCGAGTTATTGTTGACATTGTTGTTGTTATTATTATTGTGCGGCGTCGGCGGCAGCGAATAGTACGCAATGGCCTGTGGCTGTACCACACTCGGTGCGGATACAGCGACATGCTGCTGCTGTCCAGCCGCCAGTTGCTGTTGCTTTTGCTGCGGCGGCCCCGTTGTATAAAAGCCACTGGCTGGCGTTGGCGGTGCACCGTTCGTTGTAAATGCAACGGGCTGGGCGCCCACCAGCTGTCCGGGGTGGTTGAACGGCAAGTAGGTTGTCGAAATGTAGGTGGTGTTACCGGAGCCAGCGCCACCATTGCCGCCGGGCGGCTGCGCGATCAGGCCAGCTGATTGCGTAAAGTGCGGCTGCAGCGTCGTGCTGCTAACGGCGCGCACCAAGTTTGTGTTGCTGCTGGCTGGCGTGAGGACACCATTGGCATGCGCGAGACCAGGACCATGGGCGTGATGGCTATGGCCATGTGCATGTCCCAGCGAGCTGTTGCTGGCGGCGCCACTCAGTTGTAGAGCGACGCCACCGCTGCTGCCATTACTGCTGCTGCTGGACGAGTGTTGCGAGTGATTCGCGTACGTTAGCGACGGCGGCGGTTGGTTGGGATAGAAGATGAGTGGCTGCTGTTGCAAATGATGCTGCTGTTGCTGATGCAGCTGCTGTTGCAGATGCTGTTGATGCTGCTGCTGCTGCTGCTGATGATGCTGTTGCTGTAGCTGCTGCTGTTGCTGCAGCTGCTGCTGCTGCTGTTGCGGCAGGGGGTGGTGGTGATGATGAAGAGCGCCGAGATTCGATACGCTGCTCTGCTGCGGCACAAACACCGCTTGCGTCGGCGGCGGCGGCTGCTGCTGCTCCTGTTGCTGGTGCAGATGCGTGAGGCGAGACTGTTGCTGCTGCTGCTGGCTCGGGTGATGGTGGTGCGAGTGGTGGTGCTGCTGGCTCTGGTGGCTGTGGTTCTGCTGGTGTGTTGACTGTGGCCTGTTTCCCTTCCCACCCCCTCCCGTTGGCATGAACATAGAAGGACCTTCGTTGGATCTAAACACACACACACACGCACACATACACACAATCACAAAAAATGTGGGGGAGAGAGAGAGAGCAACACGAGCATGTGTTGGAGGCGGCCACAAATATCGTTGGCGTCGTGGAACAGAACAAAATGTACAAAAATTGTATTGTTAGTAAGATGAAAATGGGGAAAATGAAACGCATTAAAGTAAAAGCCATGGTCATTGAATGCGGTGAATGATTCATGCGAAAGTTAGAAAATATAGCATGCAAATTATTCTGGCATAAGCAACTTACAACTAAGCGAGTATACATCATCTTAAAACCAGTACGTGTATAACTAAAGAATATAAAAGAATAAATCCCAAACACCTATTATAATTTATCCCAATTTAATATTCCACTTGTTTTTGAACAGTGTATATATTAAAATGATGTATAGAAATCATTAAATTCAAATTCGTTATATATTACAATCAAATATGTAAATTTTATGTAATTGAAATTAAATTATTTGCAGCTTAGAGCTATCAGACGAACTATAGCGTTATACCTATAGAATGAGCACTGTACTATTTGTTTTTATAGGTTAAAGACCAAGTGACACAACTATACCAGCACAATTTTTCAATTATTTTTATTTTTTTAAATTCCACAGACTTTGTAAAATGTATTGCCAATAAATTCCACTTTCAAATTTCTAACGAAAACGCAACTCGAAACAGTGCAAAATGCATTTGTGAATAGCGGTGCATAATCTGCATGCTTAAGCAATCAGCGGGAGAATTGAGGAAGAGAGGTGGAAAGAGAGTGTGGGTGGCGACTCTCTCAGTTTTGTGGTTAATTGAGCTAACAAATTGGAATGATGTCACGTATGGGGCGTGTGAAACGCACACACCAAGAAAGACGGTGAGGTGAGGTGAGGCGGCTCACTCACTTATCGGCAGTTTTATCAAAAATAAGCAAATACTATTGAAAAATGTAATGAGTACTAGCAGCAGTGAGTAGAAAAGAATATTGAATAAATAGTGACACACAACAACAGGTGGCGCTCTTAGTCAGCGTCATAAAATGATGCCAGCAAAAGCAAAAGCAAAAGCCGCTTGGCGTGGGAGAAACGGCTGCTGTTAACTCTCGGCCCACATTCACAATGAGATGCGCGCATCTTCAGCACAGGGAGTTGTGGCCATCAAACTGGCACAAGTGGCTTCACAGGCGTCTCAATATTTGTTTGCCAGTTCACCGGAATTTGGGTTGGGGGAAAACCTGTTCCAAAAGCATTTTCACTGCACGACTGCCAAGCAGCGAAAGAAAAATCGACAAGAAAACCAGTTTTGGAAAAAATTTCGCACTTGCTGTTGTTTGTAAACAAAACCAGTTGTGGTATTTGTGTGGGTGCATTGTGGAGCATTCTGATGGGATATGCATATAATAATAGATAAGTTTCTCAATAATAAAAGGTAAAATGAAGGCAGTTGGAAAAGCGAAAGGATAAGGATAAGCAAAAGCAATTAATATAAGCGCGATAAATGCATAATTCTATTTTAAATGTTATATATACAGGTGTGTGTGTGTGTGTGTGTGTGTGTATGGGAGTAGGAGAGGGAATTAACATACCGCTGCCTGCGCTTCTGTTGTTTCTCCTTTTCCGCACTCCCGGCTGTCGCAGTTTCTGCTGTTGTCTCTTCTTCTTTTCTTCTTGTCTCTGTTATTGCTGGCGCGTTATTGCTTTTGCTGCTGCTGCTGTTGTTGTTGTTCTTGTTCTTGTTGCCCCACGACGAGGGCGCAAAACAAAGCGACGTGCGTTTCTTTCTTCTTCTCACTTAGGTATTCTTCGAGATCTCAGTGACTTGAAATTTATTGTAGTACGCAAACTTAAATGATAATTTAACTCTGTCGATTTTGCTTCGCTTTGTTTATAATTTTGCGAGCAGCCGAAATGTAAAGTCAAGTTTGCGAAAATGTATACGATTCTATTTTTCGTTTAGCGTGTCGCGTTTTGTTTTGTTTAATAGAAAAAGTTTCGCATGAATAATTAACGAATGTAAATATTAACGCACATCGACATATAGGTAGACAAAAAAACGACCACGCACATATATACGTTCAAAAGATAGAAATAAGTACTGCTAAAATTTCACGGTAATTTTCTCTACAATTAAAAGAAAAAGATAAACGTTTGCTTTAATTTTGCATGTACAATTTGGTCAATTTCAAGGAATTGTTAGGCCAAGCTTGCTATATTGTTTTCGATTGAATTTGTATTCTGTTTTTTTTTTTTGTTGTTTTCTCTGTCTTTCTCGCTCTAGCTGTCGTTCAGGCTTTGGTTGTTGTTGCTTGTACTTTGTTGCCTCTGCCGTTCGGCAGTCGTCTGTCTCTGTCGGTCGGTCGGTGGTACTTACTCGCCGCCCAAAGCTGCTCACACACAGGCACACATCATAAAATGAAGAAACGAAAAAAATTAGGTTCCACGTGGGGAACACGCCTATTGAGTAGTCGCGGTGTGTCTTTACATTAGTTCATTGTTTTTTTCTTCTTGTGGTTACAGTTTTTTATAATCTGTATATGTTCCTATTACAAATAATTTTGTAAATGTATAAACGCTAAAGAAACACGTCCGCTCTTGACAACTTCACTAACAGAATGTTATCGACCAAGTCGATTGTCGTTAATCTAGCATATGTTTTTAGCAGCCAAAAGCTAACACTTGCCGAAAAGTTATTAACAGTGGGCAATCGATACATCTAACAAAAATATACTTTTGGTCGTTTAAAAGTCAACAATTTGTCTTTTGTTTACAAACTTGTTGCAAGTATGTTAGGGCCAATTTAGCTGTATGATTAGTTGAAAAATCCCAAAAAAATGACATAATTTTTACAGTTGATAACATAACCGTAACAGAGCTGAGTTGCTCTCGATTATTAATCTTATTGGGTGAACACTCGATACTTTTATTTGATGAATATATCGATATTTTTGTGATATTACTCAAAAGGTTAGCCTACTGTTAACAGAAAATACTGAATGTTATTTAGCAAATGGTCGCAATGTGTTTGGTTCAATGTGGCTATCTCCCTTACTCTTAACACTAAGAGAATGACTGAAAGCTATTCGATGCAACACGTCAAGCGAATTTAGTTCGCACCCCTTCCTGTAGATGGCGCAGAGTATTATTTGTAATTATTTCTCGTTAAATTTTTAATTTGATACAAAATGCTCAAGCTAATTTCCTCCTAACTAGTTCTTTTCTAAAAGATTTTACCGCGCAAGCAATATATATATGCATATATCTATATGTATGTATCTGTTGCTGATATGCAAAGCCGGCATATAAAAGTCAACTATATACAATTTGACATGTGCTAGTATGCATACTATCTATTATTGTTTATGTATTTGTATTGTGCGCACATGCGCCATAAAATTGCTTCCACTGGAGACGTGCACCCTGTATGCACCCTTTTCACTGCAAAGCATCTTGCAGTATTTACGCGCCCAATTCTTCCTGATTTATTAAAAGTTGTTTTACTCCTCATATGCCATTGCTGCGGCTATGCCCACATTTTATATACGTACATACATATGTGCAATGTACATACAAACAGATAAATGTGGAATACACCCCGGTCTGTGCTGTCAGAAGGCGGAGACTGTTAATTTTCTGCTGCTTTTCGTATTCTTGAAGGTTTTCTTATCAGTGGAATTGCATTGAAATGGTCTTCCCACTACTCAGGGCACCATTCCAATGTAACACTGATTTTTGTTATTAGTTTGCAAATAAGGTAGCGAAGTTTCCTAACCAACCTAGGAGTAACTTTTGGGGATCTCCGACGTTGCTTTCATCAGGACAGAATTAATATACTATCTTCTTCAATAAGAGTATAGAAAATGTAATTTATTCCACACATGTTTTTCTGTGCTGTAACTTAATAATCAATGATTGGTAATTGTTATGTTATAAAATTTTAAATTGTTTAATTTATTCAAAGGAATTTATTTATGCATAAGTAACAGGTGTGGATTATTAAATTTTATGATATTTTTCATCATTTATATTGCCTTTGGGTGCTTATGTATATATTGTTTAATGGTCTGACTTCTGGTTTGACTCAACGAATTTAACAGTCAACAAAAATAGACAAATGTGAGTATAATAGCCTTTGACACAGCAAAAGTGACCGCAAATGCAAATGTACAAAGATGGGAGGGAAGCCAACAGAAACAAAAACCGCACACGCATACAAACAAACGAATACACATATATTTATTTCTTATTTTAACTGCAGTGCAATAACAAGTCATACATAAAGTTCTGCATTTAACCACTGCTTTTGTGTCGCCATCTATCAACAAGAGCATGCAATTCTTTAGAGTTGAGTGTGACCAGAAGCTACTAAGCTGATTTATTATATTTCTTATATTAATTCGAATTTATTTTTGCTCATTTTAGGAAAACAAAAAACAATATTGCCGACAGCATTTAGTGATAAGCACAACTAAATGTATAAATCAATCAAATAGTTCACGCGGCCTAATTTTGTCGAGTGTAGGAAAATACCAAATGCATAAAACGCACCTAAAAATACCGCACGGCGAAGCTAAACAAACCACCGCGAACGCTTCCTATTGGAATTTGCGCGGCACTCAGTCTGAGGCCGAAGCTTGTTCCTGACGCGCGTTTTATCAGCCGCGGCGTTTTAAACGCTTTTTTACATTTCATTCTCTTCTACACACATTTGGCGTTGAAAAATATATGCAATATTAGCAACTATAACAAAATAAAATCAATTTACTCACAAATACAAAACGAACTTTGGTTAATTTATTAAAAGTTTACAATAACGTGTGCAATGATAATAACCAAATAAAAGTGGATACGTTTTAAACGAATCTATAGTTATGGGCAAAGCCCAATTAAAAACCTTTTGTTTTATTTTCATATCATTTAAATAAAGCATAAGAATAAGTGAAATCAACAATAAAATTATAGTTAAATTTAAAATTTAACAACTATTATAACTACAAATTTCAATTTGTGCAAAAATTAAGATAATTTCTTAAAGAAATTAATAAACGAATACGAATACAATAAAACAAATATCAATAAAAAGTCTATGTAGATAGTTAAAAAAAAATAATATAAATATATATAAAACAACATACTTATACAATCGCAGCAGCTAAAGCGAAGGAAAAAACAAATTACAATACAAACCTTCGCCATTTTGTAGACCAACTTACAAATACCACTACAAATACAAACACAGAGCTGACACAAACACAAAGGCAGCACAGGCACCAATACAGAGACGAGCCTGTGTGTAATGTGTATAATACGATGTGAGACCTTGAATTAGAAAGGAAAACAAGCAAACAACAATTGCCGCCAACTTCGTCGACTCAACATCTCAACTAGAAGACACCCACCAAACAGAGAGAGACGGAGAGAGAGAGAGAGGGAGAGAGAGAGAGAGGGGGAGGGAGAGCAGTTGCAAATCGAAAACAAAGACAGCAGCCCACCTGAAATTCGACAGACATAACACCTACTGAATAGAACTGTTACAAATCAACATCCACGCAAGCGCATGTCCAGCGTCAACAACAACAACAACAACAACATCAACGACAACAACAACAGCAGTGAAATCAGTAGACGAATTCCCCGAATAAGGGGCCAAATGCTTGGCATGGTAACGCGTCGTCAGGGACAAACAGAAGCATCAACAACAACAACAACAACAACAACAACAATGGCAATTGCAACCAGGAGCAGAGCGAGGATATCAACATTGGCAACAACGACATCAGCACAGGGATTAATCAGCACATGGCCGCAGATTGTTGTTGTTGTTGCTGTTGCAATGCTGCTTAATTGCCTCGTCTGTCAAGGTGAGTAGCACACCAATTGCCCATGTCTCTCTCTCTCTGTGTGTGTGTGTGTATATGTGCGTTTTACTAGCTGAATGAACACTTTTACTCTCAGTTCCGTCTGAGATTGACACCAACAAAAACTCATTCCGAACATATTTGTCGCTGAACTGCAATTATTGAACTAAAGTGCATCTTAATGTAATTAAATCTAAAGTGAACATCTGAAATCTGAAATAATTTCTAGAAATCTGAAATAGAATAGGTACGAAAGCTGGGCCCCAATTGTTTTAATCAAGTTTTTTCCGAAATTTATAAACATATAAAAAATTGATCATGTAATTTCGCAGAAATGATAAACCTTGTGTTTTTGTAATTTAGGTTATAATTTTGCAGTAATTTTTTTCAAGAGTGTATTAGCTTAAAGTTGACTTTAAAGCTTAACTTCCTTAGTTGAATCAACTTATGAAAGGACAATTATTTTCAGTATTGCAATAACTCGAATAAACTTTACAAGCAGCATTAGGAAAAATGCGAAACAAATTATTGGTGTCTATAATTTAGACATGACTACGACTCTTGAAGTACGGCGCAATATTCAAATAACAATTACCAACAACTCAACTGAGCTCAATTCAAGCCACTTTTGGCAAGGCCTTAACCACTTCACTTCACAATTCCCAAGCACAATTGATGCCCGCCGAGTGGCCGAGTGTTAGCTCCAATGTATCTCAACGCTGTTGTAGTCTTAATAATAATTTGCACTTCACAAAACTGATGCGTCATTGGCATACCAATAGATTTTCGATTTGGTTGTTATTATACTCTTTTCGAAGAAAATAGTATATTAAGTTTGTCCTGAAGTTTGTAATGCATAGAAGGAAGCGTCGGAGACCCCCAAAAGTTACTGCCAGTATGCTTAGAATGACAAAACAAATTAATCTAGCCATGTCCGTCTGTCTGACTGTCTGTCTGTCTGTCTGTCTGTATGTATGCAAACTAGTCCCTCAGTTTTTAAGCTATTGCGATGCAACTTTGCACAGACACTTATTATTCCAGGGGACAGCACATTGGTCGGAGCCGGCCGGATCGGACCACTATATCTTATAGCTGCCATACAACTCGAAGTCGGTTTTGGCCATATATTCCATGTTTTTAAATCTGTCGCGATGAATCCTTGCACTGATACTTATAATTCAAATAGACATCACATTAGTCAGAGCTGGCCCGATCAGATCACTATATCTTAGAGCTGCACTACAACTGGCAAAGAATTAAATATTCTTAGAAAAAAATAAAAAATCGTATACGACAACACTATTTTTTACAGCATATGCAGTTGGCAGAGTGAAAATTACCCAAAGGTTCGAAAAGAGTATAAAATCTTCGGCACGCCGAAGATAATCCTTCCCCACTTGTTTTTTTTTTCTTTCAACTCAATAGAAAACCCAAACACTTAACAACTTTCCTTATATGTGTGCATGTAGCAATTATTAATAAAGCAAATCTCATTTGGTGGTAAGCTTAATGATCATCTAGCAGCTTAGCTAATCGGACTAAAATAGAGCTATTTTTACCATATTAAAAAATCTTTTATTACATTTTTAACTGTCTATTTAACTAACATAACATATGAATCAAGTCTGCAGCTAGAGCTTATAAATTAGGCAATGATTTTACAAAAATTGACACAAAAGTTGACCTCATTAGCTTTATAATTGGTTTTATATACTTTCAAAATAAAGGTGGTATTATACAATTTATAGCACATTTATAAAGCGAATAAAAATACATGATTTGGAAAAATCAAAGCTTGCATTGTTACTTCGATGGGAACATTTTGAAGGGCAGTTGACGACTTCACGAGGGTAGCTCTGTCAGTTTAAGGCTATTCAATATAAGCCCCCTCAATTGTAAATATGTATAAGTATGTTCTATATGGAGGCATAGTCTGAACACTAGAACAATTCAAATTTATAAAATAGACTCACATAGAAAATGGACTAATGAGATAGGCTGTTCATAAATAGTATACCTATAAAGATCATGCGCTTGACATAGCCACAATACCTAGCAAGTATTAATAGAAATCTATGTAAGAGTAGTGAAGTAATTAAATACGACTAACAATGAAATTAAGCTAAGTGCACAAAAAGATGCCGCTAGTTGTTTTAAGCAATTTACAGCCATTTCAAATTGCTTGTAATTTGCCTTAATGAGCGAAATTCATCTAGCAAAACAAAGATATATTGCATGCCTGCTGATTTCAGGTAGATAATTAACACTACTTCGTATGACAAGCAGCCAAATATAAATTTCTCTTACCAACTATCAACGCTAGCTTTGTGATTTATAGTTGGCAGATTGGTCTTTCGTCTTTTTGGGTCAAAAGCTTATTTAATGAGCATTTAGCATTTATGAGTACACTTTGTAAATATGCATTTTTAAGTCAGAGAATAGCCATTGTTTTGCATATCATTGAGGCTTACAAATAATACATAGCTTTGCCAGCTTAATTATCATAATTAGCCCGGTCAACAGAGTTGGCTTTCGGTTCATTGAACCGTTGGACACGCAATTGGTCAGCAGCAAACAAAAGAAAATACAAAATGATAATAAAAACTCAGATTCCCACAGACTGCTGGGTTTAGGGTATTGTGACTCTAACATGGAATTGGTAACGCATTTTATTTATTTAAGCTCATTTAACAAACAATTAATGGTAAAATATAAAAGAATAAAGTTCTGAAAATATGACAAATCTGACACGTTGGCACTTTTTTATGGTCCTACTCACAGCAAATTGTGATCAGAATAGGCCAAGCTTAAGTTTAAATTAAGAAAAGTGTTATAGCTTATATAAAAGGGAAATGTTTGCATTAAGTTTTTGCCAATCTGTCCGGATATCAACATATATAGCAGTATATTGTAGTATTTATAAGTATTCATTGGAATAAGGGTGTAATTCTCATAGCGATTACATCAAATACTTTTCATATTAAAACATATATATATTTTACCAAAAGTGGATTAAAGCATAATCCTACTTACACATGAATACTATAGATACATATGTAGTATGTATACTGCATAACTGCAATAAGATTTAATCTTGAGAACCCCAACAACAGAACATCTGAGGCTCTTGAACTTTTTCGCTCATATTTGCCCATTCAATTTAAGCTTAACGTTTGCTTATTATTTAAATGAACTATTCAAAATTCAGTGTATATCAGTATTTATTTATTTATTTATTTATTGTCGACTATTGACAGTCGACACAAAAGAATTTATATAAAATTATAAAACATTTAAATGTATATACAAAATTTTCATAAAATTTAAAATATTAAATATATTAAATTAAAGAAATAAAGTTAAAATTACGTTAGGTTCTGGGGATATCAATAGCAAAATTAAATCATTGGTCCAACATTTGTTGCAAGGATTGGGGAAAACCCAGTAAAACCCAATCAATAGATTATTAGACAATTTTAAATTCCAAATTGTTATTATGCATCCTTCAGTATATTTATTATAATATTTAGCTAATGAGCCGCATTTAATCAGGACAACTTTCGATTTGACATTTTCACAATATATTGCTGCTAGCATTATTTATGGCCATGAATTACTCTTCGAAATCGCATTCGCGTTTGCAATCGCATTATGCTAAACATTGCGATAGCACATTAGGAAGGCCAATGAACCGCAAGAAACTAAATCATTCATATCTCAGTCCCTGACGTGCTGGGAGTGTAAATGCTGGCATTATGAGAGTACTGCCAAAAAGTGTGGGGTGTAATGTGGAAACCGGTTGACGACTGTCCAACAGTCTTTTCATACTTGGCTAACAGTTCCCACACACACACACACACAGTCACACACACTGCAGACTTGGCCCAAAAGTTACACATCAAGAGCTGGCTGCGGCTGGCGAACGGAGCAAACAAAAGTGACTCGGCAGCTGGGTCAGCCAGCCCACATGCCGGTTACGTAACACACAAGTCTTTTGAGAGCGTACAAATATATAAAAACTCAGCTCAAACTCAAAACTATTAAAACGAAATGCACAAGCGCAGTCGCTGTTGCAGTCGATGCTGTTGTTGTTGTTGTTATTGTTGCTGTTGTTATTGTTATTGTTGCTGTTGTTGCTTTTGTCGTCGTCGTTGAACTCAATTCCATCGGCATGCAGTCGCTCGTCTTGGCAGCTAATTAACATGGCACAAATATGAGCAGCAGCAGAGCAAAAAAATACACGAAGCCAAATTGAAAGTGTGTCTGGTTAGGCACAAAGTGCGTTCCAAACGAGTTACGTACGACTATGCGTCCCCAGTTTAGGTAAGCCCAAAACTCGACTGAAGCCGCAGAATGCGTGCTCTGTTTACTGAGTGACAATATTGAGCATGGTTGTCAGTTCGTCTGGCTTGTGGTTTTAGCGAGGGGTCGGTTGGTGTAAGTGGATTACTTTGTGAAGTTAAGATTACTTTACTATACTACTAAATTTTTTAACAAAAAATATAAGCCTTATATCTGGAATTAAGAAGACATCATTCGAATTTCATACGATATGTGCTCAGAGCTATTCTGAGTTAGGCTGAAAGTATGTGACAATGGTGTCTAGAATTCCTTAAAATAGATTTGTGGGGAGCTGAAAGAAAAACTAATATTTAAACATAACATCCAGGACATTCCGAATCCAGCTATCAGTCGATATAGGGCAAAGCCTACTTTGATCTCGTTTTTTTTAAGAAACTAGCTCTAAAATAAAATTATCTCTCAGCATTTCAAAATAAACTGCATACCTTTAGGCTGATACCTCAAAATATATAGATATGAATTACATATGTCAAGTGTTCTTGCAACAGTAGAGCATTATTAAAGCGTTTATAAAGAGTTTCAGGAATTAAAAGATAACTAATTAATTATCAGTATTTCGAAGCCAAGTTGTTAAAGAGATAACAAGCAGGCTCAATGATCAAACTGCTTGCACTGCTTGCAGCGTGATATGTAACTATGCATGTATTCAGGGTATCTCCTATTCGGACACTCCCAACTAATCACTCCAACTTGTTATACTATATACAAATATCATTAATATAGTAAAGTTATAGGAGTTTGAAATATTGTGAGGGTGCTTAAAACTGCGCCTTTTTATAGATTATGCATCTATTCTCTCAGCTTCTCTTTCTTTTCGTTTACAAATCGTTCTTCTATAATTCAGTCTACAAAGTCTATTTCAAATGTACTCTCTCATGCTTTTAATTCTGTTAGTTTTTAACTCATTTAACATTCTTAAAATGAATAAAACATAACAATATCATAGGCAAGTATACAAAAGTAAGTAAGTATACAAAATTGTGTCACTTCTAGACTGTTTAAATAGTTAAACCAGGTGTTTTAAAGTCAAATAAGGTTGTTATAGGTCTTGTAATTTAGAATTTCATCATTGTTGCATATCATGCAAAAACATACATAATTTTATACCAGCAAAAAGTTCTAGTTACTGTCTTAAGACAAAATTGATATTATATTCAATGCTAATTAGCTTTATTCTATATAACTTGAAACAGTTAATTGAGTACAGATTAAAGGCACCACTGCGTATTAATTTGATTGCACAACTCCACTTTGAAGCCTGCTTCATTGCATCTCAATTGTCTGCGATGGGCGTTGCGATGGGTAACGGAACAAGTAATTAAGACCGCAACTGATACTATTGAATAATATGGTTAACATGATTTGCTATTTTGGGATGGTGATTTGCGATCGTGGCAGCCGCAGTGATAAGCTTATCGCGTACTTGCAGTGAACAGCATTTAACAAACGATGGCCATTAAACTAAGCGCACAAACTTCCAGTTGGCACTGTTATCTAATTCGCACCAGCCACTCAGTGGGGGGGAACCAAGGGGGAGGAGTGGAGGAGTGCGTTTGAGTGTGGCTCGTCTCTATCACTTTTCACGTGTGTAGTTCTAATGCCGGGCAGATTGTCGAGCAATTTGCAGCGATTAAATTAGCTGAAGCGTGCGCTCCGAGCCAAGAAGCAATCCCTGCTCCATGTTGCTAGCTGTGGTTGCATATGAAACAACCACCGCTGATGGCGGTGTGCGGAACTGAGACAGCGATGTCTGCGCAACTCTAGAGTGTGTTTGTGTGTTTGTGTGTGTGTGGGTGTTAATGTGCCACGCCCCTGCCCTCATCTCACTAGAGCCCGGCTCAGCTGTGCTCGCAACGCCCATCGCGCCCCCTTTCATTTCTCTCTTTGTGATGTTTGCCGCGCAAAATTTCTAATCTGTACGCTCAATGCTATACGATTTAGGAATTGTACAGCTTTGAGCTCCCCAGCTGCCAACTGGCAACTTTCAACTTCCAAACCGACTCCCCGTCGACCGCATTGAAACTTTGTGTACATATTTGAGTTTCATTTCGTTTGTGGTTTGCTTTTCGGGCAACATGAAGTCATAAAATTGAAATAAATATAAATGCGAGCTGCGCTCACTTCCCACTGAGCGGTAACGCCCCCTTATCCGACACAGACACAGACACAGTCACGGGGGGGCGGCAGAGTAGCGTGTCGCTTACAAATCTCCCACGAGTGTTGGCTTACCGAAGAACAATTGAAGACAACAAGAAATACGTTTCCATTGGGGGTGCCAAAGATTAAATGCCGTTGCAATATCAATTGTACAATGCACAATTTCTTAATTTGATCCCGTGTGTAAAAAATATTCTGTTATTAAACTCTCAAAAACAGTAATATTCGGATATATGTAAAACATGCCTTTATATATGTTTCAAGCAACAGCACAATTTGAGCACAACGTTCCTAAGGGTACTATAAAATATAGTACTTCGATGTTTATAACTTTGATCTAGCATTCGGAAGATAATTAAGTTTGTTAACAGAAGCATACTGTTATATTTTTGTAATCATGATAGTCATAGACGCAATTTAGCAATTAATAATGTAACATTAAATATTTAATGCACTTATACGAGAATATATATAATAATTGATATAATACAGTTATATCTATTTTTTTTGTGTATAAAAAGATACGACTGCAACTAGTTTTATTACCTTTAAAATTTCAAAACTTTCGAACTCATTCAAACAGAAAACAAAATGTTTGTATTGCTTTAAGGACCCAGCAAAACCCTCCCGTTTATCTTGCCCTACCTGGGATTAGTTACATGTCATTTTACAACTGTAAAAAAATGTTGCATATCTGAAGGAGCTAATTTTCACAGCATCCTCTGTGATTCCCAAACGGTTCTAAGCGCTCGACCATGGTAGCCCAGCCCGAGAGCTGAGAAAAGCATACTTACCTGGCGTAGAGGTTAACCGTGATCACTAAGGCGGTTCCTCCGGAGTGAGGCTTGGTCATTGCACATTCGGCTGAGTTGACCTCTGCGATTATTCCTAATGTGAATAACTCGTGCGTGTAATTTTTGGTAGCCGGGAATGGCGTTCGCGCCGTCCCGACATTTATTAATACATTCGAACCCAACCCAACTAAATATAAAAATATAAAATATAGTTTTTTTTTTTTGTGTTAATATATTTATTAATTGTAGAAGCTGTACATCAACTGTACAGTTGATGTACAGGTTCTACACTGAATAAATATATATTAACACAAAAAAAAAAAAAAAAAACTTTTACAACACATTTTTGGTAAATTTTATTTAAGCCGAACATCATACATAGTATGATGATTTTAGATGAAGGAGAAGGTCCTAGTGGCGTCCAATTGTTTTGGCAAAACCTTGCCGCTTAAGTCGCCTTAAAGGACGGGCAGGGAGTAGACCTCTTGCGAGTAGGCTGCGGTGTCTTAGCAATCTTTCGCTGTATCTACTTGTATGTCTTCCTATTTGCTCTTCAACTGTTTCCAATTTGAGATCTCTATGTAGTGTGGAGCCGCGTACGTACCAGGGACAGTTTGTTATCTGACGTAGTACCCTATTCTGTAGTACTTGTATGCTTTTATAGTTTGATTTGGCAGCAATCCCCCAAATCTGCACTCCATACAGCCATATCGGTATAATACAGTGTACATATACTGCTCTTTTGCATCTCAGCGGCAAGGTGCTCCTTTTGTTGTTGAGCCACCGCAGCTGTAGCAGTCTGTGAATAAAATATAGTACTTCGATGTTTATAACTTTGATCTAGTATTCGGAAGATAATTAAGTTTGTAAACAGAAGCATACTATTATATTTTTGTAGTCATGATAGTCATAGATGCAATTTAGCAATTAATAACGTAACATTATTTATTTATTGTACTTATACGAGGATATATATAATAATTGATGCAATACAATTATATCTATTTTTCTTGTGTATAAAAGGATACGACCGCAACTAGTTTTATTAACTGTTAAAATTTCAAAACTTTCGAACTCATTGAAACAGAAAACAAAATGTTTGTGTTGCTTTAAGGACCCGGCTAAACCCTCCCGTTTATCTTGCCCTACCTGGGATTAGTTACATGTCATCTTACAACTGTAAAAAAATGTTGCATATCTAAAGAAGCTAATTTTCACAGCATCCTCTGTGATTCCCAAACGGTTCTAAGCGCTCGACCATGGTAGCCCAGCCCGAGAGCTGAGAAAAGCATACTTACCTGGCGTAGAGGTTAACCGTGATCACTAAGGCGGTTCCTCCGGAGTGAGGCTTGGTCATTGCACATTCGGCTGAGTTGACCTCTGCGATTATTCCTAATGTGAATAACTCGTGCGTGTAATTTTTGGTAGCCGGGAATGGCGTTCGCGCCGTCCCGACATTTATTAATACATATACAAGAATCATAAGAAGATTACATTCTCGATGATAGTGTAGAACATTTTTAAAAACTGCTCGCAGCGTGACCTCTATCTGTTTATACTCTTTTCGAAGAAAATAGTATATAAAGTTTGTGCTGAAGTGTGTAACGCATAGAAGGAAGCGTCGGAGACCCCCAAAAGTTACTGCAAGTATGCTTAGAATGACAATACAAATTGATCTAGCCATGTTCGTCTGTCTGTCTGTCTGTATGTATGCAAACTAGTCCCTCAGTTTTTGAGTTATCGTGATAAAACTTTGCACAGAGACTTATTATTCAAAGGGACAGCACATTGGTCGGAACCGGCCGGATCGGACCACTATATCTTATAGCTGCCATAAAACTGGAAGTCGGTTTTGGCCATAAATCCCATGTTTTCGAAGCTATTGCGATGAAACTTTGCACAGATACTTACTATTCAAACATACATGACATTAATTGGAGCCGGTCGGATCTGACTTTATACTATTATAGCTGCCATAGAACTAGAAATATATTTAATATTTCAATAGAAAATTTCAATTCATATGATATCAATTTTTACAGCTAATGAAAGTGCTGCAGTTGGCAGAGTGAAAATTGTCTAAAGGTTCGAAAAGAGCATAGAATCTTCGGCATGCCGACTTCCGACTTCCCCACTTGTTTCAAAAATGGTTTTGGTTGTTCCGCATTATAGCACAACCCTTGCTACCATTCCTAATAGATAGGTATTGATCGGTATCAATAGCCGAGTTGATTAAGCTATATCTGTCGTCTGTTCCTTTTTGACGCATCTCCAGATATATTTTGAAAAATTTGGTACATTTTGTAGACAGTGTAATCAACACAAATAAATACAAAAAAACATGTTAATTTGACTTTAAAACTCTTCAGTTTTAATTAAAAGTAGCTCATTTCATCCGTTTAATCTGTCTGAACCCACATGGTACACGGCACTGGAAAAGCTTGATAGCCGCATATTAATTTGGGAAAAGTTTGCGAAAACAAAGTAAAAAAACTCACAACCGGAATAATGGATGAAAGTGCTTTAAGCAAAATGGCTTTGAAAATCTAGTTAGTATCAAGATTTGTAGGTAAAAAAAAAACTAAGAAGAAAACCAACTTTAAACATACAAATAATATCAGTTTAATGTACAGTTTCAGCTAAAGGATATTTTGGACTGCTCAGCAAATGGCGGAAAAGTATAAGCAGCCTGTATTTGGTTTATAAAAAATCTATGGTATTACTGTTGTTAAGACACTGACTGTCCGTCAACCAATTAGGTGTTCGTCTTTAATGAGAAATAGGAGTCGTGCGACTGTAAATGATTGCTGCTATACGCGTGGAATAGAAATGTAAATAAACGCTCCGAGGCCTTCCCAAAAACCTCCACCAGCGACAGTTGAGTTACCCCATTCATCGATCAATGGCAACGAAAAGATGCCCATCCGATTCAATTTGATTGTATTCATTAGCCGCTTTTCTTTTTCCCTGTTTGTGTACGCGGGTCCAGCCTTCTTTTTCGCGCTATCCCATTTATTTATCATCATTTATTTAAGCGTTTTCGCTGCTATGTCGGCAAGTCTTAAAGCCCGTGACAAAAGGCAAAGACGTCCGAAAATTGTCGCTGTCAGATTACGGTGCAATATTGCTTCCAGTTGCCGTATCCTGCTGCCTTTCCGCCCAACATGCCGCTCGTGTTGTCGGCCCCCTTTTTGGCTTTGACACAAGCAACAATTTACTCGGTTTCAGGTTAAAGTCATATCGTTAGCATTAACGCTTTTTGATTTTTATTGAGTCAGCTAAATTTTATTCGATTTGCTATCCATACACACACACATACACATGCGCATATACAAAACACACACGCACACAGAGCCAAAAAGAAAGAAACACCAGCACGCATCCCCCGTGATAGACAACAGCATTCCTGGGGGAGGAATATTTCCGAGCTTTAATGATGTTGGGCGGCCAACCAACCAATGAACCCGCCGGCTTGCCAGGCATTTCGGCTGCGGCCGTGCTGCTGGATGCTGAATGGCGGGTACGGGGTACGGGGTACGGGTTGCTGGGTGCTGGGTGCGGGGCTAACCTGCCTGCCGGGAGTCTATTTGGGAAGTAAATGAAAATTTGATTTGGAATTTCGTGCGTTGTGTGTCGTGCATGCGGAAGCAGAACCCCTGTTGAACGATAATGTTGATGACGACGTCAAAGTCGAAGATGGGCATGTGATAAAATAAATTACGGGCAGATTAGTGCGAATTTAATTATCATTTGTTCCTTTGATGTAGCAGCGAGTAAATAAATAGAATAAATACCAAGTAGAGTGATTAGAAGCAGCCGCTGCGGCATTTATAACCTCATTATCTTGGTCCCAGCCTGGCAGCGAGCTAATTGTCATAAATATTTCAGGAATATCTCAGGTAGTGTTGCTGCAAAAAGTGTTGCCTACTTTCCAGCTTGTTGTCGTTTCTTGCCTGCCTGTAATTCACAAGCGGTTCAAACAGTCCAGTGATAGAAACCCAGCACCGGAGCGGAGAAAAGCATACTTACCTGGCGTAGAGGTTAACCGTGATCACTAAGGCGGTTCCTCCGGAGTGAGGCTTGGTCATTGCACATTCGGCTGAGTTGACCTCTGCGATTATTCCTAATGTGAATAACTCGTGCGTGTAATTTTTGGTAGCCGGGAATGGCGTTCGCGCCGTCCCGACATATATTAATACATTCGAACCCAACCCAACTAAATATAAAAATATAAAATAT